>QLTV01002259.1:782128-823715 GCA_003457575.1 Thermophis baileyi
CAAGCTTAAAGATGGGTGGACTTCAACTCCCAGAATTCCTCAGCCAATATGGGAGTTAGGAACCTTAGCAAACTTGAAGATGGGTGGACTTCAACTCCCAGAGGTCCTCAGCCAGCATGAAGACCCCCCTCCCTCCTTAAAGCATGCTGGCTGATGAATTCTGAGAATTTAAGTCCACCCCTCTTAAAGCTTGCTGGCTGGGGAATTTGCAGCTTTGGAATTTGCAGGTTTAAGTTTAAGTTTTTTGATAGATTTCTATGCCGCCCAACTCCCAAGGGACTCTGGTTTTTGTTAGAACATGGCGGCAACTGATTCCCAGTCATCCTGCAGACCTCTGTAGATTCCCAAAGGGCCGAGGTGGCGCAGTGGTTAGAGTGCAGCACTGCAGGCTACTTCAGCTGACTGCTAGCTGCAGTTCGGCGGTTCAAATCTCACCGGCTCAAGGTTGACTCAGCCTTCCATCCTTCTGAGGTGGGTAAAATGAGGACCCAGATTGTTGGGGGCAATATGCTGACTCTGTGAACCGCTTAGAGAGGGCTGTAAAGCACTATGAAGCGGTATATAAGTCTAAGTGCTAAGTGCTATTTTGTGAGAAAATATAGGGGAGGCATAGAAAACTAAAGGAAGACAGAAATTAGAGGACATTCTCAAGAAATTTGGAAAGTTATAAAAAGCTGCAGGTGAAAAGAAAAAAAAAACATGCCCATTATACATAAGTGAGGGCAACACTGGATTTTATCTTTCTTAAATAACCAGTTTTTAGACATGTAGAAACTTTTTCTCCATTTCTGAGAATCCACTGATGAATATTGGTGCATCTAATGAAATGGAGTTTGACCTTCAGAAGCTGAGGTGCATTAAAACTAAATTAACATTTACTTGTTTATTCTTTCCATTTGTATGGTTGAACACTCCCAATGAGACTCTAGGTAATTATATTATACAATTAAAAAACATAACAAAGTTACCAAAACAGACATTAAAAGCATATCATGCTCAAAACAGAAACGCACATATTTATACAAATAAACACTTAAAAATAATCTTATCTCAGAGCCAGGTCCAATGCCTGAGGGAGAAAAATGGTCAGTCAGCTGCCTCTATCACACATATACACTCATGTCACACCACCTCCTTGGTTCACAACTGCTCTCACCAGGGGCAACCATAAACATAAAACATGTTTCTCTAGGACCAAGGCAATATAAGGATGATTGCTACATCCTTCACTTGAAGGAAGACCAAGCTCCTGAGTTACCACCAATCTTCAGAACCACATACTGGAATCTTCTGAACCTGCAGTTTAAAAGTCCTTCCCCTTCTCAATCCAAATTCTTCAGTTGCTATAGATGCTGCCAATACACAGTCTCCTCTCTCTCGGAGTCTCACTGGCACACATGGAAAGCAAGATGGCTGCTGCCAAGAATGATGGGCTCTTCAACAGTTGCGGAGCTCAGGATGATCCACTGCACAACAATTTGTCACTCTGTGGGTGAGATTGGTGACATCTAAATTTGACAAGGAAACAAACTTGCTATTTCTGAATGGATGCAACTGCATTTTAAAAAGTATATAAAACTCCCTTCTCATTTGGGCCTGATTTGTTATTATTTTCTAATTGGTTGGTCTACCACTTTATTTATTCCATAAAACTATATGACATTGTTCCATTTCATTACATGTTTTTAAAAGGTCAGAATATTGTGTTCTAAAACAGTGACAAATAGAATTCTTCCTACATCTCCTTCTTCCCTAAACCTGTTGGATCATTTCCAGTATTAATTTCAGTGCTCTTTAAACATTACAGCAGTGCTCTAAGTGACATTTTTTCAGAATTCATCCATAATGACTGTATAGCATTTGCAATTTACAGGCCAGGCCTAAATATTGTTACATTATAGTGCCTTCAAAAAATACTAATTGTAGGACATCTTACCAAACAAATGCCCCCCCTCACACGTGTTTGTGTGTGTGTGTGTGTGTGTGTGTGTGTGTGTGTGTGTGTGTGTGTGTGTGTGTGTGTGTGTACATATATTATACCTGGTTTTGCAGGTTATGTTTTGAATTGGGTTGCACTTTATTTTCTTGGTTATAGAATGACCTTTCCAAAGTGGTTTGGAGTCAGGCAGAACCGAAATCTACTAAATTAAATCAAATCAAATCAAATTAAAGAGAAATCCTGAATTTGTTTTTGAAAATAGCAATAGCAATAGCACTTAGACTTATATACCACTTTACAGTGCTTTACAGCCCTCTCTAAGCGGTTCACAGAGTCAGCATATTGCCCCCAACAATCTGGGCCCTCATTTTACCCACCTCGGAAGGATGGAAGGCTGAGTCAACCTTGAGCCGGTGAGATTTGAACTGCCGAACTGCAGCTAGCAGTCAGCTTAAGTAGCTTGCAGTACTGCACTCTAACCACTGCGCCACCTCGGCTCTTGATACATATGCCTGAAAAGCTTCTGTATATGATGCATGTCTACATAAAATCATACAACCACATGTCTACTCTGCAGGTATATGTGCGCATGTGCATGCCTTTTTTCCTATTGGTTTTGTGAAAGTGGAAGTTCGTTCTCTGAGCTTGTGGGTTGGTTTCTGAATGTTTCATTACCAGACTTCCGCCGAATTTAGGGAATGTCAGTGTTGGTGTTCTTCTGCTTATAAGGGCTTCGTGTGGTCAGTAGGTATTGTGATGGGAGGACATGTCAGGTGAAGGTCTTGTCAGGGGGTCTTGTCAGGGGTCAGGTGTGGGTCACGTCAGGTGAAGGTCTTGTGATGGTTCTTGTGATGGAGGGTCACACTTAGTGAGGCTCAATGGGAGGTGAAATGCTGGTTGGGGGATTGGGGTTGGTTGAAGGTTGGTGCTGTTGCTGATTGATTGGTTGTGCAGTTGATTTGAATTCTCAGGGGTTCGTAGGCAGGTTGTAGGTTGATGTGTCTGTTGATGGAATTGTTTGTGCAATTGGTTTTGTTTCAGTCTGAGGAAAGAGATTTTTTTTTTAGATTTACTTCAGAAGAGAATATTTCAGCAACCTTTTCAAGGTGGAATAAGGTGTTCTTGCACATAATGAGTTGACCACAGAATGTACATGAATGTTCTACTCTTCATTGTATAATGATTTATCCGGCCTCTCTGGTTTCCTAAATATGAGCTTTTAGACTTATGGAAAGATAAAAGAAAATAATCTGATATAAAAGGGTGTCAACTTTTATTTCTACCAAGTTTTGAACTATTTACCTTATTTTTATAAGGCAAGAGCTACAATCATTGTGCTCTTATAGCACTCATGGTAAGGATGGGATTAAAAGCCTTAAAAAGAAATACAGCTGTAAGAAAGGACAATGAAATATATCTGTGCAAAAAAATGCATAATTGTGGATCTAGTTTCCTCTGCGTCTTTGTTGTTTTTGTTTTAAGAATATGTTTGCAGATTTTTAAAATCATTAAGTTGGACAAAAGTAGGTGCCATTTTCAGGAATAATTGTGGGACCTTAGCCTGTCAAATTTCTATCCAATAATGTAGAGGGTTTTTTGTTTTTTGTTTTACAAAGGAGTCTTTATGGGTTTGGAAGAAGACAGTTTGCTAATCCTTTCTTGTCACAGATTTGGGAGAGGTTCACATACGCTAATCCCCACTGATGGGCAATATCTGTGAAAACTACAAACATTACGGAGCAACTCCTTGGCAAGTAAACTGTGAAATTAAAAAAATGATAGGTATATGGAGATAGACTCCTTTACATTCAGTACATTACATTCTGACTTAAAAAGGAAAAGCTTGTAGCTATTGGATAGAATAAGATGACATTTGTAGTAAACAATTCAACATTGTCTGTCCAGCGTTGCTTCTCCTCATACCAACGATAGAATTAGACCACCTTTTAAATGCAGGCAGACTCGAAATCCTTTCCTTTTTTTTGCTATTCTGGGGGAAAAGCCCTGTTCTATGTGATTAGAAAAAAAAGCTCCATTGTCATTCAATTCTATATTCTTTCTCTTTTTCTTCACCCTGCTGTTTCATAGAGGACTGAAATATGAAAGTGGTCCTTTAAGGGAGAGGGATGGAGGTTGGAGAAAGGTGCAGTGGCAAATTACACCCAAAGTTAGTTTGGATCACTTCAGATTGTAGAGGCACAGAATTGGCCTGGTTTGTCCAGTGATTTAGGACTCTGGCAAATCTCATGCATCCACATGGTACGGATGCAATGTATAAATACCACACACAGAACAACCCAACACTCTGCTAGAGAGACATTCCCTGAAGATAGACTCCAAGCATGAGTCTGGTCCCAGTGACTGACCCAGATTGGATCCTGCAACATTATCCTGGGACACGTATATTCGCCTTCATTTGTGACAGAGGCATGTCTACATTCAGTTGCTATCTATACATTATCCCCATTCACCATTTCTGCACTCTGTAGACATTAATTTAATCATTTTTCTTACTCTATTCTAAAAGCTGTGGTCTTGGCCAAGAACCCTGCTTTGGGAAATTAATGCAAATCCTCTATATGGTTGCTGAATGCTGATGTATCCAACAAGATAGACAAAAACACAAATACAGGGTCCACTTTTTTTTTCCAGATCACCCAAGTGTCAATTTATTGATTGCCAAAGGAATTGACCAAACAGCTTGTCTCCAAGCCTGATATCAAAGGCTGAGAAAATAGCTGGCCCAAAATCACCCAGCTGACTTTCATGTCTAAGATGGGACTAGAACTCACAGTCCCCTGGTTTCTAGCCTGATGCTTCAACTGCTAGACCAAACTGGCTTTCTTTAAATAATGAAAAGAGATAAAGCATAAAATATAAAGGCTTATCTTACGAGAGAGCATAGCAAGCATATTTAATAAAATCCATAATTAATACATGTGGAGATTAGGAGACTAACATGGCTTTGGAGCATATCCTTTGGCTGACAACTTAAAATACATGACAATTAGGAGATTTTCTAAAATAAAAATAAATAAATATCTCAGGGGATGACTTACAATAGAAGAAAGAATCTATGGCTCAGGGTTAAACTGTGGAGTTCCTGATGTCCTCTGAGCTTTATTCCTTGCTTGCAGATGTGCCATTATCCAATGAACGTATTACCTATTCACTATTACCCAGTGCACTGATAAAGTTATCTAGTTGGGTAATGAAACATCTGCAAGCAAACAACCAAGTTCAGAGAGCACCAAGAACTCCACTGTTGAGTTATAAATCACAAAAGGGCATCATTCAAGACCTGTGTAATATAACTAGCTGTGTTCCAAGCCAAAGGGCAAGGAAAGCAAAAACAATTATATCTAAATCCAAAGAAAGAGAAAAATGAATATAAGTCAAACCACAAGGAACAAACAATCATTAACCTTGGACCCAAGGCAAAGCTAGCACTTAACAAAAGGATGAGCAAAGGCACCTAACAAAAAGAGATGACTTTAAGCTAGGCCAAGGAACCAAATCTAGCATAAGGTCACAGAGCATATCAAGCTGACCACCCAAAGAAACACCTAGAAGTAATCTCATAAGAAGAGGGCAAAGCTGGGGCAAATGAACAAACAATCATGCCTATCAGTAGTATAACTCATATCTCTAAGAGTAAGTAGGAATTTCTAACAACTGGATGGGCTGTCTAGTGTGTTATCTAAAACTCTAGTGCCTTGTATTGAAGGCAAGACTGTTCAGCAGCTATGGAATGTGTAGACATCTTAGCTCATGAATTGCTCACATAGAGGGACACAGTTTAAAGACTACTCAACACTTTCATTTTCATAAATTCTTTTCTTTTCTTTTTTCTCTGCTCTGAATGAGTCAGTGCTCTTTTCATGGAACCTTCTTTTCAGTATTACTAAGGATAGGTTCAATATGGACATGAAAGAGCAATTTAAAAACAAATTATGTCTTCATATACTAGAGTCAAGCCTTGTGGCTCCCCCACTGTGATGGATGTCTATTTTTCTGTGAATTCTTCTATTGCTGAGCTTGGTGATCAAGTACTGATCTCCTGATTTCCAACCAAAATGACAATCATACTTAATTGGACATAATATTTTCATTTTTCCAAAGTGTGCATCTATGCCTATGTGTCTGTCAGACTGTGTGTGTATCATGAGGAAAAGGGTGCAGTTCAGTGATAGAGTCATTTTTTGTATTTAGAAAAACTCGATTTAATTCCCAAGTTCCCCTTCAAGAGTTTGAAATATTCTGGTCCATAATTTGGAGTAGATGCTGCAGGTCAATGTCTCTATTGAGTAGATGAACTTGCATCTGATTCACTATGATGCAATTCCCATGTTCTTATTCTGTTTGAAGATCAGACTTTTTTTTCCTGACCAATCATGTTTATATATCAAATTATGAAAAAAGGCATTGCTGGGGGGGGGGGAAGAACTTGAAGTGCACAAATTAGAAAATAGGACAGGCACATTTTAATGATTTGTGCTATGTATGCAATTTACAACATTATAGATTTGCTCTGAAAAACTTACTGCATATGTTGATGGTGGAGTATACAGCATGGTTTTATTGGCAGTAGTATTATTTAACCATTTCTAATTCATTTTGTAGCTTAGGCTGGGGTAAAATCAATAATATGATTTAAGAATGATTGTTAAAAGGGGGAGGGGAATCATTGCCATAAGAGTGCAAGTTTATATAGATTTTTCTATCTTTTTGCTATTCCTCCCCTTCTGGGCACCATATACTAAACAGAAGAGGAAACGACTCCCTAAAATATGGTCCAGGGATCAAGAAGAGATTCACATCGTTCAGATGCCATTCAAGACTACACTCTATGGCACTCAGATGAAGAATATGCTGTTTTAGATTATAAAATGTACCCCACATCTTTTGTTGAAAATTTATATGATACCTATATAAATCAAAGAGCACTCAGTTCATTCTCCTTTTATTAAAAGAAAGGAGATAGTCACTAAATATGCCTTAAATGAAATGTATGGAAATGAATGTATGGAAAGGAAGAGTGGAACTCTTCCTTATGTACATATCAAACATTGAGAAGATAAGCAGTCAGTCTTTTAAAGAATGAAAATCTTGAAAAAATGAGTAGTGCCCTTAACATATCGGTCCTACTTGAGCTGGATTCAGAAAATCCAAACTTTATTTATTTTTACTGATTTACATGTATGTGCATCTTATCTTAACCCTATATGAGCTTTGGGGAAGCTCATATAGGGTTAAAATTATCAATATGAATGAATGACAATAATTATTGTTGTTAATTATATTTACTGCTATAATATTGTTCATAAATCAACATCTCAGTCTACACCAGTGGTGAGATCCAATTTTTTTTACTACCAGTTCTGTGGGCGTGGCTTGGTGGGCATGGTTTGGTGGGTGTGTCAGGGGAAGGATACTGCAAAATCTCCATTCCCTCCCCACTCCTGGGGGAAGGATCAGGGGTGAAATCCAGCAGGTTCTAACAGGTTCTGGAGAACCGGTAGCAGAAATTTTGAGTAGTTAGGAGAACCGGCAAATACCACCTCTGGCTGGCCCCAGAGTGGGGTGGGAATGGAGATTTTGCAATATCCTTCCCCTGCCACGCCCACCAAGCCATGCCCACAGAACCGGTAGGGAAAAATTTGAATTTCACCCCTGGGAAGGATATTGCAAAATCTCCATTCCCACTCATGGGCCAGCCAGAGGTGGTATTTGCCAATTCTCCAAACTACTCAAAATTTCCGCTACCGGTTCTCCAGAACCTGTCAGAACCTGCTGGATTTCACCCCTGGTCTACACTCAACAATTAATTATCTAGCAACTACCAATACAAACTGAATCTCATTTAGAGAAACATTTTCTAGCCAGTGGCATAAAGTAAAGAAATACTCCATGATAATAAACTCTATTATGTCAACAGAATAGGACATGTTCTGCTTTTGCTTGTGACACTTGTCCATTTTCTATTAGTTTATTGATGTTTCTTGTTCGTCCTAATGCAAAGGTAGTTCAACATCAAAAAGCTTTGTATTTAGAGCACAGTCTTTATATGCTGTAAATAAATATTTTAGGGCTGAATGTACTAAAAGCTCCTTAAAAACTTTTTTCTAGTCTTTAAAGATTAAAACATACATTCAGGATTTGCTGAATACAATAAAAGTACAAGGTGAATGAAGCAAAACAAAACAAAACAAAAACTTCAATTTTGTTCACCAGGCAATGAATCAATGGGTACATTTGTGTGTATACAACATTCATGACCCACTGAACAAAAAAACATTTGTCATCAAACATCTTGACTGCTGAGTCTGAAGCATGGTAGTAGGAAAGTACATTCTGTGTTTTAAAGGGAGCAAGAAACAGAATGGTATTCCATTACCAGCAAACCGCAAGAGTGCTGAGAAGATTAATGCGATACTTCTTCCCAGCTTGCTGGGTTTTTTTCCTTTTTTTTTTTAACACAATGTATTTCTTTGCATTCTGATTCAACAGGGTTGTAACTAACCACACTGCATTGTCTAAACCTGATTGTTTCTAGGTGAAACACACAGAATGTCCATATTAAGGTAAGTTAGGAACAGGAACATTATTTGCCTCTATTGATCTTAGCCTTAATAACTGAAAATGTTTAAGCCACCAGGCAACTTTCCAAAGTACTTGTATAGGACATGTTCTCAACTGTTTCTGGCCAGTAGATTCCTTCAAGAGGTGCCACAAAACTCTGGGGACAGACAGATACTTTAACCTGTGGTGTGTTTTATGTATTTATCCTATTTACATAACCTCCCATCTCACAAGACTATGACTTTGGTGAATTAAAAAGAAAAACCAATTAAATATATAAAAAATGTTCATCATTAAAAAATTACAAAAAAGTATATAACAAGCAGACAAGCAAAGAAGATGGTTAGCTACAATAAGGGAGCCATTACTGATTTGTCTTCAGATTTGGGGGTCTCACGTATTTTATAAGGAATACACACTCATGCACACGTGATGGGAACAGAAGGATAGTACTTCCTTTTTAATAATGGACATGATAGCTGAGGAATGTTTTGGTACTGCTTCTTGGAATGAGTATCTGACATGCAACCGGGTGTTATAATCCTTTGGGAAATGTATTGGTAGGCAAGAGAGGAAAGATGAACATTTGCTGGAATTTGAGGCTAGATTTCGTTCAGCCACAAATTAAAAACCTCAAATCTGGTCTCAGAGGACTTTGTGAAGAAATTCCTCTACATTCCCATAGCACATTATACAAGACACAAAAAGTACAGGGTTGATTCCCCTTCCTCTTTATGACATTCATCTGCAGAGTTACATGGTCTTTCAGTAGTGTGATTATTTGCCTTCTTTAAAGCAAGAGAGAGATCCTTAACATAAAAACTGAAGAAAATTTTTAGTTTATCTTATTTTCAGGGAAGGTTATGCAACACAGCCACATCTTATAAATGATGAAAAAAATCATTTTCTGCCACTTAACAAAGGTGGCCGCTACTTGGTTCAGTAACAGTGAAAGGCACAAAGAAAGTATTTATGTCAAACTGTGGAATTCCTTCCTGAAAAATTCACTTTTCATTTTTGGGCTTCTTTGTGAGAAAACACTTTTCTGTTCAGACAGATGTGACACCCAACATGCTACAAGCCTCAGAGAGTGTCACAGAAGTAGAAGGAAAACATCAATGTCATATCTCCTATGCAGGCTTGGATATCTGTCTCCAGTTTTACAGGAGGCTAGGATTGCATATCCATTTTTATTTTACGGCTCTTCAAATATTCTTACTTATCTTAAGAACTGCTCTGATAGATATAAAACTTGGACAAATGTTTTCTAAGTAGACAAATAAACCCAATGATACATACTTAGTATTTGAGCAGTAATACTATCAAAATAGCAATAGCACTTAGACTTATATACCACTTCATAGTGCTTTACAGCACTCTCCGAGTGGTTTACACCATCAGCATATTGCCCTCAACAATCTGGGTCCTCATTTTACTGACCTTGAAAGGATGGAAGGCTGAGTCAACTTTGAGCCCCGTCAGGATCGAACTCCTGATGTGTGGGCAGAGTTAGCCTGCAATACTGCATTCTAACCGCTGCGCCCCCATGGCTCTCATGTAGTACTCCTCCATTTTCAAACGTGTATATTTATAATATTGTCTGGTATGTATCAAATCCATGTGCCTTTTAGTCTCTAATTCATTGAAATAGAATATTTGTGTTTGTGTGTGTTTCCCTTCTCAGCCCAGGTAGTAAGATAGTAGACATCTTCTTCAATCTCGTGTCCTCTATCAGAGGCCTGGGAGTTTGCAGTTTTGGTGTATTTGGTGTATTCCTACTACTGGATTCTTTTGGACAGAGAGCTCCGACGTAATTCCTGAAATCTGCCAAAGCCACTTTCCTAGGTAAGGAATCATGGTCCTGAGTGCACCTACCCACCACTATACATATAAAGTCATATCACTCTTTGATACTGCTACATATCAGTAAGCTTGGCAGTAGGATTTAGCAATAGCAATAGCACTTAGACTTATATACCGCTTTACAGTGCTTTACAGCCCTCTCTAAGCGGTTCACAGAGTCAGCATATTGCCCCCAACAATCTGGGTCCTGGATTTGGGATTATCACATAGGTATCTATGTTTACATGTATATATGTGTGTGTATAAGTTTTTAAATTTACAGTTTATTTTGCAGTTACATTTTTTTCTATAGTTGCTTCTGGGAGAAGAAAAGTATTTATATTTTCAATTGAATTAATTGTAAAGAAATAACAAATTGCTATAGGTCACCTGTGCTTATCAAAGAGGTGTTCTGTCATGAATTGCTTGCGGTAACCACTGTAATTGTAAGCATTAAGAAGACACTGTCATCCTGAAAGAACAGTCAAAGAGATAAATTTCAATTTTTGTCACACCCTCTATTTATAAGGAAGGGAATCTTCCATTATATGTCACTGCCATCAAGTGGATGAAAACTGTAACACTCATTCCACCTTGACACAATTATCCATGTCCTCCACAGCAACTTAGCCTGCTTAACTTAACCCAAATGCATATGACCCCCTTAAATAAAGGATATCTATGGAGGTCTATGGATCCACCAATCAATAAACAGCCCATCAGTTGCATACCTGATAAGCATTTTACAATACCCTTATTTGACAGTTCAAGTTGGACAGCAAAAATAAAGGACTAATTGAAACCTCAGTGAATCACACATAAATAGCTGAAGGTTTATAGTCCTCACAAGTTTCACACAGATTTTTTTTTTTATCAACTTTCTCACCACGTGTTTTTGGATTACTGAAGATAATCATAAGCTGAATTTGTGGATGTCCTGTGTAAGATGACAAAGTCCCCAAAGTTTCTTCATCTTTTATTTATTAAGGAATCTCACATGAAATGCCAATCAAATTTTCTAAAAACAAAGCAGCTAAAACATTATTTTACTTCTCTACACTCACAGATGAACATCAATTTCTTACTCACCAGAAAACACAGATAATGGCAGTATTATACCACATAATCAATGGCCAGATTTCTTTCTAAATGCTCAATGCATGGAATGAGCAATCCGCTTGTATGCTACCTATACAAGCTGGCTGTGATAGCCAAGAAGTGGGAAAGTGGAAAACCAATTTTCTTGGACTAAAGAATTATCCCTCAAAGCTGTTGTAAGAGTAATATGTCTTAAGCTGATCAGAAAAAGGACAGCATACAAATATAATAGATTACATTATGTCTTGTCACAGCACCTAATTTGAGCAGGTACATGAAAGAGATATTGAAACACAAATCCTAACTTTGAACCTTCATTTAAAAACATTGTGCTCTAGGTGACTGGTATGACAACAGCCATCTTCAACAATGGCCCAGTGCAATATGATTTCAGTGTGTTATGGGAAACCTTCTAAGCTACTTTCCATTTCATAGTGAGCCTTTTCACAGATATTGGTTGGGCAACACCAGATAGAGCAATTTTCCAAAGGTTTTTTTTTTCAAACAAAGCCACCTCTTTATTTTATGCACACAGTAAACATTCAGTTTTTCATATGCTAACCATTTTGCTGCAAAAGAAAGTTTAAAAATTGTTAATTGTTCTCTTAATTTGGCGGGTACCCATCTCAAAAGACAGGTCCTAGTTAACTGTCATTGGCTGAATTGATAAATATATGTAATTTATTTTGTATTTATTGATTTATTTTTCACATTTGTGAACCGTCCCGCTCCCTCAGACATATAAAGGAGTAGAGACATATCTGTATGTATTGGAGCTGTGCAGTTTTTTTTGTATTTGGGTCCTAAAAAGTGATTGAGAAGATGGGGGAGCACAAAGATAACACCTATCTGCAACTCTTGAGCAACTGTGCATAATCCTAGGGTTGAAGGGCATGTACATAGTCACTTTAAAAGATTGCTGAACCATGCTATGCTCTCACTCCTGTAATGTTCAAGATACCTTTCTGGAACTTGATCCCAATCACTGCACAGTCTTACTATGATTATGTTGTTACCTTTCATTTCTCTTCCTTCTCCATCTCCTTCTCCTTCTTTTACATTAAGATTTTTAAGTATGTATGTATGTATGCAAAGAGCAGCACAGTAGTTCAGCAGTTAAGACACTGGGCTTGTTGGCTCGAAAGCCAGCAGCCCAAGTTCAAGACCCAAGTGCCACATAATAGAGTGATCTCCCGTCCTCGTCCCAGATCCTGCCAACCTAGCAGTTCAAAAACATGCAAATGCAAGTAGATAAATAGGTACCACTTCAGTGAGAAGGTAACAGCTCTCCGTGATGTCGTGCTGGCCACATGATCGCAGAAATGTCTTTGGACAGCGCTGGCTCAATGGCCTTGAAAAAGAGATGAGCACCGCCTCCTATAGTCAGCAATGACTAGCGGAGTAAAATCCATAGGGCTTCTTTACCTGTTTTTTTATCTCTCTCTCTACATATACCAATACATATACATGTACATATACATATGCATACACACACACACACACACACACACACACACACACACACACTTGTAAAAGGGGAGGAGAATTTACTGCTTTTTCTTTTTTCTTTTTCCTTTTTTCAGCACCCAGCTGGAGTGGATTCTATAAATTTATAGAAATAAATTTATTTGGTATTTGGATCCTTTTTTCTCTTTTTTTGGCAAATTTTCCTCCCAACACCTAGCCTAATTTCCTAATGCCTGAAGTTCTCGCTTTTGAAAGTGGGATGATCTCAGAATAAGATTAGCAGTGACATATCCCTTTAAAACATAGGCTTATGGATTCATGATTGACAGCTGTTTGGAAATTCCTGTCTGGGATTCTTGTCATCAGCCATCACCCTAAATGTACAGAGTAAAGCTTTTTGGCTACTTACTCTTATGCCCATCTGTTGAGTTCATGTTCTGCCAAGTCATAAGAGTTAAGATCTTTCCCAGGGCTGTAAGTGTCAGGCACTGATTGGCTGAGATCAGCCATATATTTATATATATANTATATATAGCACTGAAAATGTCATCTCTTTGGCAAGATTTTCTATAATGCCAGGGCTTCACATTTGGATTCTGTGCCCTTCATACATTTATTATTCTGATTATACATTGATTATGCTATGGAGGAAACTGATTGGGGCTGGTTTGTTAGTGATTCTTTTTCCCAAGTGGGTGTTTCAGAAATAAACGTCCAGATACAGACTTATTCTGATTTATAGAATATTCAGAGATAAACTAAGTATGCATACATTTTTTTTTCCAAATTGTGCAGTGAAGACTATTACAGGGTTCACTTGTAAATAAGACTACTGGTGTTCAACAGAGCTCATTCTAAGGGAAATAGGCACAGAATTGCAATTTAAAAACACAATCTTATGATGAATAGGATAAAGACTTCATAATTTAGCAACTATAATTTTCCAGACCCTGCTGGCTCACCTTCTGTCTTGTCTCGATTTTTTTTTTTACTGTATCAGAAGTTGCCTTCCTTTTTAATTAAAAAAATATTCACCACTGACATTAATGGATATATTAATTATTCCAGAGGTAGACAGTAGAGTATCTGTCAGCACCACCCAATCTACCCTGTTCTCTTGACATCTAATAGACTCTCAATCTTTCCTGTTCTTTTTTTTTAATCTTCCAAATTAATAAATAAACACCACATTGTAAATCAAAGCTAGTTTCCAGTATCGCCATTTAAACATAGTTTGAGCTTTATACAGAGTTGTATGTCTAGAAATCCCCTGTCAAATTGTATGTTTCAGTGAATCCCCAAGTGAGCAAAAGCTGTCAGAACTTCTACAAAATTAATCATACAAAGTTTAATAGGATTTGCTTCCACAAATTTGAATTCATGCTTACTATTTATGAGCAGTTGTATGCAGACTCAACATAAGTAAACAGTGAATATGGCAGGCACAGAAGTTTGAATACCCTTCCAATTAGTACATTGTTGCTATCCCTTCGGCAGAAGTAAGAGCTCCTAAACATTTCCTGTAGCCAGCTAAGAATCCTTCTATTCTTACTCTTGATATATTTTCCTACTCTTCTTTGCAGAATTCTTCTACTATACCTCACCACTATTCAGTATAGCAATAGCAATAGCACTTAGACTTATATACCGCTTCATAGTGCTTTTATAGCCCTCTCTAAACGGTTTACAGAGTCAGCATATTGCCCCCAACAATCTGGGTCCTTATTTAACCCACCTCGGAAGGATGGAAGGCTGAGTCAATCTTGAGCCGGGTGAGATTCGATCTGCCAAACTGCTGGCAACCAGTGATCAGCAGAAGTAGCCTGCAGTACTGCACTCTAACCACTGCGCCACCACGGCTCTTACTATTTAGAAATAGTATGCATATACTGCATATATCAGAGGGTCTAGGACAGGGGTATGAAACTTGCGGCCTGCAGGCCAGATGCGTCATATGCTGGCCACACCCACCCCCAGTTTAGAGAAGGGGGAAAAAGTTGTGATACATCACGTGATGACAACTTGACGCCACGGGTTTGACACCCCTAGTCTAGGAAAACTTGCCACAGTCAATTTGCTGCAGCCAACTTGCCATGGCAATGTCCAACTCATCATGAGACAACTCCCCATGGTCAACTTGCTGTGGGACAAGAGTTACACTAATATTGAAGAAATTGTAGAGTAGAATACTTAAAGAAAGGATGCCAAAGGAGGGACAAAATGAAATGTGAATGACAAAAATTAAAATAATGTTTTAACTTTTTTAAATCATTAAATCAAATTGTTGAATTGTCCTGTGGTAAGTTGTCCCATGGCGAGTTGGCCATAGTGACTTGTCCCGCAGTGAATTGGCCACAGTGAGTTGGCTGCTGTGAGTTGTCCCATTCCATGTTTGAGATCTCCCCACAGATTTTCAATCATTTTCCATTCTGCAGAATGAAAAGGTCATGACCAAACCTTTGTTCTTTTTTCCTGTAAATACTTCATGCTTGATTTGAATTGTTTTGCCAAAATATTCAACCTCTTTTCATTTTCAATTTCTTCACTGACTATGGAACATTAGCTTCTAAAATGTTGCTATTTAATTGAAGCCATTCTTCCTTCCATCTGCACAATATTTCCTGTGCCATTAACTGCCATGTAACCCCAAAGCATAATACAGCCACTCTCAAGCATAATAGTCATGCTGCAACCTTTTTTCTCCAAACGGCTATTGTATGGCGATGGCCAATGAGTTCAGGTTTATGTTTCATTTGAAGTTCAAAGCACTTTGTTTCAAAACATTTCAGGTTCATCAAGATTTTATTTTATTCTAATTTAATCTTTGCACACATGTATGTTCAAAGCTACAGAAAAATGTTGTGTTTAACTTTGTATCATGTTGAAGATGGGTCAGCTTCTATTCACTTGAGATTTATTGAAATGAAGCATTTTAAAAGGTTTGCCCCAAATTTGCATGCAACTCTATCTATCCTAAGCATTATTATTATTTTTTTAAAGATGAAATCACAACTCAGGTTTTTGTTTAGAAGTAGAACTACTCATATAGAAAAAAGTTCAAAACTAAGCCAAAACTAAGGGTGGTAAAAAGGTGAATGAGAATCAGTGTCATCATTATGCTGGAAAATGTATGCTATAGAATAGAATAGAATAGAATAGAATAGAATAGAATAGAATAGAATAGAATAGAATAGAATAGAATAGAATAGAATAGAATAGAATAGAATAGAATAGAATAGAATAGAATAGAATAGAATAGAATAGAATAGAATCAGTGGTGGGATTCAAAAAAAATTACTACTGGTTCTGTGGGTGTGGCTTGGTAGGCATGGTGTGGCTTGGTGGGCATAGCAGGGGAAGGATACTGTAAAATCTCCATTCCCTCCCCACTCCAGGGGAAGGTTACTGCAAAATCCCCATTTCCTCCTGATCAGCTGGGACTCGGGAGGCAGAGAATAGATGGGGGAGGGGCCAGTCAGAGGTGGTATTTACCGGTTCTCCGAACTATTCAAAATTTCCGCTACCGGTTCTCCAGAACTAGTCAGAACCTGCTGAATACCAGAATAGAATAGAATAGAATAGAATAGAATAGAATAGAATAGAATAGAATAGAATAGAATAGAATAGAATAGAATAGAATAGAATAGAATAGAATAGAATAGAATAGAATTTTTGCAAATGAGCATCTTATGTGAATGCACCTTTGGCAGGCATTCAGAATTCCAAGAATGTCCACCAAAGTTATCTATCCTTGAATTATATTATCCCTTGGATTCACACACTTGATGAGCTTGTTTTGTCCCTCTTGCGCTTCTTGTTCTCCTTACCTTTAGAAGAACTCCATTGGACAGAAGAGGAGTGATAGCCATAAAAGCTTCTACTTCCACACTATGGTCTTTCAACAGCAGACTTTCTTATTCAGAAAGTCTTGCAAATTGAGACTTGTTCCGTTTGCTTGATTCATTTTTTGTTTGTTTGTTCATTGGTTTGCGGGGGGGGGAGGAATTACAGTCCCACAGACAGACAGAGATAAAGGGAGGGGGAATCACATGATAACATGAATATTTATTTCCTAAATAATAATGAATGGTATATATAAAATTAGTTTATGGATACTTGGAACAAGTAAATCTGTAAAAGGGAAAATGGAGTCAGGGTTAGTCCATGGATGATTATCCATCTAACAGAATATATAATAAGTATGATATAGGCTTGATGAGCACCTGCTTAGAAAAAGAGTGTTTGTTTCTGGTTTAAGCATAAATTTATTCATCTGTATATAATGAATATAAATCTAAAAGCATATTTGATTTTATTGTTTATGATGAGAGATTGGGAGAATTAAAGAATTAGTGAGGGATATACAGACAATGACAGGTTCTGAATGGGAGAGTAAAAATTGCATGACTGCCAGGAAAGAAGAATGAGCCCCTGTGTGGAAAAAAATACTAGGAGATAGATTAATCTCTCAACAGAATGAATAGAAAGAGGGAAAGAGAGTATGCAACCAGATGAGAAGAAAAAATGTATTGTTATGGAGTACCCCAAAATGTTTGGAGTTAGGTTAATGTGAAATATGAAAAAGGATCTTTGATGGAATTAAGAGGATGTGGATCTGGAAAAATACATAAAATATATTTTTGAAAAATGAGAATGAGAAAAATACTATTTAATGGAGACATAGGGTAAAATATAGTTGCAAAACAGGTAATGAATGAGATGAGGGAATAGTTAACATTTAAAAAGGCAGAGAAAATAAACATGGATTTTGATTGAAAAATGTTTTGGAAGCAGGTAAGAAGGAGGATCCCCAAGGAGAATCCAGCAGACTTTAAAATAGTGAAATTCTCTGAGAAGAAATTAAAGTGAGAGAATGTTGGAAGGAAAATTGTAGAATTTTCTGTGAGAGTGATAGTAAGATGGTGAATGGTAGAAATGAAACAATTGTTTAAATGTGAACGTGGTAGAGAAAATAATGAAAAATCAAGTCAGAATGCTGAAAAATAACAAAGTTGCAGGTGTAGACTACATAAATGGAGAAATATTAAAAGCATGAGGTTTGCTTATGGAGTGACTGTGACATTTAGTATGTGTGAAGGCTGCATTTTTGTCTGCTATTAGAAGAATATTGTAACTAATAAAATGAAGCATAGCAAAAGGTTTGGCAGGGTTTATTTGAAAAGATACAAGAAGTAACAATAAGGAAAATATGGGAAGTTCAGGGGTACTTTAAACTAAGAAGGAAGTGCATAGACCATTTGTTTACTTTTCAGTGGACTGTTAAGTAATATATTGGATGTGAGAAAGGATGTTAATTACGCATTTGATTGAAGTAAATAGCCTTGAATTATGGAGTGGTCTGTGCAAACATGGAGTTGAAAGTTGATTGCTCAATGTCACAAGAGGGGAATATGAAAACGATATAGGAAAATAAATGGAATGATTTGTAAATGGTTCAATATTAACAGGAGTAACAGGGATACATGCAATCCCAAAGGTTTAATGTTTGGTCATTGGAATTAAATGAATAGTGTGATATTAAAACCTCAAAAGTTGGTCTCAATTAACGATTCATATAAAATTAAGATAAAGTTACTTCTTCAAGCCAAACTCTACTTTTGGTTATTAAATTAGGATATCCATGTAATTTTCCTGACAATAATATGGACGTAGTTTGTCACTACTTTCTTCTGAAGTATTATTTCAGCTTTCCGGTCTGATCTACAACCTTGGGAAGTTTGGCTAGTACCCCATCCAAATACAAACCAGATTTAACATTGCTTAACTTTGTTGAAGACTCTCCGTTAACATTAACAATGCACTGTCACATACTCATTGCTTTTCAGAGAAGGTTTTAAATATTGCCTTGTTTTATTCTTTTTCCAAAGCAAAATGAAATAAAGTAGGGCAAACGTATGACAGATGCAGCAGATTATATTGGCTGAAGAAGTCAGGATACAAGTCCCAACCAACTAGGCAAAAGAAACATACATAGACTTTCTTTTTATCATTTTGTTTGTGTGTTGCTCACTGAGAAAACTTCGTAGAAATTATTTTGCAATTATCCTTTAAAATAATAATTAACTCCAGGAAGTGAACTGCACAGTATAAGGTGATGAGCCCTTGATTTGAGAAAGTGAAACAAAACGCCATGTCTGCTTCATTTTAAAAACATAGGCATTTGCAATGAAATATGTTGCTATTCTGCCTTCCAAGTGCCATCTTAAAAGCATTCTAAAATAGCAAATATGAAAGGGTGACGAGGTTTTTTAAAAAAATGACTTTGGCATGCGAAGTTGAAATCAAGCCTCCTCAGGCACTTTATCTTTCAGAAGAAAATTTATGAAAAGACAAGTTTAGAAAGCACTGAATATTTGAACCTAGTTATTTCTTTTTCAGCCTAAATTGCTAGCAAATAATAGTCTTTGCCTTTTTCTTTCCTGAAATGCATACTGCAATATTTTGCTGTAAAATGATGAGAGCTTTACAATAAGGCACTCCCAGAAAAATCTATGTCACCACCATATGTTCAGTGTTAAAGGACAATATACAAGAACGTGTGTGTGCCTTTAACTTGCATGCAAGAGAGGCGGGGGGGGGGGAGAATGAGATTCAGTGCTCTTCGATTTATTGTTTGCAATTTCCAAAGCCTTTTTAAGGCATTTTTATCGCTAGCTTTGATATAGAAAGCATGGAGAGAATTACTTCAGAGAGCACATGTCTAAACCTTCATCCAAAACTGAACTAAATCCACACGGAATCCCTGCACATATATATGATATGTGTCTCTCTGTGTACATGTGCATGCGGACGAATGATTTTCCTCATTTCCACTTTGACATTGCTGCCCTTTCTTATAATAGTTGTCAGAAGCTGCCAAATCACATGAGCAAGTTGGCTATTCTCAAGACATTTCTGGTCTGATTGGAAATAAGGAAGTCTTACAAGAAATATTGCTTCTTGTGAACCTGCAAGCCCTCATAATTTCTGCAGGCTGACTTATGCAAGTGATGAGATATAAAAGACTTTCCTTCCACAGGCCCAAGGTACAAACTATCAATACCCAACCCTTGAAATAAAATGGAAATCAACTCATTTGTCTGAAAGTTGACATCTAGCCCTGAGACAGATAGGTGTGTATATGTGTGTATGATTAAAAAGATGAGTATTTTGAAGGGAAAAAAATACCTCAAGCTATTGCATAGTACCATGTTTTTCACAAGTGTACCAACCAGCCTAATTTCACTTATTGGGGTCATTCTCAGAAGAACCTCTGAGGTTACACAGAGTCTTTAGGCAACACATATTCTGTTCCTTAAAATAACTTCATTTTTGCTGGTTTGTTATTTTTTTGCCCATTCTTCTGAAACATCTAGGCTAAATAAGATGCACTCTGCCTACCATTAGTCTGGTATATTGCATGATCCTTGGGTCAAATGCTTAATCTGCTTATAATGTTCTTAGTGTTTGTAGTTAAGAAAATAATTAGTGCCAACTCAAGAATATATGGCACTTCAGCACCATTTCCCACCATACAAATATTTGTATTTTTAGAATGATTTAGAAGGAGAAACAGCATTGGTGCCTCCTAAGCTTTGGTATCTCAAGATGGTATCTACTCAACCATTTGTCTGAAATGGCATAGGGTTTTCTGCTTGAGCAGGGGTTGGACTAGAAGACCTCCGAGGTCCCTTCCAACTCTATTACTATGTTAGACTTAAACCTGGCCCTGATAATAGGACAATAATAGTGATACTATCACTGTTTATCATACAGAAACACCACAGTTGATGCACTCATTCAAAGGTAGAAGTTCAACTATTAAGTTTCGGTGAAGCAGCATCCCCACGGGCAAAACATTCACACAAATAAAATGAATGCTATTCCCACATTTCATCCCAAAGGCAACTTTCCTGAAGCCTCCTTCTTTTCATTTTTGAATAATTGTATTCTGGCTGATAATTTTGCTGCATCGTTCTAGAAAATGATGCTAGTTTCTTTTCCTATGTTCTCCTATTGAGGCATCAAGCTAACTTTAGGTACAGCACAGTGGATTTCATAAATGTATTCATTTAGTAATCCAGACAGTTGCTGAACACACAAAAGTAAGGATAGTTAATATGTTAAGAAGTAGATTTATAATTTTTTCTTCAAAACCTATTGTCCAACTGAAACTTGATGAAAAAGAAATAAAAAATACTGTGATTGAATTGAAAAATGGCAACTCTGCAGATGTAGATAGATTAACTGGGGAAATTTTAAAATATGGATGTAGTTTATTTACGGAGTGGCTATGCAATTTCTTGAATGTGTGTGTAGACTGCATTTATGCCTGTTGATTAAAACTATGTTGTTATTGTTCTCTATGGCAGGGGTGAAATGCTCCCGGTTCGCTCGTGCCTGTCGGTCGCCATACAGCCGGTCGCCAAGGTAGCATGAGGCTCTGCCCACCCACCCGGATGCCGCCATTTGGGTTCTTTTACCCTCTGCGCATGTGCAAAGCATTCTGTGCATGCGCAGAGGGTAAAAGAATCCAAACGCCGGCGTCCGGGTGGGTGGAGCCTTGCGCTACCTTGGCGACCAGCTCTACGGCGACCGACAGGCACAAGTGAACCGGGAGCATTTCACCCCTGATGCAGAGGGAATCAGAGCAAAAGAACTATAAAAATGAACGTGAAGTTGTAGGAAAGTGTTAAGCAGTAATTTGATCCATCAGCTAAAAGAACTGATAACGAATAAAATAAGGAAGTGCAGTGAAGTGTAATGCCAGGTGGGAGACACATGGGCCAGATTTTTGCTCTTTACAAGGTCACTGAGAAATGTGTAAATATGAGAAGGAAAAATTTACTATGTTTGTTGATTTAGAAAAAGCTTATGATAAAGTAAATATTCTCAAATTATGGAATGTATCTACAGTATGAGGCATAATTGAAAATTAGTTGCTGAATACATGAAAGTAAAAGCTTAGTAAATTGTTCAAAATCATTACAGGACTAAGACAAAAATGAGTATTGTCTACTTGGTTGCTTAATATATATTTGGGTATGTCAGGACAAATATAAAATTGAATGAAGTGCAACTGAACTTTAAAAAGAGATAATTTCAAGAATGAATGAGTGATGAATGGAATAGAATGGAATGTCAATAGAATAGAAAAACAAGTGACCTACATAAAAGAAGTATGTTGATGTGGTTTGGTCATACAAAGAAAATGAATGAGGGTCAAATAGCAGAAAAAAATATATGAAGGAAGAGGGAATTGGGAAAAAGACTGAGCATTGGATAGAATTGATGAGATCCTAAGGATGAAAGAAGTAACCATTTTAAAGATTATGGATATGATGGAAATTTGGAAGAATACAAAGACATAGAGAAGTAACTAGACAACTGTTCATTAGATCATCATTTCAGAGGTATTTCCTTACCTAAACAGAGAAACGGAATGATCACGAGTGGGCAAATTAAAATACACCAGAGCCAAGAAAATGAAGCATCATCTTCATATAGCCAGGAGGCAGGTCCATTCATACAATCAAGGCCCCATGGCCTGAGCATAAAGCCAATTTGTTCATCTTGGCTACTGATGCTGTCAGTAGCGAGTCCTACTGATGTATAAAGGCAGATTGGAGTGGACAATGTTTGGGGTTTGTTTCATTTGTTTTATAAACACAGATATCCAACATTTGATGTGCCGGTATGAAAAAGGTTGCTCCCTTAGATCAGAACAAGGTTATACTACCTTTAGGTGTTAAATGCAACCAAATGCTTCCTGAAGCTGACAATCGGTTACTTGTATCACTATAGAGAAATTCTGGCCCATTCTTCCATGGCAAAGAAGTTTAACTTAGTAACATTTGAGATTTTTCTATTTACTTGTTTCAGTAGTGACATAACATTTCTATGAGGCTTAGATCTGGTTGTTTCAAAGCAGAGAATTCTTTATCATCTCTTGTAGACAAGCTTCTGTATTTGGGATCCTTGTCCCAAATACATGACCCATTTGTGCTTCCACTCACAGACAGATGGCCTGAATTATCTGTACTACAGAGGTAATATTTTCTTTAATGATAAGTTATTCAAGTGCAGGGATAGCAAAGCGTCCCCAAACCATGAAGCTATCACCTCTAGTTGTTATAAGGTTCTTATTGCCAATCTTATATTATTTACATTAATAATAATATGACTGTTCAGTTTGTACCAGACAGTGATTCCCATGTAACTTGAACAGCTCCACTGTTTATAGATGTCTGGAGGGATACCCAAGTGAATTTGGCAAATGGATGAGCAGTCATATTTTTCAAAGTGAGCTATGGCTTCTACACACACACACACACACACACACACACACACACCACACATGTGTGTGGTGTGTGGTTTGGTGCATTTTTATTATTCTTTTATTTTTGTGGATTTGTAGCATACCACTTTGCATTTTTTTTTCTTTTTCTGTGTGTATTCACACCCTCTCTCAAAAAAGAAGGAAACAAAAATCTCTTGCTTCAATCTCTTGTCGTTTTACACTAGAAACAAATGCCATCTACTTACTGCATGTGTTTTTGAGTAACTAACAAAGGTGTGATTAACCATTGTTCCTCAAAAAAAGTCAAAGCTATCTCTGTCTTCTAATCTGGAGTCTCAGCTGAATGCCTCTCTTGTACTAAACTGCCTTCTGTCTCCTATAAGCTCTCTCATGTGGAATGAACTGGAAGCAGGCACACCTGACCTAACATAATACCATAAATGGACCTGGAACCTTTTTACATCAATTGCTGATTTGTTTTTCTATCATTTTGAGTAGAAGTGCAACTCAACCGTGGTAGAAAGATAAAAAAAAAAAAAAGGTCACTGACCAGCTCTATGAATTACTGTACCTTGTCACAGGAGATTTTCTTTTCAGAACAATAGAATCAAAATAAAGCTGCCTACAACTGCACATTGGTTGGAGAGAGAGTGTGCTCCAAGGTGAGTCTATTCATATTCATAGTCAGCTGAATGTCACTTGTCCTGTTCTGCTCTCCTGTATTTTAGATCAGCCACCTGCTATTTCAATAGTTTGTACAATAGGATGGGTGAGCAATTGGAATGCTTTTCCTGGCTTGTTACTTTTAGAAGCTGGCAATCTGTGGAGCACTTAGGCAGTTTTAGATTCTGCACTTAATGTTCTTTGAAACTTCCCCGCACTTCTTTCCAAGTCTAGTATGCCAGTTCTGCTGGCTGAGGCACCCTTTTGAATTCTCTCTGGCACTCTTGCCCTAAAATGGGGCTGCAACATCTGGGCTGCAAAAACCTAAATGAACATTAAATAGCAGCAATATACTACAGAATTGTCTAATACTAGCTGTCATCCTAGTTTTTGCTGCCCAGATTTAATAGCCTTAATGAAATGCACTAATACTGACAGTGCACTTGAGCATTATAAAATAAAACCTAGGGCTGCTTTAACTCTTTACTGAAGCAATAGTTAGAATGCAGTATTGCAGGTTAACTCTGCTTACCGCCAGGAGTTCGATCCTGACTGGCTGAAGGTTTAATCAGCCTTCCATCCTTCTGAGGTCAGTAAAAGGAGGACCTGGACTGTTGGGAGCAATGTGCTGACATTGCAATGCTCAGAGAGTGCTGTAAAGCACTGTGGAGTGGTATATAAGTCTGATTGCTATTGCTATTGCTACATGTACACACATCCATATGATTTACATGAACATTCCCACAAAAAAATGACCCTGGGTTTCATAAAAACATTAAAACAACAACTACTGCCACCACAACAGTTTAATAAATATTAAATGTCCAAGGCCACACAATGCAACATAAAAAATATCATTGATAAATATTAATTAGCAGAGTTTGTCTAACTATATGGCCCAAAAGTCTGAGGGAACAGCCAGATCATGGTCAGTTTTAACCATGATTTGCTAAACAAACCAGACTCAAGCTTTATTTTTGCTTAATTCTTGTTTATGGTCTTTTCCTTTCTTTTTTTAGCTTTCTTTCACTTCTCCTCCTTCTTGGCTGCTTAAAGTTTAGGCTGGACAAAAAATAAACATCATAGCTCCCTTCACAGAATACATTAAGCTTGCATTGCAATAAATAAGCTAGTCATTTTGAATATGATTTACAATATTGCCTTAAAGGAAACCTTAGTTTATTCCCTAACTCCATTGACTCATCAGTAGTAAATGTCAAAGCATAATTATGTAAGTAAGTAAATAGGCATAGATTCTCCTTACCAAACCAAACATTCCATCTCTCCTTGGAACAACCTACAAAGGACAAAAAAATGGCTCTTGGCTTGGCCAATGGGGTTGAACAATTCATTCTGTAATTTCACCATTTTGGGACAACTAAAATAATTTATCCAGTGGCAATAATTTATCCAGTGATACATTTCTTGCCCACTAAGCAATATTTAAATAAAATTAACAAACAAATAAGTAAATACTCAGTGTTCTTCAGAGTTTATGGCATAGTAACACTTTATCCCTCACAGTGAATCCTGCCTTGGCAGAGCAACTCACCTTCCTTAAATTGACTTCTTCTTGCTGGTTTCTATAACCTACTTCTAGAAGGAGAAAGAGGTCTAATTGTCCTTCCTTGCTCTCCAATCATCAATCTTCTTCTGTTCTTCTTTCGGCTTTTTGGGCAGTACTTTAAATTCTGGGATATATATTTACAGAATAGGCATGCTTGCTACTAATAACTGCAACAGTTTTCAATATGTTCTCTTTTTTTCACTTATGAGTGGATATGCCAGAGTCGAAGTGAATACACCATTGATCAATAGTAAAGATATGACAATAGCTATAGCAATAGCACTTAGAGTTATATACTGCTTCATAATGCTTTACAGCCCTCTCTAAGCAGTTTATAGAGTCAGCATATTGCCCCCAACAATCTGGGTCCTCATTTTAGCGACCTCAGAAGGATGGAAGGCTGAGTCAGCCTTGAACTGGTGGGAATCAAACTGCTGGCAGTCGGCAGAATTAGCCGACAATATTGCATTCTAACCACTGTGCCACCATGGCTCAACATAAATCATCAATCATCAACATCAATAAATGGACTGACAGGACAGTTCAAGATTGTATTTCCATCAATGCAGAAGAACTTTTTTTTTTCAGAGGTGGGCTAAGCAAATGCACTTTATTTTTAATGCTTGTTTCTAGTTTTGAGGATTTCCAGATACATGCAAGATGGTGACATCATGAAGTTTTTCAACTCACTTTTAAAGATGTTATGTGTGGGTACAAAATAAAGGCTGGTTGCTTTGCATAGCTTTAAAGGAGTGCTTCACTTTGATGAAGATTTATGCCAAGTTTCCTTTACAAGATACTTCACAAAGCAACTTGTCCAGCTTCTCCCCCACAAACAATGCTTTGCTTTGTGCCCCTCCAAACCTATTTGGCAATTCCAATAGACAGAAGAGGCCTACAGACATGGAAGCACTGGATGAGAGGCTACTACCACCACCATCATCACCCCTGCTAGTTGTCAACTCTGAGTAATAACCAGTGTAATTGCACTTTATGGTATAAATTCCTGGACATCTGTTTTAAATGTCTTTGGTGGAACTTGCCAAATTGTGGGCAATAGTTACAAACAGAACTCAAGCCTTTTCAGCTGTTCAAGGTAGCTCCTAATTTTTAAGGGCAGCACTAATATCTGTTTAATCCCACATATAAGTATATATATATCTACAGTATATATAATGAACAGACTGTGGAAAAACTGCAATCTGGATGGAAGGAAATACTTGATTGGATTCAAAGAAATATTTAATGAGCTAATTGAATGTTTTATTTCTGTAAATAAGGTATCAGGCTGAAGAGTTTGCAAAAACATTGTAAATGCAATTAGAATAAAATTGCAGGAATGCTAATTTTGGTTGCAATTCTATGCTCTATGGGAGGGCATCTTAGAGAAGATTTTGAAACAGATTTGGCTTCTACAGTAAAAGCGCAGCAACCTTGAAAGGTGATGCTCATTCCTAGAACCAGTGGAAAATCGAATTCCTTGCTGCTTTCAAATTCCAGCTGCAATGTCAAAACAAAAGGGAACAGATCCAGAAATAATTCACAGGCACTTCAGGAGAAATTTTAGATCGATGGAATTCAGGCTCCTCAAACTTTAGACAAATCCTCCAGCTCCATCAGAAATAAATGAGGTGGTGTAGATTATATCTATCCCAGCCACTGCTATTGGCACTCTTCCTAGTGGTGAGGTATATAGATATCAGCCATAACATTACCTCTGTGGTATGCCGGTAATGTATAAGGTTTTTAACCAATTGCTCCCTTTTTCTTTATGGTCTTATCTGTCCTGAAAAAAATGGGGCAAGTTGTGTGTTTAAACTTGGTACAATGGTAAAGAAATGAAGAGAGAGAAGGAAAAAGGGAAAGAGAAGGAGATGAAAACACTACTTCTTTCTTCCTTCTGCCATACAAGAATAAACATATGGTAGTAGGTTTCAGTGGGTCATCTAACCTTCATTTCCATCATCATAGCCAGTAGGATTGCTCTCTCTGTTTGTTATCTAAGTTATTCCTTTCTGGCATTCCTTTCTTTCATCCCTGATGTATATTTATAAGTATATAAATAAACAAATAATCTCAAGCTGAAGATTTGGTACCTAGATCTTCAAACAGATAGAACAAGAGTTAACCACTTGTATTATACTGTAGTTCCATTATTCCCCCTGCATCACCCCTCCCAGTCCATTTCCAGGCATGTTTATATTTCAGGTCATTGTTGTCCAAAGGTGCTTTTCAAAAGACAATTAGACTTTCTTTATATTTTATACATTTCTCACAGAATACTATTCATTTTGGCCCGAACCTGTAAGGATGACAGCTGATGCACCAACATTTCATATGAAAACTGTACCTGAATGTGTTATACAGCGGCGAAATTTGTCAGTGTATAAGAAATTATGAGCTGGGATAGCCATAACAACAAGTCAGCCAATGGGAACTGTTTGGTGACTAAGAAACAGGATCTGTTGTGAGCCATGGGAGACAGCTGGAGCCATGGGAGACAGCTCGGAGCCTGGGCGTGGCTTAGCTTAACTGGTCTGTATATAAGAGTTAGTTTGTCCTTAGATTATAGATTCTGTGATTCTGTGCTTCTGTACTTCTGGATTCTGAGTTCTGGTTGTTCTGTTTCTGGCTTCTGCTGCATGGGTATTGTATACATGCATCATGCTTTATATTATTGTATATAAAGAAGTTTCTTCTATAAATGAATCCTGCTGAACTATTTACTTGTGTGCTGGTTGGATCGCTGCAAACTCTAACAAAATTTGCTTCTCATATATTGTTAGAGTGCCTGCTATGAACTATATAGAGGACAGACCTTACAATACCGTTCCAAGTAATATACCCATAGCAAACAAAACTCCAAGTCAGGTAGATTCCTCAAAGAATTGTTTTACTGGATATATCATATTGATACAGTTCTGGTGAAAACCAACTCTGAAGGTTCCCATGGTTTTCACCTAATTAAAAGTAAATGTTTTTCCCCTTCTCCAAACGGTCACATGGTCCAATCAAGATGCGGTCCGGTTGCCTGCTAACATCACTCCTCCCTCCCTCCCTCTCTCTCTCTCTCTCTATCTCTATCTCTATCTATCTATGAGAGAGAGAGAGAGAGAGAGAAAGAGAGAGAGAGAAAGAGAGAGAGAGAGAGAGAGAGAGAGAGAGAGAGAGAGAGAGAGAGAGAGAGAGAGATCCTCCGCTCTCCGACCATCTGTGGAAACGTCCTTGGTTCCCAGGAGAAAGTATTTTGTTTTGGCTACAAAACCCCAGCTATCTCTATTCCCCACTCCCTATCCCTCAGCTACAGTGTGGCAACACTGAAGCTTCAAAATGGCTTCGGTCAGGTCAGCTTTAGGGTTGACAACCAATTGTTAGAAATCTTGATGATTTCTGAGCATGAAGTTATTGCTTTCTTCCTACAAGACCAAACTTCAACCATTTCCAAAAGGTTGCAGATTTCGAACAATAGCCATGGGTTGCAGAAGTCACCTGATACATCTTTTGTACTACTGATAGTTTATCTTTCCTGCATAAATTCAATATTATTTTATATCTGATATACTGTTGCATTTTTATTTTTTTAAAAATTGTCACACAGCATAAATAAATAAAAAGAACTTCTATCCTGATTCTACCTTATATAGTTTTGGACTATCTCCTGTTGGAGTTGATTGGGTTTTTAATATGGCAGGATCTGACTGCTCATAATTTATGTTAAATGCTTCATTCCAAAACACAGTCATCTAAGTCATCTTTTCTCTGAATATGTCAGCATCAAACTGTCCATTTGATTTATAGTATTTAAATGTTCCAGATAATTCCACGTTCTGTAATGCTATTATTCATTTCCTTTCTGTTTTTGTCATAATGACGCCTTTGTGAAAGAGGCAAGAATAATGGATCCAACTTAATTTCTGGATCAGAGTTTAAAACCTACAACTCATTGGTAGACCTTTCCTCAATAATGATTTTTAATGAAGACTGCTCTAATAGTTAGCATGTCATTTTTTAATCTCTTTGCGTCCTCCATATTCTTCACTTTCTGTCTCAGTTATGGTACTCTGCAATCCTGTGTAAAATGCTGAAACAAACAGCATTTGTTCTTTGCTGTTTCTATTCTTTTCTATCAATTGTCAGTAATGTAATATTGGGGTGGGGATATTCATCTATGATTTTTAAATGGGAATCACTTACTTTTGGGACAGCTCTTCCATAACAGTTTGGCCTTGACTGTCATACATCTAACCCTTCTGCCACCAAGGGATGAGCAGAAAGAGTCAAGGAAATAATAGCACAACTTCGAGCAAAGGTTCTGACATAAAACATTTTCCGAAGTCAAAATAATCAATATGTTTGTGCTTCTTCCATTCCTACCCACAACACTGTCTCCTATTTAATGTTTATATATATAGTATCTCCAGCCCACTCATTAGCATATTGTGATGCCTGTGAATTTTGGGAACTCATAGCACAGAGAGCAAATAAAATATTCTTGATGACTTTGTCACAGAAAAGTCACAGAATGCATTTTAGATGAATTATGTTCACAGTATCTCTTTGAACAGCATACATAATGAAGTAAGAGCTCACCTCTTGACATAAACTCTTTGGGGCAGAACTTTTTAATCTCCCAGGTTCTTGTTAAAATGGCATTTTGTTATTGGTTTTTTAATAATATTTTTATTAAACATTACAATTAGAAAGAAAAACTAACACAATCTTTCAAAAGTATAAAAAGAAAAATAGAACGTGCAGAAAAAAGAAAAATAGAAAAGAAAAAAGAATACACTAAAGAAAAAGAAAAGAAATATATAAAGAAATAATTTTCCCCTTCATCATAATATGTATCAACAATTTTAGTAACTTATCACTTTCTGTCAAAATACAACAAATGGTTACTTCTTCCCCTATCTCACATCTTATCTATAAACTAATCTTTAAAGCCTTGTCATTTAGTCCTGGTCAACAAAACTCCATTAAGAGTTATCAGTGATAAAAACATATCTATTTTAACTTTGATGAAATAGACCGACTTTATATTCCTTACTTTTACTTTTAATGATCTTGACATCTAATCCCTTCAAATAATATCCTAGAATTTGATTTCTTTTCAATATTTCTTTGTCCCTTCTCAAAAATCCTTCAAAATTTTAACAAGTTTCCTTTGTAAAACTAAGACAGGAAAGTTATCCAGGTTACTCTTTTGGTTTGTTATTTGAATATCCCTTTTAATTATTATGATGTCAGCCCGTTTCACTTGTATGTCCAGTATTACATCCTTTTTCATATCATTCTTGCAGCCTGTTATTTTTAAATCCTCCTTCAAACCAGTCTCAGTCTCTTATTAAAACTTGTTCCTTTTCCATAGCATCTTTTAAATACAGTCAATGCAATGGCAGCAGGGATGGGTTCCTACCAGTTCTATCCGGTTCTTTAGAACCGTTTGTAACTCAGCGATGATGTCACAGAGCCAGTTCTGTTGGTGTCTCCGTGGGCGCCGCCATCTTGGTTTTTGCTTCTGTGCATGCGCAGAAGCTATTTTTTGATAGCTGCGTGCATGTGCGGCGCGACCCTGAGCGAACCGGCAGCAAAAGGATCCAGAACCCACCCCTAAATGGCAGACACCCTTAAACTTAGCTTCTGGCTTCATTGTTCACAAATATTCTTCAATACAGTCAATGCTAAAGTATTTTGCTCCATTCTGTATTAGTAACTCAAATGTAAGTGTTTCTTCTTTAACTGTAATATTTAATTCCTTCTAATTTCTTCAGTTCCTGCCCAACTATCAAAATCCTATTATATAATGTGCTTTTTTTTAAGAATTCAAAACAAAAGCATTTTCCCACAGGACGGAGTCTTATAATTCATTTCAGAATTGTATTTCAAATCCATCTGGATCCTTAATCCTTTTGTAACATTCCAAAATCAAAGTTCTAAACACCTTTGCTGTTTATTCCAAAATATTTTTACAAGTACTTAAACTTGTATCTAAAACTTATTTCACAAAGGATTGAAGGAAACTCATTCAGTGCTATAAAACCTGTCAATCCAAAGGTTCCTAATAACTGAAAAGCAGTTAAGAAGCAATTTCCAAAAGTGATTAAGAAATGAGGCTCAGCAAACCTTATGTCTGTATAGCCTGCATTATGGCTGTGAGCTTAATTGAAATCTCTTGACTCCCAGCTGCTCACCTCACAAGATGTAATGGTATGTGGGAATGATCTTGAAGGAAGAGGGGAAAAGATGTTGCCAAAGGAATGTTCAGGCAAGAGAGAGAGGAATACCCAATGATTTAACAGTCAGAGAAAGAAACTTAGGAAGGATCCACCCCTAATTGATCAGGCTGTTAAAAGTGACCATGAGAGATTTGTATGTTCAGATTTGCAAGAGTCATGTCATCCCTTCCAGGTAAGCCAGAGAGGAAACATAACCAAATGAGTGGATTCCACTTTATTGTCAGGCTACATTAACGGAAACTTGCAAGTCTGAAATACAAATTTTCCACAGTCACTTTTAACTGCCTGATCAATTAGGGTCCCTTTCTAAATTTTCTTTCTCTGACTGTTAAGCCAGTTGGGTGCCTTCCCCCCCCCCCCGTCTGATTGTTTCTTTGGCAGCATCTCTTCCTCTCATCTCTCAAAATCATTCCCACATTGTGTTATAAGAGATGACTAGATATAGAAAACTCTTCAATCCTTATATAGAAAACTCTTCAACTTTTTCTTCAATCTACACATGAGGAGCAGCTATTTGGAGTACAAGTGGAGTATTCTCACAATCTTTCCTTTTTCCAGAAAGACTTTGCCATCAGAATTGGGTGCAAAGTTGATCCAATATCATCTCTGTTTCTTCATGGACATCTACTTTGTCATGAACGCTCCCTGGAAGTCCATTGAAATGGCATTTTATGACAGTCATAATTAAAAGTAGCTGACTAAGCAGACCCCTTTGGTTCCCAAAGCAAAACTCTTATATGTTTCCCCATCACTACCATCCCAGCATTAGTTATCATTGGTTCCTTTTGAGATGTACAAGGACTTACACAACAGCTACTCTTATGGAGAAACGGAGGCTCTGGAAGATGGCAAATAGAAAGGCTATCAGATTTGGGGTACAAAACATTGGATAAACACTAAATCAGGGGTGTTAAACTCGTGGCCCGTGGGCCGGATGCATCACACACTAGCCACGCCCATCTCTGGTTTAGCGAAGGGGGGAAAAGTTGCAATACGTCACATGACGACAACGTGACGACAACGTGACATCGCAAGTTTGACACCCATGCACTAGCTAGTAGCAAAGAGTTTTCTATATCTAGTCATCAAATACTGAGTAGAATTTACTTACTCATTTACTCACTTCTCCTTATTGCTTCTCTCACTATTATGTCACTCTAAGCAAATGCTTACCTGCAGAATGATCCTATAACAAGCTATGGCAAGACATTGAATGGTTGATTATGTGCCATCAATCTCTTTCCAACTTCTAATGTTCACATAAATAGATTTTCTCCATGACAATATATCACAAGTTTGGTCTTCCAGGTCTTCCAGCAGTGCACTCATCATCACTGTAACTGAATCTATTTACCTTGCTACTGATTGTCCTCATCTTCTCTTTCCTTCCACCTTTCCCAGCATTAGAGAATTTTCCAAGAACTGGATCTTTGCATAATGTGTCTGAAATGCTAGGTAAACTTGAGTTTATTTAAAGAGTGAAGATCCAGCTGGGGCAAAGGCTGTTTCCCACCTTCACTGTATTTTCATCACTGAGTGCCTCAGTTTGAAACCATCAAATTTTCAAGAGTGAGTTTGTGAGTATGCATTACAAAACAAAATTCAGAAGTCCTGAAATAATTGATCCATAACAGAATAACAGAGTTGCCTTGGAGGTCTTCTAGTCCAACCCCCTGCTCAGGCAGGAAATCCTATACCATTTCAGACAAATGGCTGTTGTATCTCTTCTTAAAAACCTTCAGTGTTGTAGCACCCACAACTTCTGGAGACAAGTTGTTCCACTGATTAATTGTTCTGTCAGGAAATTTCTCCTTAGTTCTAGGTTAGTTCTCTCCTTGATTAGTTTCCATTCATTGCTTCTTGTTCAGCTTTCAGATGTTTGAAGGGTGGTAGGATATATAAATTTTTGGTACAGTCCCACTTCATTTTTTTAATATACATTTTCTTAAAACCTTATTTTTAAACAGAAAAACGAACATGATTTAGTTAATCATTTCTAATTCAGAATAAAGAAAACAATGAATGAATAGAAGAAGAAGAAAGGAAAAGCAAAAGTGCAGAAAAAGAGGCAAACTTCAACCAGTGGTGGGATTCAAAATTTTTTACTACCAGTTCTGTGGGCGTGGCTTGGTGGGTGTGACGTGGCTTGGTGGGCGTGGCTTGGTGGGCATAGCAGGGGAAGGATACTGTAAAATCTCCATTCCCTCCCCACTCCAGGGGAAGGTTACTGCAAAATCCCCATTCCCTCCCAATCAGCTGGGACTCGGGTGGTAGAGAATAGATGGAGGCGGGGCCAGTCAGAGGTGGTATTTACAGGTTCTCCGAACTACTCAAAATTTCCGCTACCGGTTCTCCAGAACTGGTCAGAACCTGCTGAATACCACCTCTGACTTCAACATAATATTATACCACTCATTTTAAACTGCTCCAAAGGTTTTAAACTAGTATCTCCATCCTCTAGTTCTAGTTCCATTTCCCTTCTTTCTTTCCTTTCCCCTTCCTTTCCTTTTTAATATTAACTATAAGTGAATGCTTTACAAATTTAGCTGCAAACAGCCAAGGAACAAATCTGTTTGGTGATTAGGATCAAATGACAGTACTTACTGATTGATTTCCAAGGCACTTGACACAGTGCTACCACATTTTAATTCTTTTTAAATAATTAAAAAAAAGAAGAGTGGAAAATAATGAGTACTTTAAACAAAAAATCAATCCTCTTCATTCCCTCCCTGAATAGTTGAAAATCTGTTCGGACACACTTCCTACTATTGTTAAGTTTTAGGAAAAGCCTTGGGGATGGGCAGGGTAGTTCAGGTTACTAATCTAAATTACAATAACTACCTCTAAGTGGACAGAATCAACTTTGTTGCCTATTCATTCTATAAGCCAAACTTTATCCAGGGATAACTAGGTCCATCTTGGTCTTGTGTGAATTTATACCCATCGAGGTTTCTTCTGTTCCATTTCTCCACTAAGTTTCAAAGTTTCACAAGGAACTCATCAGCTCATAGCACCAAGTACCCTCTCCCAGATATCCTTTTATTTTCAAGGATAATCAGATTCTGTAACAGCTTTGTACCCTATGCCCGTGATGGCGAACCTATGGCACGCATGCCACAGCTGGCATGCAGAGCCATCTCTGCGGGCATGCGAGCCGTCGCCTAGCTCAGCTCCACCGTGCATGCGCGCGCGTCCCTCCCACCAGCCAGCTGATTTTTGAGATGCGTAGGGGCGGGGTGCATGCAGGAGATGCGCGTGCATGCATGGGGGGTTGCGCGTGCATGCATGGGGGGTCGTGTGTGCATGCACAGGGGTCACATGTGCATGTGTGGGGGAGGGGGAGTGTGGGGGGGTGCAGCACCCCCCGCAGCCCATCTTTGGTCCCAGAAGGCTGCAGGGAGGCCTACTAGGCCCAAAACAGGGCATGGGGGGTCGTGCGTGCATGCGCAGGGGGGCAGGGGGAGCATGGGGGTCACATGCGCATGCACAGGGGGGCAGGGGGAGCGGAGGGGTCATGCGTGCATGTGCAAGGGGAGTGCATTGCATTATGGGTGCTTTCGGCACACGACAACAAAAAGGTTAGCCATCACTGCCCTATGTCATCCATCTGGTAAACTCTCAAGATTCGCTTTTCTCGCCATGTACATGTATACATGCGAACTAGACTGGGTTGTTTATCTGATTCATATAAGTGGGTATATGCATAATTTTGTATTTATTTATTTATTTAGTCATGCTTATATAGTGTATATTGGAGGTGGTGACCCTTTGAGAGCTGTATGCAATGAAATTTCATTTTAATGTATGCCGATTAGTGTACATTCAAAGTGACAATAAAGTTATTCTAAGTTCTAATCAATGGACCATATTTACACAAGTGATAAAATTATTTGCCTTATTCATTTCAATATAACATTTCACTTTTTCATAAAATGTTACCATTCATAAGAATCAGTTGCTGATACTGTTGAGTATTAGCAGATGTTACTAATAATAGCTTGTAATATGCTCAATATTATCAGTTCTTAATGCTGTGTATGAAATCTCTTTATTGTTTTTCCTTTAAATAAATCAAGAGGCAGGTTTCAAAGTACATATAAGAATTTAGTAACAAGACAGGAACAAACCTGTGAGTGGGAATAACCACAGGTGAAAATCAGCATAATAAGATCAATATCTTATTGACCCAAGGTTGTGTGCTCTCTCCACTTCTCTTCTCTCTCTATACCAATGACTGCATCTCAAAAGATCCCTCTGTTAAAGTACTGAAGTTTGCAGATGATACAACAGTGATTGGTCTCATTCGAGACAACGATGAATCTGCATACAGATGGGCGGTTGAACAACTAACCTTGTGGTGCAACCAGAACAATCTTGAACTAAATACACTCAAAACTGTAGAAATGGTGGTACATTTTAGGAGAAACCCTCCTATACTACCACCTCTTACAATACTAGACAACACAGTATCAACAGTAGAGTCCTTCAAGTTTCTGCACCTTTATAACTGTCTGGTTTGGTTCTGCAACCAAACAAGACAGACACAGCCTTCAACAAATAATTAGAACTACAGAAAAAACAATTGCTCCCAACCTGCCTGCCATTGAGGATCTGTATACTGCACGAGTCAAAAAGAGAGCTGTGAAAATATCTACAGACCCCTCACATCCTGGACATAAATTGTTTCAACTTCTACCCTCAAAATGACGCTATAGGGCTCTGCACACCAGAACAACAAGACACAAAGACAGTTTTTCCCCGAATGCCATCACTCTGCTAAACAACTAATTCCCACAACACTGTCTAATTAACTACTAAGACTGTATTACTATTCTTCTTCTCATCCTTACTAGTACCTATCTCTTCCCACTTATTGCTATATCCATGTTGCTTGTATCTTTACAACTTATATTGTTTTTATTGTTTCCTAGTATGATTTGATTGCTTATTAGTATCCTATGACTATCACTAAGTGTTGTATCTTATGATTCTTGACGAATATTTTTTATTTTTATTTTGATGAATATATTTTATTTTTATTTTTTCTTTATGTACACTGAGAGCATATGCACCAAAGACAAATTCCGTGTGTGTCCAATCACACTTGGCCAATAAAGAATTCTATTCTATATTCAAGCACCAACTAAATCATGGTAATCTTGTGAAAATGAAGATTAGCTTCCCAGAGAGCAGCATAGAGATTTTCTAGTACCCTGAATATCCATTATTGTTGTGGCAGTGGAAAGTTAACATTTTCCCACTAATAAAGTTTACAAATGATGGGGGTCAAAATAGAACAAATGGGGCTCTTTCTCACCCTCTTAAGATACTTCATTCCTCCCAGCCATGAGCTATTTAAGTCAAAGATCCCACTGAGCATAGCCAAACCTTAGATGTGAATCAAATATCTTACCCAGCTTAATAAGAGAAATATGAGAAGAAAGCTGATGAAAGTAGAAATAATTTAATGAAGTGCAGAGATGTATTTTCCTCCCAATCCTGCTGTCTGTGACATTTAACTACATACCAATTGAGATAATTAAATGAAACAACCTTTTCCAGTGAGAAAGCTAATGTTATTAATTAAAGCACTTTTTATGAGAGGAATCTAAAATTCTTGTAGGATCCCCTATTGGTTTTGTAACATCAGCCCTATATGCAGAAAGTACAAATGGAACACAGTGATTTCCTGTCTTATCATTCTCATGAAATTATTTTGAAAAGTAATGAGAGCTATTCTAGAGATGACAGGAACAGATCATTCCTCCGCTATGGGATTTGTAGCAATCAAAATCTGACATAAGCCTTTCATAATTTTCCATGGGAATCATGGTTCAATCTGGGAGGAAATTTTATTGGTGGATGGGGGACAATAGCCCTTAGAAGGAAAGTGTGAGGGGGTGGGGAGTTGACAATAGATAGATACATGTACAAACTCATGGCAGGTTGTTTATCAGCATATCTTGTTCCATAAACAATTAAGCAAAGAATTATAGCAAATATTTCCATCCTATGTTCTCAGTCACTCATCAAGCTGAAGAACTGCTTAATTTCTTTCTATGGAGTCATATTTGAAGTCATCTACATCACAATAACCATACCAATTGGTAATGTGCCTGTACAGATATTTTCTTGCCGGAATTACAGAAAATTCTCTAATATAGAACCAGCTATATTAGCTGAGTTTTGTGAACATGGGCAGTTTTGTATGCTGTTGAGGGTACTTATGCCTTGTGCACTTCTGCTTTACATGGGACCATCCAGCAGATACGACTGGAAGAATCTGTCATTTAGAGGAGATATTCAATTAATTACTTAAATGAATAAAAGGTTTATGCGACCGAATCAGTCAATCAGCCAGCTGCTATTTTGTCCTATTTAAGAGGGCAAACTGGACTGTTTCTCACCCTCAATGCAACTGAAACTGAAGTCAGAGAAAAAGCCTGGGTAATATTTCCCCCCACTCCACTTTTTACTCCTCTCCCCTCTCTTCTCCTCTCTTCTCTTCTCCTCTCCTTTTCTCTCCTCTCCCCTCCCCCCTCTCTCCTCTTCTCCCTTCCCCTCCCTCCCCTCCCCTCCCCTCTCCTCTCAAGAAGAGAAAGCAGCTTTGTGTGGAATTATAGAAGTGTGGCCTATAGAAGCTTGGACAAGTTGTCTCAAATGCAACTCTTTTGGAGGGATCCAAATTGATTGATGAAACAAATTTCCTTGTCTATTTTTTCTCACTGAAGACTGTGAATGGTTAAAAAAGCTTTTTTAGCTATAAATCTATTTGCCTTGTCTTCAGTCCAGCATCCAGATTTCCAATATGACCCATACAAAGCTTTCAGTCACTTACAGTAAGTATTAATAATCCATATTGTAGGGACATAATAATAACTTGCTGTTTTGCTTCTGTAAGAATTGCTTTGCTAAGAATTGGAATTGCCTCGGCCATTTGCTCCTACCAGTGATCTAACTTCTGTTATCTTGCTATCTTGTTTTTCTGTACAAGTCCACGCCTGGTGGATATATTAAGAAGCGGGATTGCTAAGCACCCAGCCCTCTGTTGCTAAGCACTCAACCCCCCTGTTCCTTGCTGCACAGCCAATGCAGGGCTACAAGGAAGGCATGGGCCATGGGGCCAGAACTGGGTGTCTCTGAAGGTATAAAAGGACACTATACCTTCCCCAAGGTGTGGCTATTCCTTACATGTCTCTTTTGTATATGTTGGGAATGGTTTACCCAGCCTTTGCTTTGTACAAATTAAATGCTGATTCTTATCAAGCCTCTGCTTAAGTTCTTCTATTTGGCTCAATGTTGGCTTAGGCATATCGCCAGACCTTGCAATATGATAGGAATTAATTTGTGTTGCCTTTATAAAAATTGAAACCTAAATTCTAGTTTCTAGAATTAATTGATTAACTTCTACAGCAGCTGTTATGTGTATGATGACCTAGGTCAGCGGTCCTCAACCTTTTTGGTACAGGGACCGCTTCTGTGGAGAGAGGTTTTTCTGCAGACCAGAGGGAGTGTGGTTTTGTGCGCTGCCTGCATCCCACGAATGGGGCTTCGGTTTGTAGGATGAAAAATCTGGTCCGATTCCAAGCCGAGAGAAAGGCGCTAGAAATAAAATGGAGGCTGATTGGAAATTGATGAGCAGAACCAGCATGCAGTTCTGGGACAGCTGAAAAATTGGTTGAATGAGTGGATGGATCTTTATAGGTGACTTTGAAGTTTGAACTGTTGTTGGGATCCTGCAATGAAGAGGCTTTTGTGTCTCTTGCTGTTTCAATGGTGGTGGATTAATCCTATTATGTCCTAAAGGTCATGTCCTGTCCTTCTTAATCCCACCACCTGGAGCTGAAGGTGCTTTGTTTATGAATAGATTGGCCAGGATTTCTTAATGGGCACAAAATCTCCATCTCTAAAGGTTTCAGGCATCTGCTAGAGGCTGTTTTACTATGCAGGAAATTGGGGCTGCTTTCTGCCTTTAAAAGCATGTTTCTCCATTTCTCCTTTGGGGAAATATAATATTCTGCCTCTTTTAATATTCCCCAAAATATTTCATTCTTCTAGGAGGGAGGGGGCTTCCCACAGTTTGTTTGCATGGCCCAGTTTCTGGCATGCCACAGACTGGTGCCGGTCCATGGAGCGGGGGTTGAGGACCCCTGACCTAGGTAAATCTGTCAAGATAAATCATTGCCAAAGTCAGAGAATTCATTTAATGTCAGAATAGGATCTGAGCTCAGTTGCATTTTAAAAGCATGTGTCACTACAAGTCTTCGCAGGTATATGAAATGCATTGATTGGTACCTGGTCAAAACTAGATTAAAAAAACACATGATGCTGAATGCAGGACAGAATGAACAGGTAAGTTTCTCCTTGTATTTTATCTTCTGAAAAGGGTAGCATGTAAAAAACAGTCACCTCTAAGCAGTGGTGGGTTGCTACCGGTTCGCCCTGGATCAGGCGAACCAGTAGCAGCAGCGGTGGCGGGACGCTCTGCCCACCCACCCGGACATCTCTGCGCATTCGCAGAAGCGCCATGCACGTGTGTGCGCGCGCTCGCTCCCAATAGCGAACCGGTAGCGACGGTAATTGAAACCCACTACTGCCTCTAGGTCAGATGGGTGGCAAACAAGTCTAATAAATAAAAATAAAAGCATGATAATATTCACAAGAAATTTAGGAAAGCCAAAAAGGTTGAGGGACCCTCTTCATTAGATAAAAGTATAATGCAGCAATTAGGTTTAACTTTCTGGTTCTCATGTAGATCTAATAGTTAAAAAGAGGACAAAATACTCTATCTCTAAAATGGTTAATGATGAATAATGCATGAAGTAGCTAAAACAGGCTCTGTTTTCAGAACAGCTGTGATAAAGGACAGGAGAAATTTATTGAATAAATTATTCCTTGTGAATTATTTGTTTAGCTCTAATTAGTAGGATGGAACCAGCTGTTTTTATGCTTATTCTACTTGTATTTTATGCCAAACTTGGTTGATTTCTTTCATGTGCAATGTAGAGTAAGATTTACTTCTTCATTTTTACATTCTGTTGTTCCTTGTCAGCCTGAACCCTTCTTACAGGAAAAAATGATTGGCCATTCAAAGCAATTTGTTCTAAAAATTTGGAAAATTGTGTATGGCTTGGCCCCTATATATTAAATGTGGTGAAGACAGAGCATATGGGCATCAGTATGCAGACAGATACCTCGCTTAGCTCCTGCCAAGTTCCCTGTCTCACCTGACTCTAGGCTCTTTTAATTAAAAATAAGGGAAATAAAAAAATTGATATGCTACAAAGCAAAATAGAATCTCTTGACCAGAATACTTTGGGGGTCACATTAACCTCAATGATATTTTTAGAAACAAATAATGATAAATACCCACCACTTAGCATTTTGGCTAATAATGTGCCTACTTTTTCAGAAAAAGGAGAATAATAGGACAGCAGGTGGCTGTTAGTTCATTTTTTGTATCCTATTTTCTGAAATACAAGTGTGACATATATCTATATATCTGATAGAATAGAATAACAGAGTTGGAAGGGACCTTGGAGGTCTTCTAGTCCAACCCCCTGCTTAGGCAGGAAACCCTACACCACTTCAGATAAATGGTTATCCAACATCTTCTTAAAAACTTCCAATGTTGGAGCATTCACAGCATCTGGAGGCAAGCTGTTCCACTGATTAATTGTTCTAACTGTCAGGAAATTTCTCCTTAGTTCTAAGTTGCTTCTCACCTTGATTAGTTTCCACCCATTGCTTCTTGTTCTACCTCAGGTGCTTTGGAAAATAATTTGACTCCCTCTTCTTTGTGGCAACCCCTCAAATACTTTTTATAGTTTGCCAAGAACTTCCTCTTTCGTTCAAAAAGAGAACAGATGCTTTCAGACTTCTTTTGGTTATAA
>QLTV01002259.1:830867-841025 GCA_003457575.1 Thermophis baileyi
AGCAGCCCTGTCTGCACAGGCCGCTGCCTCACCACCAACTGATTTGCGCAGGTCTAGTAGGGCTCCAAAACGCCCCGCCTACCTGCGTGATTACGTATGCTGGACAGCTCCATCCAGGAGGGGAGGGGTGTTATGTTCTAACTGTTTAAACTGTGTTACATGGTTCCAACCAGGTCCAGCGGACCTGTCCGCACAGGCCGCTGCCTCACCACCAACTGAATTGCGCAGGTCTCGTAGGGCTCCAAAACGCCCCGCCTACCTGCGTGCTTACGTATGCTGGACAGCTCCATCCAGGAGGGGAGGGGTGTTATGTTCTAACTGTTTAAACTGTGTTACATGGTTCCAACCAGGTCCAGCGTTTGAGCGGGAAAAAGCTCAAACGCTATTGGCTGGTCTGTCTGACAGCTCCCTATAAAAGGGCAAGCTGTCAGACTGCTCTTTGCTGGTTGCTGATACAAGAGCTGAAATAAAGAGCTGCTTGGAAGTCTGTCTCCTGTCATCTCTACCCACTATCTAACAGTGGGCATGGCCAAAGTAGGCATGTCCAGCTCGACATCACTCATATTGGGGGTGCCTGTGGTGGGCCGAGCGCTCTGCCAGCAAAAACAGGCTCCCGAGCTCCATTTTTGGTTGCGACAGGCTCCTGCAACTCTCTGCCAGCAAAAACGGAGCTCAGGAGGGCTGCCCTCCTGAGCTCCATTTTCACTGGCAGAGGCACCGCAGGCGGCCCCGTGGGACAGATCTAAGCACCTTGAAGGCCTTAAGTTTGACACCCCTGTTCTATTATTAAAATGTAAAGTTTCAATACTGGATATGGATAGGATGCCTAAATCTTAAGTGAATGGAATTTCCATTCCATCTTGAGACAGTTTTACACTTCAATCAGTATATATGATTGAATAAGCATTATTTAAAAATAAAATAACCCAAACCTCTCCTTGTAATACAGAAAATTATACATTATTTCATTCAGTCAGGACACTTTATGTTCATATGCTACTCTGAAAGTTAAAGACTTGGTTATTAATAGTTATTTCCATATCTACGTATAGATGTTTATCACACTGACCCATACAGGTCTAGGACAACTTGCCACCATTTGGTCATTTGCCGTTGGGTTGCTGCCACCAGTTTGCCCTGGCCGCCTCACTTCAGCCAACTCAACATGGAATAACTCGTTCTGGCCAACTTTCTGTAGGACAACTCGCTCCTTTTATTATTTACATCAGTCTAGTGTAATGTAATGGAAGAATGCTGGAGGTGAGGGAAACCTCCTCACCTTCTGTAGCTCAGACTGGGGCTAAAAATCAGGGAGGACGATGCCACAGAGTTCAAGGGGTATTGGTGGGGGGATAAGCCAGATCAAGGAGGGAGGGAGGGAGAGACAGGGAGAGAGGTTCCCCTTGCCTTCAGCAATATCATACAATATCATACTTCAGAATTTATATGGTCTAACCCCTGCTTGATCTGCTAAAGCATTTCAGATAGACTTTGTTTGGAAATCTCTAATGAAGGAAAGAAATCTCTTCAACTTCAAAAGGCAACCTATTCTTCTGGTTCTTACTTACTGTCAAGAAACTCCTTCTAATCACTAATCTGAATCTACTTTGCTGTCGTTTCAGCCTTCAGAGGAACAAATCCACTCCTTTTTCTATATAGGAACCATATTTCTCAACAATCTTCTCTTTAAACACAGTTCCTTTAATCATTGCTCATAGGACTTGGTTTTCAGTCTACTCAACATCCTGATAGCCTTCTTCTGAACTCACTCCAATTCATCAATGTTCTTTATAAATTGTAGTTTCCAAAACTGACACAATATTTCAAGTGGGCTCTAAACTAGTCAGAATGCAACAATTATTTCTCTTGATCTTGACTCTATGATCCTGTCTCAAGATAGTCTTTATTTTTGTTAGCAATTGCATCACCTTGTTGTGTGATGTGTAACTTGTGATACTAGATAACTAGAATACCTAGATGCTATATATATTCTCTCCAATTCAAGGCTTTATATTTCTTTCAATTGAATTTCATCCTGTTTGTTTTGGCCCACCGTTTTATGCTGGTCTAGATCTACTTGAATCTTCTCTTTACCTGCTAGAATATTAGCAACTCCTAGTATTGTGTTGCCTGAAGATTTGACAAATATCCCTCAGTTTGTGCAGGATTTTTTTTAGAAAACTCAAATTTAAAAAGTCCTTAAATTTCTTCAAGAACATTTGGTGACCTGTTACCTGCATCAGCATCAGAAGACTACAGGCTCTTCTAGCAAATTATGATTATTCAGCGGTCCCTTCATTATAAACTATGCTTGTTATATATTTAATGCCATGAAGGCCTTCCTATCTTGACCTAGTGTTTCAGATTAAACACTTTGTCTGCATCTCTTCTGTGCTCAAAAATATAATGAGTTCCTTCTTCTTATTCACAATGGTGCTATAAATTGGAATGAGAGACTTCCACTTAACTTCAATCTGTACCCCTGAAAAAGGAATATAATAAAAACCTGGAATTCACAGACTTGGACATATTTCATATCTTCACACTGTCTCACCCTTGATGGTGTCTCCTCCTTCCCATCCCCCTGATCTCCAACCGCAAGAAGGAGCTAAACAGGGATTTTAATAAATCAGAAGAAACAGATGGATGCATGAAGCACTTGGCTAAGCTAAAAAAATGGCATGGGTTGTAAATTAAATGTTTATTAGCAGCCCTATCTGCCAAGCTTTCTGAATAGTGCTCTTACATTTCTGAACTGTCACTACATAAAGCAGCTGCTTAGCTCTCAAGGACTTTCCTAAACATTCAAGGTTGTACAAAGCTAACCTAGAGAGTGATTGCTTCTCCATATGTGATAACAGGCACTCAGATAACAAAAATGACAGTTTGATTCACATATAAATATAAGTCAGTCTTGGATTCCTAGCTTCTTTTTTTTTTCTTTTTTTTTTTTGGTGTTCAAGTAAGATGTATGTCTTTTACAAAAAAAACCATCAGTGGTGAACATTCTGATAGCTTCAGAGGTCAACCTTTGCAAGGGATCAGCAAAAACATAATGATACAGCTCAACAGAAAGGTGATTTAATTCATCTTGCTCATTTGTAGTTTAGCTCTTCTTAGCCCTCAGAAATCAGGATGCTTAGCAAAAAGAATGAATAATGGAGCAAACGCCTGGGAAAAATTGGGTATCCTACCTTACAATGTTTTATTTATTTACACTTTTTAGTCCCAAGTGATTGTTGTTGTTGAGAGCAGCATCCATGATCTGAAGACTTAGAATAATTTACCTCCAAGGTATTTTATAACTTACACAGGAAAATTTCTAGTTTCAAAAGAAATTTACCATGCAGCCTGGTATGGCTCTAAAAAAAATATAAAAAGCACTTTGTTCTAATCAAACCTGTTTTATAGTTCTTTGGATTAGAGCAGAATTCTCAAAACCCTACAAACATTGGAAGAATGTGAACTTACAATGTAGAAATCTACACAAACACAAGGGGGTTAATTTTAGTTCTCTTTCTTTAGCTGCCATAGTTTTTAACAATACATTTTTTAAAAGGGGGGGGGTAGTTCAGGGTATATGTTGCATTGCTGAGGAGCTTAATGGCTTTGATTTTAAAATTGAGTTTTCCCTCTCCTCAAGACAACTTTTTGTCATGGGTTTGATTTAACACGAGTCCCTTGGGAGTTGGGCGGCATACAAATTTAATAAATAATAATAAATTTAATAAATAATAACACATGTTATTAATGATGTGGTGATCATATAGTCAACAGCTGGGAGGTCCTAAAATCCCATTAGCCTTATTAACTGTTGCAAAGACGCACTAACTTCTGATTTCTGGTATCATTTCCATGACTCTAGTACACCATCCTCTGAAAAAGCATCCTTCTGTATAATCCTTGACCAGCAAGAGAGAGAGATTGTACACTATCCTCTGAAAAAGCATCCTTCTGTATAATCCTTGACCAGCAAGCTGTTTTTATGAAAGATCCTTAGGCCAATGAAAACTAATTTATGAGTCACTAAAATGAAAGAAAATTGTGTCCTAACTTCCAATAGACTTAATATCCCTGTTAATTTTTAAAAAAAAAAAAAACATTCTATAGATAGCCTCCAATCTCCAAACCCAGTCTTTCCAGTGATATTATGGCCTACACTCTGTACTCCTCAACTGCAAATATACATTGCCCACCATATTTTTAAGAGAGATTGGGGAAAAAAATCATATTTCTTTTTTAAAAAATTAAAGATACTTTATTTTATTAATATTCTTTTATAAGTAATTCAAGGCTCATGAATTAATTAGGGCATCTTTTGGAAACTTCACAGCGAACATATTTAATACTCCTTCCTCCTCCTATTTTCCCCACAACAAAAACCCTGTGAAGTGGGTTGGGATGAAACACAGTGACTGGGCCAAAGTCACCCAGGCAGTTTTTTAGACCTAAGGCAGGACTAGAACATTTTTTCTGGGAAATTATTTTATTTTTTCAACGTAGCAAATGTTTAGCAGTTATTTTGGAACTCTTGTTGATCCAAATTTCAAAAAGTTTAAATTCTTTAAAGCTGTCTAATCTGATTGCCCACTATTTTTGCTTTCACCAGGGGAGCTCTAAATGCAAACTAAGCATTTTTTTTACAAGTGCAGCTACTTGTCCCTATGCCATGGCCCAGCAACTCCCTTGACATGGTTCCTAAACGAATGGTTTCGTTTAGGAAACCATTCTCTACAATATTCCTCAATATTTCTCCAAAAAATATGAAAGGAATGTTTTCAATCTAGTTGTTTTTGTAGCTAATGCAGTAATGGTAATAATAATGATAACTATAATAATATGAATGATTGATATTACCAGCAAAGGTATTAATAATAATTATATTAATATTTAACATAACATTTTCATAGGATCAAAACACTTCAAATGCAACATATAACTGCAGTTAATATTATATCTGATATAACACATGGTGGCAGATACTTCAACAATACTGAGCCAGGGCATAGAAATACCAGCAATAAATTTAGTTGCTGAATAAAGTCTTTGCTGTTCAATGTCTGTGGAGCAGGGGTGGGTTCTACTTACCTTCCCTACCGGTTCGCATCATGACGGAAGTGCTCGCTTCACTCACATGCGCCCCTATGTCACTTCACGGAAATGACCCTCTGCGCATGCGCAGAAGCCTTTGCGCATGCGCAGAGGGTTTTTTTGCAAGCCGCGGCAACCGGAGGACCGGTTCGGGAGCGTGGACCGCCGGTCATCGCTGCCGGTTCGGCGAGCGGTGGCAAATTTCCGCTAACGGTTCTAAAGGACCGGTCCGAACAGGTAGCAACCCACCATTGCTGTGGAGGTTCTCAGTCATCTGGGTCATAGTTGTCTCAAAGGTGCTTTTTTCTTCGAAAGGCAAATGATTTCATGGCAGGGATGCGATTCAGATCAGGAACTTATCATTCTTATTTACTACAGTCCACCAGTTCCATTATTATAAATAGACCACAGATTAAGCACTGTTCCCACCCAAGATTGTGTCCTCCAACATCTTATGTCCAATTCCTTCTTTCAGTCATGAAGGAGAAAGAGACACACTACTGTTGATGATAGGAAAGGCAGGTATAATAAGACTGGGGAGGAAGGACACAGTAAAAAGCAATAGCATCATGGCCCCTGAAAGATCTGTGGTGCATGAAGCAAACTCATTTTCTGTGCTTCTTCTCATCAGGAATCATACAAAATGATCTTGAACTCAACTCCCCACTTGTAAATGACTTTGAATTCAATAGTAGTATTTTTTACAGCAAGTTTTGTCCAGAGTAAACTTTGTTGGCTTTTTGACTTGCACACAAGTTTTTGTAAAGAAACTACAGGTAGTCCTCAACTTACAACAGTTCATTTAGTGGCCGTTCAAAGTTACAATGGCACTGAAAAAAGTGACTTATGACCGTTTTTCATAGTTAGGACCTTTGCAGCATTCCCATGATCATGTGATTAAAATCCAGATGCTTGGCAAATGGTTCATATTTATGACTGTTGCTGTGTCCCAAGGTCATGTGATCTTTGTGCCCTTCTGACAAGCAAAGTCAATGGGGAAGCCAGGTTCACTTAGCAACCAGGTTACTAACTTATCAACTGCAGTAATTCACTTAACAACTGAGGCAAGAAAGGTCATAAAATGGGGCAAAATTCACTTAACAAATGTTTCACTTAACAACAGAAAACTTGGGCTCAATTGTGGTTGTAAGTCGAGGAATACCTGTAGTCAAAATATACCACCAAGGTATATTTTATGGGTATTTTAAAACACAATGAGATTTCTTACAAAGTGGTTTTTTAATTGTCACTAAGCCTTTCATTTGATTCACAAAAAAGTTTGATAAATTGTGTTCATTGTCTTGTCCCTAAAAAGAGATTTCTAGATAAGAAATATTTCTAAAGGTTATTCTTAAAATAGTAGCTATATCTTATGAGAAAGTTTTAAAATTTTAAAAAGACTTTAAGACAAAATATGTATAATGTGATAAATATTTTGACAATATGAATAAAAATATTTTAAGAGAGTTTAATCAGCTTACTGAGGAAAACCCAGAAAATATTTTGCTTTAACATTATTTCAATCCCATACAGACACACAAACAAATCTGCTTAACCCAATGACATTCAAATTATTTGTGACAATGTAATATACCAAAGCAATTGAATAATATCATAAATGCATTTCATTGTGGCACTATTATTATACAAATGGGAATATTGGTGACATTCAAACTCTACTTTAAAGCCTTCAATTTGGGAGAACATAATGAATAGTAATTGTAGTTAACTTGCAAACATTTTTAACTCTTTCTTCTCCACAGAAAAAATGGTAACTTGTAAAACAAAGAACATTAAAAATGTGGGCCACTGCTTTTGTACGAACCTTGTCTTCTGTTTGTAACTAAAAATATTAAACTTCAAAGTGCTACACATAAAATTGATTATTTTACAACAGACTTGATAGAAATGCTGGATTTATAACTTCATCCTCTGATTTGTTTTATTTTCTATGATTGATAGGAAGGATAGGTAGTTTGTTAAGGTAGTTGAAGGTCTGTAAACTTCACAGAAGAAATATCTTAAGTCATAAGGTACAAACAGCAGCTATTAAAAATAGCTCATATTTTCTGAGACAAGAGATTTTTAGCAAGATTTCAAACTCATATGAAAGATAATTTTTATTTTCCTTATAATTTAAGGTGTTGGGTTTTGTTTTTTGTTTTTGTTTTTTTTACCTTTAAAGCCCTAAACAGCTCAAGGTCTGATTATCTAAGGATCAGCTATCACAGTAGGAACTTGCCCAAACATTAAGGTCAACAAGAGAAGCGATAAGAAAGATACCCTCAGGTCTTTTCAGTTTGGCAGACAAGAGAGATGGGGTCTTGTCTTGCAGTGAGGTGTGAAGTGTGCTCCCTTGGGAGTTGTTCTCCTGCTGATCCCACTTTTAGGAAGAAAATCAAGATTTTTCTCATTAATTAGTTTTCTTTTGTTTTGTTTTCAGTCTGATTTAGTCGATAGTAATTTTAACTGTTTCAGAATACAGAGAGAGAGAGAAAGAGTTGAGTTCTCCTGGGCACATAGATAGAATACCTATATTATTATGGTCAGTTGTACAGTCAGTCAGACATTTAGACTGGATTTGGCATTTTTATACACTTATTAAATGGGTGAAATTCTGAGAGAAATTGGAAATTAGATTTTAGAATATAGAAAACTTGATATTTATTTCCAAGAGGCTCAGATCAAATTCTATGACAGTTGCCTAAAACAAATGGTTTTTTTTTTTCCTTCCCAACCACAGTTCTCAAGATTTATAATGATGAGTGTGATGGATTTACAAGAATTCTAGAAAGTGAATTATTTTCAATTTAGTGAAAATATGTGCATTAGGATTATGACTTTTTGATTTCCTTTTTAACAGCCTTACAATGAACTTGGCAAAAAGCATAATGGGGAAATTGTAGCTGGCTGCTACATAATGGTTGCTTGAATCTTGAAAGATTTCTATCTGTCAGAACAAATAACTCTATCTTATTAGCATAAAAGTAGTACGTTTAAAATACAATCCCTCTTTCCTATTGAGCATAAACAATAGACTTTGATTGATATTAGTTATGTTTGGGAATAAAGAGCCGAGGTGGTGCAGTGGTTAGAGTGCAGTACTGCAGGCTACTTCAGCTGACTGCTAGCTGCAGTTCGGCGGTTCAAATCTCACCGGCTCAAGGTTGACTCAGCCTTCCATCCTTCCGAGGTGGGTAAAATGAGGACCCAGATTGTTGGGGGCAATATGCTGACTCTGTGAACCGCTTAGAGAGGGCTGTAAAGCACTGTAAAGCGGTATATAAGTCTAAGTGCTATTGCTATTGCTATAAACAATCAGCTTTGATTAACATTATAAATGTTATATTATATAATGGGTTCCTCCCGGTTTGGACCGGTTTGCCCGAACCGGTGGCAACCCGCTGGTGACATCACAATGACATCACGGAACTGGTTCTTCTGTCAGTGCCAGTCCGTGGGCACCGCTGTCTTTTTTTGGGAATTTTTTCTGATTTTTTTCTTCTGTGCATGTGCAGAAACCGAGTTTTCAGCACTGCGCAAGTGCCGCCTTCCTACCCGCACATCGCTCACTGACTCACTTGCTCGCTCACCCCGCCCATCCACACAGAATTTTCAGCACTGCGCATGTGCCGCCTTCCTACCCGCCCGCCGCTCACTGACTCACTGATCACCCCGCCTCTGAGAGTCTTATATATACCGTGGTCACCACGCGGTCTGGCCTCTTGCCCTCGCATCATCACTTCCTGACTTCCCGGCTTGCCTACCTGAGTTACTGCTGCCTCCTCCTGCGGCTGCCTAAAGGTAAGTAAGCCTACAGCTGTGGGTGCAGATGGTAGGGGGGGGAAGAAACTACCAAGAGCGGTGCTGGCCTTCGCGGTCTACGCGAGCCCTGGGACTGGCTGAGGCCTTCCTTGCTCTCCCCCCCCCAGTCCCCGGCCTCGCCTGGCTGGCTAAGCCGCCTCGGCTCCATGCCAGGTGGGCCTAGCTAACTGGGTTTCCCTGTGTGCCTCCAGTCCAGCTTACCTTCAGCCGGACTCCAGAGCATCTGGTCGTCTGCTGCATCATTCCAGCATCCATCTCATCGGAAAGCAGCTGATTCTGCCTGCTGGTAAGTGGATGGTTTTTTTTCTTTATGCTTTTAATGTTTTTTTTAAAGGATATTTTTATTGTTAATTTTTTTCAGGGCATTTGGTTGTTTTTAGGAATTTTTTTTTTAAAAAATATTGTTTTATTTTTAATGTTTTATTTGTAATGGAGTATCCTGCTTTTAGTTTTTTTTCCTTCTGCGCATGCGCAGAAGCTGAGTTTCCGGCACTGCGCATGCATCACCATCTTGTTTTTGGCGTGTTTGGGGGGTAAATGTTTTTTTTATTTTTTTACACTGTGCATGCACAGCCACGCAGCACGGGAGGAAGCGAACCAGCAGTGAGGTAAGTTAGAACCCACCCCTGCTTCACAGGCAGCTCTTTCGGCCTGGCAACTTATTCATATTTATGACCATTGCAGTGTCCCGGGTCACGTGATCCTTTTAGCGACCTTCTGACAAGTAAAGCCAGATTCACTTAACAACTGTGTCACTTAACAACTGCAGGGATGCACCTTAGCATCTCCTGGTAGTTAGTCCAAAGCAGGGGTCCCCAAACTTGGCAACTTTGAGACTTGTGGACTTCAACTCCCAGAATTCTCCAGCCAGCTATGCAGAGGTGGGTTCCTCCCAGTTCGGACTGGTTTGCCCGAACCGATAGTGACCTGCTGGTGATGTCACGATGACGTCACGGATCCGGTTCAGTCGGTGCCGGTCCGTGGGCGCCGCCATCTTTTTTTTGAATTTTTTTTTAATTTTTTTTTAATTTTTTTTTTATTTTTTTATTTTCTTTTGCACATGTGCAGAAGCCGAGTTTCCGGCACTGTGCATGCGTCGCCATCTTGTTTTTGGCTTTTTTATTTTTTTAAATGTTTTTTTTATTTTTTTACACTGTGCATGCACAGCCCCGCAGCATGGGAGGAATCGAACCAGCAGTGAGGTAAGTTATAACCCACCCCTGCAGCTATGCTGGCTGGAGT
>QLTV01002259.1:852925-866311 GCA_003457575.1 Thermophis baileyi
TGACCAAGAAGAGGAAGCACAGCAGCAGCCGCCTCGAGGAGGAGGTAAGTGCAGCCGGGAGCCCTCTGGGCTGGGCTGGGCTGGGCTGGGCTGTGGGGTCCCAGTGCCCTGGGAGATTGAGGCCCAGGCTGGGCACTTGCCCTCCACTGCCTAGGGCTCTGGACAGCCTGTGCCGCTGTCCAGGGGTCCTCTGTGTGGCCTGAGAGGGATGGTGAGGCTCTTCTGGAGGACAAGGGTTTGGTGCTCTCCCTGGTCTCGCCTTCCTCTTCTGGAGACAATGGATCCCCCCAACTCTGCTTGGGCCACCACAGGTGCCCCCGACATGAGTGACATTGAGCTGGCCACGCCCACTGCCCCCCCCCCGAGATCAAACACAACCCTGATGTGGCCCTCAATGAAATTGAGTTTGACACCCCTGCTCTAAGGGGTGATGCTTATGTCTGTTCCTTAGGTGAGGGAGCCAGCATTGTCTGAAGACACTTCCTTGGTCATGTGGCCAGTATGGCAATATGCCAAGGTGCACAGAACACTGTTACCTTTCCACCAAAGGAGTACCTATTTATTCTACTTGCATTTGCATGCTTTTGAACTGCTAGGTTTGCAGGAGCTGGGGCAAATAATGGGAGCTCACCCCATCATGAGGTGTCCAGGTCTTGAAGCCAGGCTGTCAGCTTTCCAGCTGACAAGCTCAGTGTCTTTAAGCACTGAGCTATCGCATAACATAACAAATTTTATTCAACAAATCCCACTGAAATTGGTCAGTTCCCCTTTAATAAGGAAAAAACAGTACATTAGACTCATATGCTGAATCACACTGTGAGGTAGAAAATGGGGTGAGGGACATATTTTTCATTCTCTGTTCTTTGTCCCCTGTATTTGCAGCATAGAGTGTGTCTTACCAAAATCTTTTCTGGAACTGGATACCACATGGTTAAAATCTATATAACATAGGTATCAATTTTCCAGTCTTTTAAAAAATGAAAATGACTCCACATAACTAACTTTCACCTGTCATTTTTCCGTGACAAAGACAGTCCTTATAATTGGATTTATATTTCACAATTTCAGCAACTTCAAAAAAGATTTAATAGACTGCTTTAAAACAACAACAACATGTGATGAATAATAATTATTAGCCCTGTGAAGATCTGCAGTGGGTGGATTCAGTTCAACACAAATTCAATTGAATCTTGCCATCAAAGTAGATTCACAAACTGAGGCAGAAATCTGCTTCAATATATTGAACGGAACTGAGTAGCTGGAAAGAGCTTTGTAGATTTCGTGCACTTTATTTTGCTTTGGGGGTTAATACAGACAACATGCAGTGTTACAAGTATGCTTCCATACACAATATATGAAGAAAACTATGAGTGGATTGAGTGGTGAGATGACCTTTCTGACATAAGTAGCCAGCCCCTGTGTTTAATATTTTTTTAAACTGGTTATCAGGGCGGGGGAGGGAGTGAAGGAGGAGAGATTATATTCTTTGTTTTTCTGTCTCTGCTTAGCTTCTAGTTTTTTCTTCTCAAGCTAGGATTTGTTTCAGAGGTGGGTTCCTCCCGGTTCAGACCGGTTCGCCCAAACCGGTAGTGACCCGCTGGTGACGTCATGATGATGTCATGGATCCGGTTCGGTCGGTGCCGGTCCGTGGACGCCGCCATATATATTTATTTATTTTTGAATATTTTTTTATTTTATTTTTTGGAATATTTATTATTATTATTATTATTTTCCAGTTTTTTTTCTTCTGCGCATGTGCAGAAGCCGAGTTTCCAGCACTGCACATGCGTCGCCATCTTGTTTTCAGCTTTTTTTATTTATTTTTTATTTTTATTTTTTTGCACTGCGCATGCGCGTGCATGCAAAACACGCACGCCCACGAGGCGTGCCTACACGGCACAGGAGGAAGTGAACCGGCAGCAAGGTAAGTTAGAACCCACCCCTGATTTGTTTGCTTGGAATGGTTCCATTTAAGAAAGAGAGATGGAGATAGAGTGAGCCTTGAGAGGCCTTGGTGCTCTCTGAGCTTGGTTCTTTCTTGCAGACATTTCATTATCCAAACTAGGTAACATCATCAGTGCTAGTGCTATCACACACTAGCAATGATGATCATTACCTAGTTTGGTAAGGAAACATCTGCAAGAAAACAACCAAGCTCAGAGAGCACCAAGGACTCTTCATTTCAACCTGAGCTATAGATAATCTCATTTAGAGTGAGGCTTGATTGAGTGAGAAGGTGAATGTGTCAATCTGGAATAAATAGGTCTGAGAATTTGTCTGAAGTTACACAATCCTGTTTAAAATCCAGCCATTTTTAATATCACCTTGAAGAGTGTCAGTGTGATACAGTTGGAAATCACTGCTTTGCCATTCACATAAGAGGGGAGACCCCAAGTAACAAAGCCATTCTTTTTTTTTTTTTTTTTGTCAGCATCAAGTGTCATTAGCCTTTACAGCACTGAGGGAAGCAATGGAGCTATCACTTGGGGAGGAAGTTGGTGCAGTATAGAGACAGCTACAGGCAAAAGAGAAGGACTGCATCCATTTCATTCTGAGCTTCCTTCCTACTCCATCAGTGGGCCGTCTGTGCCATCGGTGTGTAGGAGAAGACATGATCCTCATGCATTGCATGGGGACATTTCAAACATTTCTTTGCTTCCCTCAAGCACAGCATTCACTGGGTCAAAGACAGTAGGTATTTGAATACAACAGCCATAATGCTGCATTGTTTGGGGCAGGTAAAGCAGTCCACCTTGCAGACAAAGTCTTCCAGTGCTCTCCTTACTGGCCATGGGCAGAGAAAATGACATCCGTGGTTGGGTTTAGGTCATTCAACCATCAGCTGCAGACAATGAAGAGATATCCATTGCTGCCTACTTTTCTGAAGAACTGAGGCAATGTAAGTCACCCTGTAGAGTGCTGGGCTGTCAGAACCTAGAAATGGCAGAAACACCATTTATGCCTACCAGCTAGCATGAGAACCTTATCACCACTACCTGGAACTTGAGATGATAGAGCAACTAGTGTTTCTGAAAAGGAATTTCTCACTTGTGGTTCCACTGTTGTCTGCTGCATGCTGCTGATTTCTTGCTGTTGCTGTTGCTGTTGCTGTTGCTGTTGCTGTTGCTGTTGTTATTGTTTGGCTTGCTCTGCATCTGTTCAATCAAAGTTCCTCAGTTTTATCCATGCAGGCTGTTGCATTGGTTTCCAGCAGACCTTCTATTCTCTATTATCACCAGTATTAGCTGGCATAAAGGCATAAGGTTTGGCTTAGACTTTAAACAATATCTCAAGTCTGCATGTATTAATATGGAGGTGAAGCACCTTTAGTTTTGCAGCCCAAAGTTCATAACATCTGGAAAGAGAGTTGGGTAAATGCTAATCAGGCCTTGACTTGTGACACAATTAGAACCAGAATTTCCATCATAAGTCATTGTGGTCATAAGTCAAGTCAGGCCCAATTTTACAATAATTTATATGATAGTTGTTAAACAAATCACCATTTGTTAAGTGAATCGATTTGTTAAGTGAATCACATGTTCATTACACTAATCTAGCTTTGCCAATGAATATTCTCTGTCAGAAAGTGGCAAAAAAGTTCATAAATTGTGACTGCAGGATGCAGGAAATATGTGAGCCAGTTTCCAAGCACCCAAATTATCATCATGTGGCCCCGTAATAGCCGCAAGTGTGAGTATAGGACATAAGTCACATTTTCCAAAGCTGTCATAACTTTAAACCATTGTTAACTGAATGGTTGTAGGTTGAGGATTACCTGTAACCTTCTCTAGGCTGGATACATCTTTCCTTTGTCTTTGATATTCAGATTCCTTGCTTTAAGAAAGGTTCCATGCAGTCAATTATAAGTTTTATAAAAGTTCAGGAAGGATAGAAAAGGAAGACTTTATTTGCCTGTGGCAGGTATAAATCTCAACACTCAATGAACGGGTTGGCCCCAAATGCACACTGCTGTTGTAAAGAAGGATAATGGCCCTTAATTACTATGCTAATGCTTTGCTTTCTTTTAAATAGTGGCAGGGTAATGGCTCTTGTCTCTTGAAATGTGCTATGTTTAGGGAAGGTTTGCAATAATGGGTTTTGTATATTGTTTTTTAAAAGACAAAAGTATACTCAAAAGTTTGCTTTCTTCCTTTTTGAAACTATTAACCGAAGTTGGTTACTACTAAACAAGCCCATAAGTTACAACTTCTTTGTGTCTCTTGCCAGCTCACTTTGTCTCTTCCCACCAACTGTCCATGATGGCTACATCTGTCCAATATGTGGATAGTTGTGTAGCTCCTTGTTATTTATTTCACTACCTGCCAATTCCCTGCCCTATCAACCTGCTTCATCACTTGCCTCTTCTTTTTGTTCTGAACAGATGGTATTTTCTGTCTTCCTGAGTGACTGTTCCCTAGCTGTCCATCAAAGCCTATCATACTTACCTGCTACACCACATGACATAATCTCCCAACTTTAAAAGATTTGCCAGCCTTCCACTGCCACCTATCTCTTTCTCCCTGTGGCCATTGCATTGTGATGGGCTGCTGATTGCAAAGGACAAGTAAATGGTGTCACTTTTTGCTTCTCTTCTGATGCTTACTGCCACTGCCTAGCAAGTCTCCCAGTCAGATAGATTGGCACTTTTCTTCACTGCGCCAGCTGCTCACCTCTGCTTGCATGTTACAACTGGCACAATTTCCTAGATCTAATTGTCTGGCCTTTTTTATTTCTCTATAAGTCATCTGATTTTTCTCACTCCATCACTTTCCCTTCTGATTCTTCTACTGATCACTGGAATAATATGGCAAAATCTTCCAACTTGAATAGATCATTACTTATACTTCCTGTGACATCCGATCACATCTACCAGTTATCGCATCTACCAGTCTGTCTCCATTTCTCCACTACTCACCGGTTCCATTTTGCACAGTCTCCTCAATTATATCATATACAGGTAGTCCTTGACTTACAACCATAACTGAACCCAGAATTATGGTGGTAATGAGCCGAGGTGGCGCAGTGGTTAGAGTGCAGCACTGCAGGCTACTTCAGCTGACTGCTAGCTGCAGTTCGGCGGTTCAAATCTCATCGGCTCAAGGTTGACTCAGCCTTCCATCCTTCCAAGGTGGGTAAAATGAGGACCCAGATTGTTGGGGGCAATATGCTGACTCTGTGAACCGCTTAGAGAGGGCTGTAAAGCACTGTGAAGCGGTATATAAGTCTAAGTGCTAAGTGTTAAGTCATGCCGAGCGTCATGTGACCATTCCTGATTTTGGGACCTTTTTTGTGGTGGTGTTGACTGATGGATGCCCCAAGCTTTTTACATGCCAAGATACCAACCTGAACAAGGTTCTCTACATCTTTGTTTCTAGGACTTTTTGCAACCACGGTTACTTGAGCAAGGTCACTGTGTTTTAACGATTTTCTCTTTTACTAGAAAAGAAAGAAAATAGCAGCAAGCTTATCAAGCTTCTTTGATCAGATAATGTTTACTTCTCTTTTGTTCTGGCCAGCAATGCTTGAAAAAGAGTGCATTTTAACTCTATGGTCAATTTTTAATACTTGTCCTGATTAATTAGTCTAATTACTATTTCATTAGGTTTCTTTTAATTTCATTCTTTTTTCCTTCAGAACGATCTGCCAACATGTAGCCACACAAAAGGCTAAATCAATCTTTCTGGGAGCATTGTACAACCTCACCTATCACTTCACTAAATGTCCCTTTATATTGAGATAAATCAGAGAATTGATTCAGCATTGCTTTTCTCACAGAAACTGACCATTTTTTTGTGGCGCTGAGAGCTCGAATGGAACTTGTGAAGGGTTAAGGTTGGATGAATCTGCCACTTTCAATCTCAACCTCTTTCCATCTTTCCCTATAGAAATTTGCAATTTTTGGATAATAAGTTATTTACTTTGAACAATGAAGCAGGCAAAATTCTTTATTTTATTTTATTTTATTTATCACATTTGTATAGCTGCCCATCTTCACATAGTGACTCTGGGTATGTATATAATAAAAAAAAAACATAAAAGCATTTAATATCCCAATTTAAATTAAAATTTAAACAATGAGATAAAAAAGAAAAGAAGACAAAATGGTGGCAAAGCATACAGAGATTGCATCAATTAACTATCATAAGCCATCAGAAATGTTCCACTCTCTCATAAGAACTTAGGTCCTGCCTGATGAAATGCCCCAACAAATGGTATCCATAGCATGCCTCCTACAGAACTTGCTGAGATGAGTTACATGTAAGTGGGGAGAAGCAGTCCCTCAAATAACCCTTTAAAGCCAAGTAGTGCTTCAAAGCTCATAACCAGCATTTTGAATTGGACCTAGAAGCAAACTGCTCTCCAATGCAATTTGCAAAGAGGTATAATATGTGCAGATCTCAGTGTGCACATAAGTCCCTATGCCACTACATTTTGTACCAACTGAAGCTTCTGAATATTATTCAAGGGCAGCTCAATGTAGAACATATTATAAAGATATTTCTTGACCAAGTTTCTATCAATCTCAGCTTTCAGCACTGCCCTGCCATTCTGCTTTTCCTGGGGCTCTTCCTGGAGAAGATTGAGCCAAAGTAAGAGTTATGTAGTTGTGTAACTTCTATCTTATCTGTTTACACTTTCCCATCTTCATGGAATGGCTGCTATACCATATATTTTTTCCCCTCTTCCAATTAGTTTGAAAAGAAGCCCTTTGTTCTTGTTGTGTTTAACTCTTCACTCTGAGCATGTGCTTTCCAGATACCACAGTTCTAACTGTATGTCCACATCCTTGATAATCTGGTCCTCTTTTCTTTTGCTTTATCTTTTTGTTTTCATATCTTCGTATCTTCACTAAGCCTCTTTTGGTAAACTCCATTTTTCCCCTAGTCAAAATTTATTACAATTGCACTTTTAATGTCAAATGTTTTAGGAGCCATGTTGAATTTCCCTTGCTATAGAATCCTACTTGTCATTTATTAAAGTCCATTTTTTTGAAGTCTAAGGTACACATTTGACTACGTTTAGCTTTTGGTCAAAGAAATTACAGTTACCATATTTTTCGGAGTATAAGATGCTCTGGAGTATAAGACCCACATTAGTTTTTGGGGAGGAAAACAAGAAAAAAAAATCTGCCTCTGCCTACCAGCATCCATCGGTATTCATCTTGCTAGCAAATAGCAGCAAATAGCAAACAGCCTGGTCAGCATCAGCACATTATCGCAGCCTGATTCAGCATGAGCAGCTGATTGGCGGGTGGATCAGCCTCCCGGAATACCCCCAGTCAGCTGTTCCAGGCTGCAGGGATTGCCACAGACCATTGCTGCCTCCATGCCTCGCGTTTTTGGCCTCTGTGCCTCGCATTTTTTGCCTCTGCAAGTTGCATTTTTGGGTGGTTCCACTGCCACCGATCCCTGCTGCCTGGAACTGCCCAAAAATGTGATGCACAGAGGCCAAAAATGGGGCATGCGGAGGCCAAAAATGTGACATGCGGAGGCTGAAAACATGACATGCAGACGTGGCGATTGGCGGAGATGTGCTGTGGCGATCCCTGCAACCTGGAAAGGGTCTAAAATGGAGCATTCGGAGGCCAAAAACGCGACGCACGGAGGCCAAAACGTGAGTTACGGAGGCGGCAATGTGTTGTGGTGATCCCCGCAGCCTAGAACAGGTCTAAAACAGAGTGTGTGGAGGCCAAAAATGCAATGCGCAAAGGCCATAAATGGCTGAAGGGTGGAGGCTGGCAGGTGGGCGGGGCTTTGGCAACATTCAGTGTATAAGACGCACCCACATTTTCACCCTCTTTTGGGGGGAGTGCGTCTTATACTCTGAAAAATACGGTAAGTTTCTCACCCTGCCTAAAGCTACAGTACTTTTTAAGAAATAGTACACAAATTATTATTTTGCAGTTTGTGTCATAATAGGTTCAGATTTTTCAAGCATTGCTCTTTATATCCTAGAGCTGATTTCACGCACCTTATGAAACAGAAAATATAGACCGCTAAGAGGACCGATAGTATCTGAATCTAATTTGAGCTGATACCAATTGAAAAGCTGAAAAAGAAAATGCAAACACTTGCAAGATAGAACTCCTCTCAACTGTATCTTCAAAACCCATTGCAATTCTACCCTGCAGCTTATTCATTCAACTGTTACATTAGTAAAGCTAGACTTTCTCACTTGCAGACTTCAAGCAGAGAGTAATGGCACACCAAAGTTGTAAAAAATATTTGCATAATGCAGACTAAATATTTCAGGGATATGATATAGGCAAAGGGCAAAGCTCTTAATGTTGATGAATAACACGCAGCATATTTGTCAATAATATGTTTGCACAGTGATAGGACCCAAATAAATTATTTCAAGAGTTCATTTTTACGAGACTTATGGAAAGATAAAAAAAGGTCCTGTGACAATTATTTAGGGACCTACTCTTGTATGAAAAACTTGCTTCGCCTAGTGTGAGACAAAGCTAGCTGGATTGCCTTCTTCGGAGCTCTAGAAAGGCCTAAGAAACTTTTTATCTTCTGACACATGAGCATAGTAAAAAAAAAAAAGAGAGGAAAATTATGATATAGGAACACAAAATAAGGAAACAAATCATGTGAGCATGTTTTGAATATTTAAAATAAACTAAATATCAAATGTCTAAATTGGAACTTGAGTCCAGGTAAAACAACCCATTTGTTTCCTCAGTTTTAATTGGCTTTGACCAGAGGTGGGTTCCTCCCAGTTCGCACCGGTTCTATAGAACCGGTAGTAATAGCAATAGCAATAGCAATAGCAGTTAGACTTATATACCGCTTCATAGTGCTTTACAGCCCTCTCTAAGCGGTTTACAGAGTTAGCATATTGCCCCCAACAATCTGGGTCCTCATTTTACCCACCTCAGAAGGATGGAAGGCTGAGTCAACCTTGAGCCGGTGAGATTTGAACCGCTGAACTACAGCTAGCAGTCAGCTGAAGTAGCCTGCAGTGCTGCACTCTAACCACTGCGCCACCTCGGCTCTTCTAAACCGATGGTGATTTCACGGAGCCAGTTCTGTCAGTGCCGGTCCGTGGACGCAGGCATCTTTTTATGGGATTTTTTTTTTTTTGGAAAAAAAATATATATTTTTAGAATTTTTTGCTATTTTTTGCTTCTGCGCATGCGCAGAAGCCGAGTTTTCAGCACTGCGCATGCGCCGCCATCTTGTTTTCAGCTTTTGGGGGGGGATTTTTTCTATTTTTGCTTCTGCGCATGCGCAGAAGCTGAGTTTTCGGCACTGCGCATGCATGTGTGTGCCCGCGCAGTGTGGCCATGCAGTGTGCAATGCGTGCACAGCCACGCAGCACAGGAGGAAGCGAACCGGCGGCAAGGTAAGTTAGAACCCACCCCTGGCTTTGACTGTACATTCCAAAACACTGGAAATACTTAAGAGTAATTCTTTAGTTCAACTCAACAGCAATAATTCCATTCAAAGTTTCTCCATTTTACTTAACCCTCTGACCAAGGAAGACCAATCAATATGAAAGCTTGCTTAGTATTTTTATAGTTTCAATATGTATACATGTTATACATATTTCAATATGTATAACATATAATATAGGATCTGTACAATCCTCAAATGAAGTCCTGTTGTAGGAAGAGTGCAGAAAAAACTTAAGGGTCAGAACTTCCAACCTTGCCTCAGACCCCACAGGCATTCTCAGAAACTCGCAAAGGTAGAAGTCCAATTATTTTGGGGAAGGGCTGATTTTCCTGGACAGCAAAAAAAATGAATAAACCAGAGAACGATCTTGTGGTAAGAAGAGGTGGGTAGAACTTCCCTTTTGGCAGTAAGGTATTTGTAAAAGCATGGGCTTCCGGGTGGCAACCCATTTTTTTCATAGTGAGAGCATCTAAGATAGATGTTCTGTGAAATCACCTCCAACATGCCCTCAAAACACCAAATGTGATTTCTGGCTCCCAAAAGCTGCTTGCTTTTACTCTAGATCTTTTTTTAAAGCTGAAACATGCTTTTGGGTTTCTTAATTATTCTTTGCTGCAAAGATGCAAACATTCTGGTGTGTGTGGGTGTGTGTGTGTGTGTGTGTGTGTGTACGCGCGCATGCGTGTGGGTGCGTGTACATATATGTATTCTGCTCAGTTCTGTCTGGTTTCATTCTTGGAAACAAACTTTCTTTTTTTCAGAAATTGTTTGCCATTGCCTCCTTCCTAGGGCTGAGAAAAAAAAATACTGTCTTAAGGTCACCTAACTGGCTTTATGCCCAAGTCAGGACTAGAACTCACAGTCTCCTGGTTTCCAGCTTGATGCCTTAACCACTACAGCAATCCCTCCCCCCTCTCCCCCTCTCTCCCTCTCCCCCTCTCTCTCTCTCTCTCTCTCTCTCTCTCTCTCTCTCTCTCTCTCTCTCTCTCTCTCTCTCTCTCTCTCCTAGAAGAGCAAATGGGGATGGGGAAGAGAAAACTTGCAGAATTCCATTCCATTCCATTCCATTCCATTCCTCTCTCTCTCTCTCTCACTCTCTCTCGCTAGCGCTCTGTCTCGCGAGACCCTCTCTCCCCCCTCTCTCCCCTCTCCCCCCTCTCCCCCCTCTCTCCCTCTCTCTCTCTCTCTCTCTCTCCCTCCCTCTCCCTCTTCCTCTCCCTTTCCCTCCCATACATGTACACATACACATTACATAGACTACATATTTGGAACATGATGTATTTGGACTACAATTTTGGAAAAATTGTTCTGATTTTTGCGATCAGGTCACTCCCAGTAATCTCACACTATTACACACAATTCTGGTTTTGGCTTGCTTATTTTAAGCCTCTAATTCCTTAATTGCAGCTGTAGACCTATGGCTAGGGCAAAGAAAGCCTAAGATCATTTTGTAAGTTAATGACAGATGTGAAAGTTATTAATTTATCTACCTCAGTCTGAATAAAAAAGAATAATAGCCTTCAAAGTTCATTGAAAAGATGTAAAACTTTAAGCATTGTTTGGTCTTACTGTCAGACAATAATAGTGAAAAATATAACTCCTTGGGTTATATAAGGTTATTGTAATCATTTTCCCCCTCCACATTTAATATATATTTTAATTAAAATGGCATAAGTGGATAACATTCTGAATTATAGTGTGGTTTCAGTAGTTCCTTATGGAACCTTCTTTGTTTGTACTACACACATGGAGTGTGGCAGGATTATTTTTCATTCATCAGGTAAACGAGCTGCAACTCAGTGGTAAGCACATTATTTAGACTATACAATATGGAAACTTTCTCTGTGAGTTTTCTTTTGATGTATGTGGAATTGCTGATGCAATATTTTGGCTGTGTGATTGAGCAGTACAAATGCATACATTCTTCTCCTTCTGCCTAATAAAATTGCTGTGCTTTGCTTTTATTCCCACAGATGAAACTTCCAGGCTGACACCTATTGTGAAAAGCATAATATCAATATAGATTTTAATAGAAAATAGAAGTGGAAGTCAAATAGGCAACCCAATCCTGGGTATGTATATTCAGAAGTCATTCCCAGAAAGCTCAGTGGACTTGCTAAGTCAGTTAAATACGATTTCAGCTTTAATCATAATATCAATAATTAAATAGCTATTTATTATTGCATCAGTTTGATTGAAAATCTTTGCACACTGACTTGGAAATAAAGCCCCTTTAGATTCATTCTATTATTTGTTCCACATGAAATTGAGAACAGAACTATTTTCTCCAGGTAGGAGATTCTTGTTTTGCCTTAAAAATCATATATATATATAAACCAGAGATATTTCACGAGAAGAGTCCTCCACTCCTCTGCTTGCAACAAAATACCTTATGCCACCAGACTTGAAATTTTGGGCTTAGACAACCTAGAACTATGCCGCTTTCGGTATGACCTAAGCGTAGTTCATAAAATTATCTGCTACAATGTCCTTCCTGTCAATGACTACTTCAGCTTCAACCACAACAATACACGAGCACACAATAGATACAAACTTAAAGTGAACCGCTCCAAACTCGATTGCAGAAAATACGACTTCAGCAACAGAGTGGTTAATGCCTAGAACGCACTACTGTACCTAACTCTGTGGTTTCATCCCCAAATCCCCAAAACTTTAACCTTAGACTGTCTACTGTTGACCTCACCCCATTGCTAAGATGTCTGTAAAGGGCGTGCATAAGCGCACCATTGTCCCTACCGTCCCTTTTCTAATGTTCCCTTTTATTTGTATTCATTTCATGTATTCAAATCATGTTTATACTTATTTATATTATCTAATATGTGTGTGAAGTTGCCAACATGCTTGACAAAATAAATAAATAAATAAATAAAAATAAATAATATCTTCTTGTAACTTGGCTGGACATCAGGAGAGCCTCGTAATGATTCTGAGCATTTTCTATTTCTTAGTCCTGAATTGAACTACAAAATGTGTTACTGTGCAGATAAAAAGCCATGCTAAAAATTGGTCAAAACAAAACAAAACAAAACAAAAAGATTTCTAAAAGAGCTTGAAATGCTGATCCACAAATGTTTGAAAACTTGGAACTATATCAGCTTGTGATAATGTTTTCATTAGGGTGATGCTCCTGAAAATCACAAATTGCCAAGGTTGCTCAGTATCATTTAGAACAGATTTTCATGGACCAATGTGAGCCAAAGCATAAGACTAACATCAATTACAAAACAAAGCCTTCTGTGAAACATACTCCCAACCATAGTCCAGGGCAGTACAAATTGCCCTACAATGTCATATTGTCTTGAATAAGTGATACGTTTATGTGATAGGGCCTCATAAGCATTGAGTGAATAAATTAGGGTTTACAAGAGAAACTGAAGAAGTTCATTCTCACTCAAACTGTGAACACAAGGGTTATTGGGAATTCAGGCAATGTCATGGAAGTGATCGAACATATTATTATTATTATTATTTATTAAATTTGTATGCCGCCCAACTCCCAAGGGACTCTGGGCGGCTCACAACAAATATAAAAAACCGTTAAAAAAAACCATAATAAAAACAATTAAAAACAGTTAAAACCTCATGCATACCGTTTCATGGCCGGACCTCGCCAATTACAGAGGCGAGATCAACGGCCCCAAGCCTGCCGGAAGAGCCAGGTCTTCACCGCTTTCCGGAAGGCCAGCAGTGTGGGGGTGGTCTGGATCTCAGGGGGTAGCTGGTTCCAGAGGGCCGGAGCAGCCACAGAGAAGGCCCTCCCCCGTGGGCCCGCCAGCCGGCACTGTTTAGCTGACGGGACCTGGAGGAGCCCAACCCTGTGGGATCTTACCGGTCGCTGGGAGCTATGTGGCAGAAGGCGGTCTCGAATATAACCTGGCCCTGAGCCATATAGGGCTTTAAAGGTAATAACCAACACCTTGAATTGTGCCCGGAGACCAATAGGCAGCCAGTGCAGCCC
>QLTV01002259.1:868299-899646 GCA_003457575.1 Thermophis baileyi
TGAGGCCAGGCCCCTGACCTCCCAAGTCACCAGGAACATGAGACGAGACAGAACCAGACCCAGAGGGGCCGGAACAAGGAATCGCTTTGAGACAGCGAACCCTAGTTCCCCGAGAGCGGCCTACCCCTCGGCTCCTGCCATATCTACCTCTTCCAGTCATAACCGCAATACTCCGGCTCTCCAACACCCCAGAGATCCCCTCCCCCACCCCAACGGCCCCCCTCCTCCCCGGCCGGCAAGGCACCACACTCACACCAAACCGGGGGCCATATCTGAGCCCTCATCTGCTTCTGTTTGCACACTCAGCAGAGGAGGCTCTCTTCCTTGCCCCCGGCCCCCTCATTCTCCCACTTCAACCACTCCAAACCCACTTCTCCCATCCAAACCATCCCAAACCCTCATACATACACAACACCAACACCCTCATACATACACAAATGCACACACCCCAAGATAAGATTTAACTGTAAGTTAAAACCGGATGGTAAGTTTGTGTTGTAAATGCAACCCTAGATGACTTAAACGGTAGTCTGTAAGAAATTGATTTTTCCTGCAGTTCTCTATGCAAAGGATCCTCAAGCAAAGCCTGATTGAAGGCAATGTCGTGCTGACTAGGGAAACGGAGTTTATCCCTCTGGTGGAAAAAGGCCAGTCCTTCGTGCTGCCTCTCTTCAATCCGGAACAGCCCCTCCAAGCCCCTCCAGGCCCCTCCAGACCGAAGGCGTCAGGCACAGACCCCAGGTTAACCACAAATACCTCCTGCAGGCAAATGATGTTGGCGTTGTAGCTGGCCAGTTCTTTTCCGAGTAAATTTTGCCGGTAGAAAATGTCCAGCATGGCCGTTCCACCGAAGTCCAGCTCTCCGAAGTTGACGGTGGTCAGCTGTGCTCCGGTGGCCTCACAAGCTTGCACCAAGCACAGCAACGCTGTGACTTCAGGAAACATTCTACTCGCTTCTCAGCCAGTGAGCACACAGGCCCAGTTGATGATCAATGAAGGTTTCTTGTTCTTGTCTTCAGGCTAAGGTGAGTTCAGCTGTTTCCCAGTGGCCGCGGCATATTTGCAGTTCGTTGGGTGCTGCTCACATGGAGACAATTCCTTTCTTTGGGGAACCTGCCAGGCTGATGGGTCCAAGGTAAGGGGCGGGGTCTTCCAAGACATCACCTGGCGAGCGGTGGGCATCCTTCACAGGAGCAGCCGATTGCAGGAAATGCTGCAGAGATGGACCCCCTACCAATTTGGAGTGGAAATCTCCGAGGCTTCCTTCACCTCTTTGTTTTTTGAGGGGGGTCCCAGGATCCGGAGCGCAGGTCGAAAGCCAGGCCCGGAATCCTGAGCGCACGGACTGGCACAGAGGCCTCGGGCAGACCAGCGCACCACGCAAAGCCAGCATCTTGGCACAAGGCCCTCCTGCTCCCTAAAGCAACGCATTAGAATGATCAGTCGTCTCTCGCTAGGGCCCGGGGCTGCCCGTGAGAACAGCGCCCCCCACCAGAGGCGGGAGACCGGGAGACTCCAACCCACGACCCCCGGGACGGCCGGGGATGAGCCGTCATAAAGCCAAAAATTATAGTCCTGGATATTTGTGATGAGCTAGGTTTCAGATTGTGGTTCGGTTTTGGCTATACTGGGATCACTAGTGCCATAATCAGCGGAGGTGAGATGGTTCGATTTATGCTTTGGGAGGAGACTATCATTCCTTCCTTCCATAGATAGCACTATACCAGTTTCATTGTTTGAAGAGTTATAACTTGCAAATTTTAAGCAGGAGAAATGTAAAGTCTGATACCTAAGTAAAAAAAATGGCATAAGGGCATATGTTTAGGAATAATGCATATAAAAGGAACCTTGGCGACTTTGTCAACCACAAGTTGCCTAAGGTCAGCATTTCATTGGAGATGCTAAAAAAGAGAGATGCTACAGTAGCTTGGGATTTATTAAGAGAAGCATAGCACCTAGATCACAAGAAGTAATTTGTCAGATCCCATTTGGAGTATTATGTCCACTTCTGAGTGCCAAAGTTTAAAAGGTGACAAAGTTCTTCAAGATCAGAGGATGCTACCAAGGATAACCTTAAATGAAGGATCTGGAAATCAAGCCCTGTGAACAACGGTTACAGGATCTGAGGTTAGCCCAAAGAAATAACAATAACAGGGATATTAGTCTTTAAATATCTAAAAGATTGTCAAAAAGAAGAATGGTTAGACTTATTTATTACTGCTCTAGAATGTAGGACCAGAACAAACAAATACATTAAAACAAGAAAGAAACAGGTTCAGGCTACACATCGGAAAAAAAATAGGCTATACATCAGAAAATGTCAGCCAATGGAACAGGCTGTACACAAAGTGAAAATATCCTCTGCTACTTCAGGGAATGGAATGGATAGTCATCTGTCAGAGGTTTTCTAAATAGATCCTATGCTGAGCAGGGATTGGACTAGATCAGTGTTGGCGAACCTTTTTGGCACCGAGTGCTGAAACGGGCGCGCATGTGCACGGGGAGTGCTGGAAACCGGAAGAGCATGCACGCACCAGGGAGTTGCTCTTCCGGTTTCCGGCGCTCCCACGCACGTGAAGACCAGCTGGCCGGTGCACACCGGAACCCGGAAGAGCAACGGGCGACTGCTGGTGTGCCCAGAGAGATGGCTCTGCGTGCCACTTCCAGCACACGTGCCATAGGTTCGCCATCACGGGACTAGATAATCTCTAGAACCTTTCCAATTCTATGGTAAGGCTCTTAGATCATTTCAGAATTAACTATGTATACTTAAAACATCTGTCATAGCCAGCAGGTGAATCTTCATTCCGCTGAGGGCAATAGATATGATGGAAAGTATTAATTTGAATCTAAATTTGCTCTGTGGTTCTTTAGGATTTCTTCCTGGATTCAAGACTGGTGAAATTCAAATGCATCTCAACCCATTTATGATCTTGATTAAAAAATATGGAATTGATTGCTATGTGAAATAAATCCCATACCAATAAGGCTTGCTGGCTGATGGCAAGTATTTGCTACTGATCTCACTTTGCACTATTTCATTTTAGATCAATATCACTAAATTCATCATATAAGATATCAAAGTCAGGCTTTAAGTGTGTTTAAAACTGCAGGGCCTGCTTGATGATTAGTGTAGCTGAGATTCAGTCTGCTGGTTTTCAATCTTCATACTTTAAAAGAATTCCAATAAAGTTTCCAAACTCAGCATTAAAGATAATTAACTCTACTAAGAGATCTTTCAGGGAAGATTATATTAGCTGAGCATTTTTTCCACCTTTCTTGTCCCAGGAGTTTTTGCAAAGAGACATGTTTCATCCTGAACAATTGTCAGCTATATTAATTAAGAAAAGTTAGTCAAGTTGAAAGAAAACTGTGCTATGATATTAAGCTGGAAGTAGTGCTGGGAGATTTCAGAAACATCACCTTAGCATCTTTTGCATCCCTCTGGAAAAACTTGTTCCTCACAATTTCTTCAAAGAGTCAGTCTTGCAAATGTAATACAAGCAACAATATATGTTCCATCAGGGATATGGAAAGCAGGGTCAGTTTGTCAGCATAGGAGAAGACTGGCTCCATCAGAGTCTTTTTCTCCCTTGAATTGGTTCTTCTCCAGAAGACAAATCCTGCACTGGAGAAAGGGTTTGATGCATTCTGAAGCTGAGATTTTACTCACTGAATATCCATCTCTTACAGAATTAGGTACACTCTAGTAACCACCCCATTAGAGCCGTGGTGGCGCAGTGGTTAGAGTGCAGTACTGCAGGCTACTTCTGCTGATCACCAGCTGCCAGCAGTTTGGCAGATTGAATCTCACCAGGCTCAAGGTTGACTCAGCCTTCCATCCTTCCGAGGTCGGTAAAAATGAGGACCCAGATTGTTGGGGGCAATATGCTGATTCTGTAAACCGCTTAGAGAGGGCTGTAAAGCACTATGAAGCGGTATATAAGTCTAAGTGCTATTGCTATTGCTATTTATTTTCTCCTGCTTTTAAAAAGTATAAACCATCACCAAAAATCATTATTCCTTCCTTCCTTCCTTCCTTCCTTCCTTCCTTCCTTCCTTCCTTCCTTCCTTCCTCCCTCCCTCTCTCTCTCTCTTCTTTCTGACATAAAATACTAGGTAATTTATGTTAAGATACATTTATTTTGTTGTGATAATATATTATTCAACTGATACATACTTCATTGTTAGTGGAATACCTGGCCATCTGTGTCCAAAGGATTTTCAATTTGTCTTTCAGATTACTCTTACCTTTATCTTTGAGTTTCTACTTATATGCTGCATATGCAATAACATGGCCATGCATATAAAACTTATAATCCTTCTGTTTAAAAATTAAGGAGTTAGCAATTCCCATATTAAATTCAAGATATTGCAATGTCTGAGAACTCATCTGTTTTATAAGTTCACTATCATTCAGTAGAGATATTGAAATACCAGCTTCTGGATGATTTAGTGAAATGTTATATTTTTAAATTTAAGCTGATCTAATATGATCTTATATATAAGAAACATCAATCATATACATTTGAATTTGCTGAAGTCAAATTGAAGAAACCAAAAAATAATTACTTCTAAAAAAATCTGATGCACCATTGAATAAAAAGTTATTGTTGTATGAGATATAACAAATGCTGTTTTATTCATCCATCTATGATCTAATTGTATATCTCAATAATGATTGTCTTTTTGGGTGGATACATTCCTATTTAATTCAGGATTTAAGATCCTATTAAAATCTATTGCTGTGACAATATAGTCATACCAGATAATGTTTAAATAATGAAAATGCTCATGGAATATTTTGGGGGACCTAAATTAGGCCCATAAGCATTGACTATAGCCCCAGTTATATCAAGAATTTTAACAATTAGAATTAGCAAATGACCATTGATATCTATTATAACTTGTTGAACCAATAAAGAGAAATGTTTATGAATCAGAGTGGCAAGCCATTTTACCATGGTTGAATCATTGAAGTCCAATACACCTGTCCAACTCATAAACAAAGGATGTTTATATTCTATTAGATGAGTCTATTCTAAAAAAATCAACATCAGCTTTTACAGATTTGAAAGGAAAAGAATATGTGCTAGGAGGAGCTCTGTCTGGTTGGTGTTGAGTTTTTCCTTTGTCACAGGGGGGTTGGGTCTGGGTAGATAACTTTTACCTATACCTAGTGTTCTCTTGCTATTTGTGTGCATATGTGTATCATTGCTCAACTTCGTTCAGATTGATATTTTGCTGGGGATCTTGCTTCCTTGCAGGCTGTGGCTTGAGGACCTTATCATCAGTTCTTTGTCATGATCAGATCACTCTGATTGCTTTTTAGTTTACCAGTGCTACTCCTCCTCATAGGAAGATAAGGCTTATTGGATTGGGCCATGGTGGGAGATTTTGGTGGATACTTTCAGACTTGCAGTTAATGTAGCATTACAATAAAGTAAAATTAACATATCTGGTCTCATTTCTATCTGGTGTACCTGAGAAGGCTAACATCAGTTTTGCAAATTTGAAAGTACAAATTTCCCACTGTGTCTTTAACAGACTGAAAATCTAGGGAGGGTCCCTTCTGAATCTCTTTCTCCACCCATTATGCAGCTGAAGGCTATTCCATCTCTTATCTGACCATTCCCTAGGCAGAATCTCTTCTGCCCATCTCCCAAGGGCATTCTCACATACCAAAAATTTATGCCAGTTTTGATATTATTGCTAAACTTAATCATGCTGGACAATATTCATCCAATTCTCTTTTTGTTGAGATTGTTGAGGTGGTGGTCAATTTGCAGCTACAGAGGATCCTGGATACCCACTACATGGAAATTAAGAGCTGGACAATGAAAAGTGATTATCTGCGCCCTTATACTACCAAGAGATTAGTTCTACAACAATGGGAAGACAAATGTAATGGCTCTTACCTAACAGAATAAGGATCTGATGTTATTTGTAACTTAAGAACAAGCTGCTGCTTGTATATGGTCATTTATTTTAATCTGTTACATAGAATTTCATTAATACTGTATACATCTATGCATGCATGAGTAGCTTTTATATATGCAATATATGTTATTGTTTTTGCATTGTGTTTTTTATTTCTTTGGTACTTTTTTCTTCTATTAGGTTTTATTAAAATAACAACGACATAAAGAGGTTGCTTCCCTCTTTTGCCTCTGCAATTCCATATGGTACAGTTCTAAATTCTGGGCTGCAAAAATCCAGATTACCAGAAGATGGCACCGAAGTGACAACTATGTTGTCCAGATTTTTGCAACTGAAATCACATTCTCTTATCTATATTTTGTAACATCTATTATGTGGAAGGGGACAATTTAGAAGACTAGGGAGATGACTGACAGCTGTGAATAGATGGAGAATTGGAGAAAATTGCATTTCCAACTATCTCCAGAATAGAAAGCATTCTAAGGGTTCCAAGTGGCAAAATAAAAAGCATGGATTCAAAATAATCACAATGATGAAAGCAACATTTATTTTTTAATTGCATTGTAATAGATGCTTTCAAGGCAACATGCAATAAAAGCACAAATAAAAATAAATGCAATGACCTAATTAATCAACACAACATTCAAACAGAAAATTAAAACAGTTTCTGAAAGCAGAAAAGATTAAAATCATCAGAAAATAAAGCCAGTCAAAACACCACTTTGGAGCCAAAATGTTGAAAATTAATATGGAGTGGTCCTGGAGAATTGAAAGCTTTTTGTTTAGCATCAAAATTAGCTCTCTCTCTCTCTCTCTCTCTCTCTCTCTCTCTCTCTCTCTCTCTCTCTCTCTCTCCCTCTCTCTCTCCTCTTCCGTCTTTTTCTTTCAAGAAAAAACAANCTCTCTCTCTCTCTCTCTCTCTCTCTCTCTCTCTCTCTGCCTCTCTCTCCCTATCTCTCTACCTATCTCTCTCTCTCTCGCTCTCTCTCTCTCTCTCTCTCTCTCTCTCTCTCTCTCTCTCTCTCTCTCTCTCTCTCTCTCTCTCTCTCTCTCTCTCTCTCTCTCTCTCTCAAAATCTGGCTATTACTGAGAAAGCTTAAACTAAAGTAAAAAAAAAACATGCTTGACATCAATTAAACAAATGGTAGGAAATACAGATGGGCAAAGGTTCACAAAAATGTTTAACAAAGTTTCAATCAAATGGCCGAACCTGAAGTAGGATTGTATCCTGTGTTTCAAATCAAGTGGTTGAGAAGCACTTGAGAAATTCAATGGCTTCTCAATCCAGTGTGCAATATGTATGATGTTGAGACTTCACCTATACTGTATACGGGAAATGCTAATAGTCTCTCTGTGACTAGCCTGAATAACTAAACAGTGACTTTATCACCTCAGGAAATTGTAGATATGAAAGTCCCTTTTGGGGAGGCAAGGCTAAGATTATTCTGAACTCCATCCACATTCTCAATTCTCTTGCGTGATCAACCATACACTTTAACATTGCTCCTTGGGCTAATAGATGTCTTCATTCTGTACTGGTCTTGCCACTCTACAAGGGAACTCATGGCTCAGCATTCTAGATACAGGCTCTAGGCTAACTGGTCCAGTATGCACTCTATATTCAGCAAGATTTAAATATCCTCTCACTGAATGAATGTGAGCCAGATGTGCATTTAAAAGTGCTACTCTGAGTATGAATTCCATTGTTCTGTGATATTGTATCTCACTGTGCCTGCTTGTTTCAGCTGTCTCTGCAAACAAATTAATATGGAACATTGCCAGCAACTCACAATCCTTATACAACTGAACCATGCCCTGAAAACTACAATATTTGTCAATGGGTTCTGGCATACATTAAGTCAATGATAAGGGCTTCTCAGGAGAGGCTAAGCTTGCCAAACAACCCTGCCAATCCTTTTGGCATTCTACAAAACACATTGATCAGAGGCAAGAAAGCTACATCGCCCCACAAAGGGAATCAATGAATATCCTTTAGTATTGTTGGAAGAAATGTCCATCTGGTTCAGTTCCAAGTGGGTAGAAAGACACTGGAAACATGGAGGCTGATTGGAAAGATGGTTTATTGAGGGACAGGACCACATGGGTTTGAGGTCCTGGGCAGCTGAGCACATGGAGTGCAGAGTGAGAGGTATTTATACCCTCTCTTGGGCCTTGCCCCTGAGCGTCCTGTTCCTGTGCAAGGACATGTATTCTATTGGTTGCTGTCAGACTCCCATGGGACTATGCAGGGGTCAGAGCTAACTTTGTAGGTTTTCTGAGTCAAGCTTGGTTGAAATGTGGACTATTGCAGTTCCTATTTTGGCTGAATGGCTTTGCCCTGAAGAATAATCTCATCATCCTGGAGCTGAAGGCTGGCCCAGTCCTGCAGGGGCTATTAAGAAAAGTGGGGGCTGCTTTCCAAGAGCATGTTTCTCCTTTAGGGAAATATAATATTCTGCCTTTTATAATATTTCCCAAAATATTTCATTCTTCTAGGAGAGGGGTGGGTGCTAACTTTCTACAGTATCATGTCCAGATTTTTTGGTACTTCAGAAAAGTGAGTATAAAATTAAGAATTTATCTTTAAGATGCTTCTGAAAGTAAGTCAGACTGGGATACATCTTTAATTTAATCAGCGCAGGCTATTTCCTGGATAATTTGAAAGCTGATGCGATATCCTCTTCTCATTCTGCAATATCTTTCTTTACAGACGCATAGGGGAACCATTTCAAGATGTCATGGTGATGAAGTTGTAAAGGCTACCAGAAACTTAGCATATTCCTACTTTTAAATATCATTCTTCCAAAAAATAAATGGAAGTATTTAGAGATTTTCATTTTACAGGGAAACTTAAAAAAAAAAAGTATGAAGTGGCTCAAAACAAATCATTCTGCCTTTGCATCTGAGAGTGCAAAAGTAAACTCTTCCATCTCAATTAGTTCATATCAGGGATGATTCACACAGGCTTAACAGCAACCAGAACACAATTGAACCAGAATGTTTAAGACAACATCTTTGCAAATTTTCAACTTGACCAACAGCTGCAAATGGCACTTTCATCTAGCACTGTCATTATCATGACTGTAATATATCAGGAAGAGATGGACTTGTCTTGTCAGTTTAATGGAGCCTTAGAGAGCTGTATTTCATCTGTTTCTAAATGCATCAGATTTATAACAGTATGGATGGCTTAATATCTTTAGACTGAGTCCAATGACTCCAGGGACAATAATGTCAGAGCTATAGGCTGTACTGGTTTTTCCCCTCCAAAGGCCATGAGAGGGTCCCAGCCATAGATAGAAAGATGCAAAATCAAATGCTTTCCATTCATTGCTTGCAAAAATATTTGTTGATTTTAAGCCCAGAAAGGGAATGAGACATCTAAATAGTTCTTCACCCTCACGTTTGCCCTGTCAGTCTGTTGTTAGCAAAATACAAGAGACAGCAGAGCCTCTGGTGTTAAAGCAATATAGAGAACTCTGCAAGTTATATATTTACACAGGTTGCTGATTCTTTAGATGCATTTTGACAATTTCCCCCTTGTACGGACACTTTCATTTCAGTCAAGACCAAGTCAACCCCCAAAACTTTACCCTTAGATTGTCTACTGTCGACCTCACCCCATTCCTAAGAGGTCTTTAAGGGGCGTGCATAAGCACACCAGTGTGCCTACCGTCCCTGTCCTAATGTTCCCTTTTATTCGTATCCATTTCATGTATTCATAATTATGTTTATACTTATATCTGTTACCTAATACATGCCTGACGATATAAATAAATAAAATAAAGTTGTGCCTGTTATAACTCCAATCTGAGACAAATGACCAAACTGTGGTCTTTCTTTTCATGAACATACTGCATTTTGAAAATATTTCTTCTGTATTCCTTTTGCAGATTCTTTAAATGTTATTCATAGATATATCATCTATCTCAACATCTTATTTTCAAAAAAGCAGCTTTTATCTACCAAGACAAAGATGAGAACCACTATCAACTCAGTACAATAATTAATTAAAACAGGATTTTAAAAGGGCAGACTTGGCTCAATGAAAGGCCTACGAACATAAGCAAGTCTTTATTGGACATCCATAATAAAGATGGGAGAGATTATTTAGGGAAAGATGCCCTTAAATTATCATAGGACTGTAGAAAAAGTCTGTATCTCAGAGGAATGGGGATTCTGAGACAGACATGGAGCTGGCCACTGAGTAGTTCATGAGACAACAATCTGCATCCAGAAGAATGGTGTGGGGGGATCTCTCTAACCAGGGTTACCTGGAAGTTTAATAACTTTTCAAAACTTCTTCATTCATTGTTTTAATAATTTTGTGACTTAAAGAAATTATTTTTCATTATATCTATCTATATCTATATCATCTATCTATAATTTTTACATATAACACTTTGCCTGTTGTTGTTTGGCTTGTAGATTTTATACAAGCACTTCGTAAAATTACAAATGCAATGCACACACTGAAATGAATGAATGAATACAATTAATTCTATTGATATATTATCTATCTCAATGTCTGTCTATATCATCTCTCTCTCTCTCTCTCTCTCTCTCTCTCTCTCTCTCTCTCTCTCTCTCTCTCTCTCCTAATCTCAGAACCATGATCCCTCATTCAAAATTCTTTCCAAGTTCTAAATTCACCTTTAAATCATCATCCTGACATTTTATGAATATAAATCCAATTAAATGTCATGTAATTAACTTTCATATGATGTAGCATTATTTTAATTTTTCTGAATAGCGTTCTACCCCCACCATTTTTGACTACAGATAGGAAAGCATAGGAACGGTTGCAGGAAAAGTCTGGGAATTAATTACATTTATTAAATTATCATCTTCAGTGTATATATATATATGTGTGTGTGTGTATGTAGGTGTGTGTTATATATAATAACTACATTATACACTATATTATATTACGTATAATAGTGTCCTTGACTTGCAATTCTCTTTTTGACACTCATTAGCTGCATTTTCCAAGCATTGTTTTCCATCTTTTGAAAACTATTGGAAGTTTCAAGGACAAAGACTAATAAATTTAGGTAGCATTGCTTTAAGAAGATTGATCATGTAAATATTGATAGATGGGATTAAACAAGAAACAACATTACCCTATTTGTTTTTCTCTACTATAATTCCAAATATACATTTTGCAAATATTTTTATAGATTTTTTTCAGAAGTATCTATGAGATTTTTTTTAATGTAACCCAGAGAGTAGCAGTGAGGTTGGAGAAATGAATGAACCTGATACAAACAGGTTTGTTATGCAAAACAAGGAAATAACTTCAGTATTTGTTTTATACATTTATTATACATTTGTCGGAAATGATGTAGGGACTCCTGCTTGAGCAGGGGGTTGGACTAGATGACCTACAAGGTCCCTTCCAACTCTGTTACTCTGTTACTCTGTTACTAGGAATCTGAATACTCAAGACTTGCAATTAACAGGATATGGGAAAAGGTAAATACTAAAGGGAAAGAGGAGATCACAGGGCAAGAGAAGGGCCTTCTTAGTGGACAACTTGGAGCCTGCCAGGAAAACAGAACAGGGGACTTTCTGAAGGGAGCACGAGGCATTCCTGAAAAGATGAAAGGAAGGAATTAAATTTAGAGATGGGGAAAGATATAAAAAAATCCGGACTTCTGAAGTGTAAAGGACAGATTTTGGGGCAGAACTTAGAATTCTTGTTCTTTTTTTTTTTTTTTTTTTTTTTTTTTTTTTTTTTTTTTCACACCAAATGAATTTTGTGCATTGATTAATTATAACTCTAATGCACACTAAATGGGTGTTGCATCAATGCATCCAAAGTTATTGTATTAATTGATTATGTCAGCAGCAGGCAACAACTTTTGCCTATTACACTAGTGGTGGACAAAAGGGAATGAGAACCAGAACTAGAAACTCTGTTTGATACAAATAGCTTGATCCAGAAAGACTATGATGAAAAAAATGGCAGGGGAGGGGAGGGGAGGGGAGGGGAGAGGAGGAGAATCATGATACGAAAGGGGAAGATATAAAGCACTAATCAAGGATAAAGCAGCAAGAAAACAAAGATTTCATGACAAAGATTCTCTAGAATTTATTTACTAGATATATGTCCCACCTTTGTTTTATCCAACTCAAGGTATACATAATGCTCTGCCTCAGAGGTGGGTTCCTCCCGGTTCACACTGGTTCTATAGAACTGGTAGCAAACCACTGGTGACGTCATGGAGCCGGTTCTGTCGGTGCCGGTCCGTGGACGCCACCATCTTTTTTTTTTGAATTTTTTTTTTGAAAAAAAATATTTTTTTTTGAATTTTTTACTTTTTTTTTCTCCTATGCATGCATAGTAGCCAAGTCCCCGGCACTGCGCATGCACCGCCATCTTGTTTTTGGCTTTTTTTGCAAATTTTCACCACTGCACGCACCCGTGCAGTGCGCCCATGCAGCGTGCAATACGGGAGGAAGCGAACCGGCAGCGAGGTAAGTTAGAACCCACCCCTGCTCTGCCTCCTATTTTTTCCGTAACTACAGTACTGTGAGGTGGGTTAGGATGAGAGAATGTAATGATCCAAAGTTACCCAGTTTCATGCCTAAAGGACAAAGAATGCATGGTCTCCCAGTTTCTAGCCCAGCACCTGTCCAATGCACCAAATAGCCTTATTTATTTAAAACATTGATAGGACTTCCCCATTCAGACAACAAAACAAAACAAAACAGTACACAAGTGAACAAAGAAACCAAAACTGAAATAAATAAATAACATCTAAAAATAAATACAACAATTGGTGTTCAAGGCTGAAAGTTATTGTACTCTTCCAGACTAATCCTAATAATCCAAACCCAAATGCCCAAATAATCCAGATTACCCAGGAAGTCTTCTAGTCTATACCATTTCAGAAAGGTGGCTGTCCAGTCTTTTCTTAAAAACCTCCAATGATGAAGCATAGATAGATGATAGATAGATAGATAGATAGATAGATAGATAGATAGATAGATAGATAGATAGATAGATAGATAGATAGATAGATAGATAGATAGATAGATAGATAATTGATAGATAGATAGATGGTAGGGAGAGAGAGAGAGAGAGAGAGAGAGAGAGAGTATTTTAATATGTAACTTCTTAAATACTTGAATATTCTATTTGTAAATAGGTATATTTCTCTGAAACCAGGCTTGACTGCAACTCTTTTGTTGAGTTTATATAAACATATTTAGTTTTTTTTTCTCTGTATTATATGAAATCATTTTGATGGCTCGAAGGACAGTTTATTCATGGAATCTTTTAAAATGTTAAATCTTTCAGGTGAAATACTTACTTTCTTCTGTGGTTTCTTGTTGCACACATGGTATGAATTTGTTATGAATTACACACACACACACACACACACACACACAGAGAGAGAGAGAGAGAGAGAGAGAGAGAGGGAAACAACTCATACATGAATGCTGAATGAATAGAAATATTTGAATTATCTTGATTTGATATATCTAACAAAATTTCCCACTTAATAACTTTTTCTTTCTGTAGTTTGGATTAATATGGTTGTATGGGTTAATGGGGAACGATAGAAAACTGAAGTAATAAGAAAAGACACATCACTGCAGGTACAGTAATAAAGCTTCACATATTTATTTGTTTGTGTGATGTACTGTATATGTCATTCATTTCCGAGAGGCATCACTAAAGCATAATTAAACTGGGAACAAAATAAGGACAGTCTTTCTATTTAAAACAGGGCTATGATGATTTACACAGATGAAAATTTAAAAATATTTGCAATACCTTTAATTTCAAAAGATGGTGCATCTTAAGGGAAGATTAAGACGGATTCAAGCTTAAAGCTTATAAACAAAGAAGACCAGTCTAAAATTCCAATCCCTATTCAAAGTCCCTAGTCTTTTCAAAATGCTATGAATGATACCGTCAAATATGATTTGCTATAATTTAGAGTGAAGATCTCAATTTCATATATGAACAAAATAAGATTAGGAATGTAATTGTATGATGTATGAATAAAATATAATGCAGTATATCCACCATAGCAGAACCTTAAATTCTCCCTCTACTAATATGTTCTCTTTGTTTTTTTCAAAATTTGTAACAACATAGACACAAAGATCTGAAGACAAATGAAACATAATAGACTGTAGGGACTGTGACATTGAATTTTTCCCCCACCAAAGGACAAATCTATTTGAGATGCAGAGGTGGTGCCTCAGGTCAACTCTAAACATGCAAATCTAAATGCATTAAGTTAATAATTTAATAGAGATACCAACTGGGAATTTGGGAAACTGGGATCTAACATATCTGGAAGATATCAGATTGGAGAAAACTGCTGTAAAGATACTAAATGAAGAAACGGTCCAGGAACATTATGGGCTTCTGCATAGTTCCTTGATTTTGATAAGGAAAATAAAGTGTAGCATAGAAAATTGGGGAAAATGTGGTATTTCAATACAGTTAAGTTCTTCAGGCAATGGTCCAGGCAGTATAAAGCATCTACATTGGAAAAGCTCTGCATATCTTAGTAACAAGCCAGAGATAATGATAATTTAGGGGCACAGGTTCAGCAGATTGTTCTTGACCACTTTGTATCCATAGACACATTCAAGGTGCTGATTAGTTTTCATGAAAGGCTGTCATTCTCTTGCCATACTTTTAACATAATTACCATTCTTCAACAGCTATTTTCACTGTATTTCGCTTAGACATAGACAATTGAGAAACACATTTCCCTAAATGTGCAATTTTCATCTGTATTGAATGATGATGTAGAATTGTAAAGTTCAACATCTTTGTGATAAAACCATTTTTCTCAGCCAGCTTTTGGCAGTGTATTTTAGGATCGAATCTTATTTAAAGACTCTGAGAGCTGGTCAGGTATACTATGACTGTAGGAAGACGTAAAATAAATGTGCCAAGGGAAGAAAAACATAAGGCATTTTAGCTCAAAATTAAATGTTTTTAGGTCTTATTGATTTGAATAATGTTGGCTGGTTTTGTTTAATTTTACAGTCATTCGCTCAAAGAACTGAATTTTCTTTTGAAAGTATTTTTTTATTGTACAAAAATAAATGTGGATGGATTTTAAAGTTCATGTTTAATTCTCTCAAAATATCAGTTATATTAGATGACTTTTTCAATTAAACTGGCAGGGCTCTCTGAAACGTGTTTACAGCTTATCATGTTTCTTTGCTATTTGATTTAAGGTCAAGCAAGCTAAGGCATTTGATCTCTGCATTATGAAGTGAGTAGCTTTGTTTCCTACACAACTTCCTGTTGCACATGCTTCTTTCATAATTCTACCAGAGAGGATGGAACATCAGTGAAATGAAATTAGTTTTGCTGAAAGATTATTCTATTCTCATGCTGCAGTTTAAGAAGAATATGCAGCCTAACCATTTTCTTTTATGACTTTAGAAAAGATTGATAGAAGATCCAAAATAATCTAGTCATTTAAGCCACTGCATTGATGCTATGTGGATCTATGCAGAAGGAAGAATATGCTTTGTAGTTATTTATGACTTTACCTAGTTTATTTTACTTCCCATTGTAAACATTGGCAAAGGAGTTGTGCAACAGCAATGTGGGATATTTTTAGAACATATAAACATATTGATAGGCAGTATTTCCAATTTTTTGACCATGCTGGTTGGGAATCCTGAGAGTTGTATTTCCAAACATCTGGAAGATCTGATTGGAGAGTGAGAAGGAAAGCTCCTTTAAAGAGTAACTGTTTTATTACCAAAGAAACTTTCATGCATCTGGTAATGTGAACTACAGTCCACCAAATCAGATAATGCATATTAATTTGCAGTGATATTAAGTTTCAAATATATCATTTAAAAAGAATGTGAACTTACCAGCCATTGTCATCATGCAAGTATAGATTTATGTTTTAAAAAATCTAGTAGACAAGCTACCTTACAGAAAGCACTTTAAAAATAAGCATTAACATTAGCAATGTGAAGTCAGTTATGACCTATTCCCAAACATTTCTACATAACGAAAAGTTAAGATGTAGGTGAATGTAACTCTTACAAAAGAGAGAAAGATTTCAAGGTCAGTGCCCAGGCTACATATCATCGCTCAGTATGGATTATGGCACTCTGGGGAAGACTGTCATAGCTTTAGAAACGTTGGTGAATGTAGCCTTCCTGAATTCTATGAATTCTAGATATACTCAGCATGGTTCAAGGGCAAGAGCTGGGGGGAAAAAACACCTGACATACCTTTCTCTCAGTAATGGGTTGCAAATCCCGTTGCTACTGGTTCGTGCGCACACGCAACGCTTCTGCGCATGCGCAGAAGCATCCGGGGTGGGTAGGCGGAGCCTCCCACCGCCGCTGCTACCAGTTCGTAGAACCGGGCTGTACCGGTAGCAACCCACCGCTGCTCTCTCTCCATGGGGGAAAAATATTATAGTTCTTGCACCAAACAGTTTTTTTTTCTAACTTGATGATATCAGTCCCGTGTACACAGATAGGGCTGTTTGGTTGCATACGAAGCACCATCATTCATTTATGAAAACAGAGGGGGCGATTCAGAAAATTCTATTCTTGAACATTAAGCCAGTTACAGAGAGCATAATGGGCATGAACTGGGTACCCAACCTGAAGATGTACAATTATAGACACAACCATTAAGTTTTAATGTTTTCATTGTATTTTTAAACTGAGAGTTATAATCCTGCCACCTACACAAAAAAGAGCCATAAAGTTCTGCAGAGTATTACATAAAAATGTCTGAGTGGTTGGTATAAGCCTGCACATTTTTCTCCAATAGATATTTTGATTTATACTTTCTAGCTTCATTCTACTTCCTCGAATTAGGCTACATTTACATTTTCATAGCATCCAGCTGTCCTGTAGCCATGATTTATCCTCATCCACTGTAATTAAAGTATTTGTTCTGAGCCTATAGGAATTTTTAGTGTTCTATATTTCTGCACTGTGGCACTCTCCTTTCCTAAATTTATTTTATTCATCAGGCTGCATCCTAAAAACACAAAAGCAATTACCTCCAAAGTTGGCCTCATGAATAAAAAGCATAGCCCATTTAAATTTTTCCTGCCTGCATTTCTAATTTAGTATCAAAAATCAATGTGCCAAGTTTTAGAAATTATAATATAAATAAAATAGTATTAAATAATACTATGGAGCAGTTTTATAATCACAACATTAAGAATTAGAGTTTCAGTTCAGTGCTTACTATCCCTCCGCCTCTTTTTTGCATACTCCCGTTCTCTAAACTGCAAATAAGCAAAAATCATGCATGGCATTATAGGAATTTGTTAGTTCAATTTTGGAGCAATCTTGTATTCTCTGTCCAGGTATGAGATGGTCAAGTCTGCCTATATATCTCACCAAGTAATTTTTTTTCAATTTCTTGAGTTTCTTCCTCTCTGATTTCATCTCAGTCTCTGATTCAATGTTTCCTTTGGGGGAAAACGCCTTGTGCAGCAGCAGAAAAGTCTACAGCTGCATATTGTATGATTACGTTTTGCAGGATTTAAATCGCTCCATTTGGGCAAAGATTTCACTGATTGACAAGGCAATGCTTTACCCCAAAGATTCAGATTCATTAGAGAAATGTACTCATACTGTAGCTCTAAAGCAAAAATAGTACCGTTTCCCCCCGAAAATAAGACCCTGTCTTATATTTTTTAACCCTGAAATAAGCGCTTGGCCTTATTGCCATGCACTCAAAAGCCCGATTGGGCTTATTATCAGGGAATGTCTTATTTTGGGGGAAACAGGATAAGAAGAGTAAAGCAGCAATAAGCAAAGTACACATATTGTGTGATGGGAGAAGCACTCTTTGCATCATTGCACCATAATACATAACAAGAGAGTATGTATGTATTCTTTTTTTATCTATTTTTGAATTAGATTTTCATATTATTCTTATTTGTTTGATATAATTCTTAATAAAATTATTCAACCCCCTTATGATGTTATACACCAAAGCAACATTACTTTTTTTATAATAAAAAAGTGTTAGAATAGAAAGTGTTTCTCTATATGTCTGTCTGTCTGTCTGTCTGTCTGGCTGGCTGGCTGTCTGTCTGGCTGGCTGGCTGGCTGGCTATCTAGCTATCTAGCTATTTATATCTTTATATACCTGTACATATATAAAGCTATCTAGTTATCTAGCTATCATTTCTAAAATATTCAAGTATCTGTGCTACTGTACTGACATTTTTTTCTAGTTTTCCACATCTTAGCGTAGGCTTTCTTTGAAGTATAAATTAAATTTACTCCAATGACTAATAGCTCCAAATTTCCAGGATGCAATGGATTTTCCATTAATACGATCATCTGCTCTCTTTAATGAAGCATAGAAAGTCTATGGGCCAAGTAAGGTTTATGGGGCTCCTTACTCAGATTACTCTTCTTTTCTCAAGCATCAGTCTTTCCCCATGACTTACCTCTCAGTCCTGCAAGTCCAAAGCTTCTTCACTGGAAGCTGATAGAAGTGCTTTCTTGACCAGTCACAAGACTGACAACGCAAACTGTTTTGCTTATGGCATGCATATCTGCATGGAGCTACAGATGTACACATTCAGAACCAGTTTGGCCTTTGAGTCAACTACATGGTCCTTTTCTGGTACAAATGGTCCTATCTACAAATGTTAGATATTCCAGAGTTAGCCTTTGAAGCACCCTTTATGTTAACATAGTTGGTATTAAAAATTGCTTCCCTGTGGAATACTTAATTGTCAAATATTAAAATAGAGTCCTAGCGGAATGGAAATACTGTTATCTAAATTACAGTTAGCTGGTTTTCCATATAGTTATTCTCAGGCAATATTACTGATATACTGCTAAATGCGTGCAGAGCAATATAATGCCCTTTCCAATTTCTAGGCAGAAAAATCTAGCTAAGAACCAATAAAAGTGTCCTATATCATTGCTTATTCTTTAGAGGGGAAAAAAACCACTGAAATATTTATTTAATGGCCATTAAAAAAACATTTTTTTAAATTGTCTAGTTGTTTGAAACAAAAGAAACAAAATATAAAGACAATTTGAAAATAAGCCTAGCAGTGAGGATTAAGATGCAATATCTTTATTTTATCTCTGCCCCATCTATTAGGAGCTGTACTATAGCAGAGTAAAGGGAAAAATAAAAAAATTACCTCCATTCATCCCAGTACAGGTAGTCATCAACTTACAATGACAATTGAGCCCAAAATTTCTGTTGTTATGTGAGCCATTTGTTAAGTGAGTTTTGCCCCATTTTATGACCTTTCTTGCCACAGTTGTTAAGTGAATTACTGCAGTTGATAAGTCAGTAACCCAGTTATTAAGTGAATCTGGCTTCCCGTTGACTTTGCTTTGAGAAGGCCACAAAAGGTGATCACACGACCTTGGGACACAGCAACAGTCATAAATATGAACCAGTTGCCAAGCATCTGAATTTTGACCAAATGATCATGGGAAGCTGCAAAGCTCAGAATTGTGAAAAACAGTCATAAGTCACATTTTTCAGTGCCCTTGTAACATCGAACAGTCACTAAACAAACTGTTGTAAGTGAAGGACTACATTTCTTCATTACCTATAAAAACAAAAATTGGTCTTCCATTTAATTCATTGTATTCATATTCACTTTCCTGTTTACAACCCTTTTATATAAACTAATGTTCTGCCTAGCTTATATAAGTTAGTTAAGGAGGATAACACTGTTTTCCCTTACTCCACAACTTTACTTCCTCTGTAAATAATTTAAAAAATTCAGTTGGTATAAAACAGAAAAGAAAAATCACATTTAGAACATCGCCATTGGAGTCTTTCTGAATCCTTTGATAGAATTGGGATTTCTTCCTACTCCTCTAAACATATTTGTATGGTCTGACCTTATGAAAGCCCCAAGGGATTTGAAATGGTTATGATCAAATCAAATGCCTTGGAGCTGCCAGATGATTGAGGAATTTCCCTATACCTAATAAGCTTAATTAGCCAATGCAGCTCTGGAATGCAGTAATGTCTGGATGCCCATAATAAAAAGGTGACTTCTATAAACATCTAAATCCTCCCTGTAATACTTCCAGGGAAGAATTGGATAGGTCCACAAAAAGTGGGGTACACAGTCCCTTTCATAATTCCTCTCCAGACAAGGAGAGGACTTGAGATCACCCACAAGTGCTCTGGATAGTTGTCCCTCATGAGGAGACTGCAAGAGAGTGGAGAGTGGAGAGTGGAGAACAGCCATCTTGCTCCAACCAAGATCAGTGCTTTCAAAAGGGCACTGAATTTGCATATTTCCTTTTGTAATCACTTTTAGAAATTGCTTGTTAACTGCTTTTCAGCTATTATGAACCTTTGAATCAGCAGATTTTATAGCACTGGGAAAGTTTCCTTCAATCCTTAGCGAAAGAAATTTTAAATACAAGTCTGAGGAGTTGAAAGAAATGGGAATAAATAGCTAAAGGATAATTAAAGCTTTGATTTTAGAAAGTTACAAATGGACTAAGGATCCAGATAAATATGGAATAAGATTTTGAAATTAATTAAAAGAATCCTTCCTGTGAGGAAATGCCTTTTGGTTTGAATTCTTAAAAAAAAAAAACTTAAAAATTGGACACTAAATGGAACTGAAGATTACAATTACAGAATTGATTTACAAATACAGATTGAAGCAACCTATTTTAAAATTGGATATATTGATTATGATTTCTAACTAATACTTCTATTTTTTTTTCTTTTTGGGCAGAAAACACAAATTTTATCCTGATCAAAACTCCAATAACTGCAATCCAGCCATTACAAATTTATTCAGAAAAAAATTCAGTATGTTTTTCTTCCTAGTCTATGTGCAAAACTGTCTTGGAAAGAACTGTAATTCTACTACTGACTTAATCTCTTGCATGCAGAGAGGACAAGGTTCATTTCTTTCTAGTTAAATAGAAGCAATGGATGAAGACAATCTTTCTTGCTTTGTCTGAAATATTGACTGTTGACAGAACTAGAAAAGCAAATAGGATGAGCAGTTCTTGTGACCCAGCTTTTCTCTTCTGAACAATGTGTACACAACTAAAAGAACCTTAAGAATGTGACTGAAAGCTTTGAAAGAGCTTTAATTTTTAGTTGCATCTTGAAGAACATAGTTATAAAAATTCAGGAGCATAGTTCTGGTAAAATGTTGCATGAAGCCAGAGAATAATAGATTGTTTTTTCATTCGTCAACAAAATGAATTGATGTTATCTTCCCTATTTTCAACACTGCTCTTTCTTCAGCCTCTACAAAAATACATCGGGAGCACAGCCTTTATCTCCTCAAAGTATATGGATTTACCCAAACAATCGTCAGTTTAAATTCCAGAAGTTTCTCTCCAGCATATACTTAAGCCTCATTGTTTGGATTGGTACTTATATGTGTTTGCACTGAATTCTGTTCTATGCCTCTAACAGAAATATCCCCCAAAATCATGGAATGAAGACAAGTTTACATTAGAAAAAGCACAGCAGAGGGAAGGAAGGAAGGAAGGAAGGAAGGAAGGAAGGAAGGAAGGAAGGAAGGAAGGAAGGAAGGAAGGAAGGTAGGAAGGAAGGAAGGAAGGAAGGAAGGAAGGAAGGAAGGAAGGAAGGAAGGAAGGAAGGAAGGAAGAAAAGAAGAAAGGAAGGATAAAAAAAAGAAACAAAAAAAAAAAAAAAAACAAACAAAAGATATTAAATTAGAAGAAAAATTATAAAGATAATGAAGGTAGTAATGAAGGAAGGAAGGAAGGAAGGATCTAACTAAAAATATATAATACTCCAGCTCAAGACTTTAAACATTTCTAAACAAAAGTCTGAACATTTTGTCTGTAATTAGACAGAGATACAGGCTCCTGAGCCCTCCACTTTAGTGGGATTTAAGGACTTCATGGAATGTAACAGTTCTTTCTGGGTTCACTTTTTCTTTTCCCTAGGGTTGTACTGTAGAATGGAAAAAATACTAATAAAAACATGAATTGCTTAGTCAGAGACCAAAATTAAACCAGATTGCTAAAAGCAAGAAACAAGCAAATAAGATCATTTGTCCATTCTTTTAGGAAAAAAGAGGGAATGGAAAATTGATATATCCCATCTAATTCAGGTGAAAAAATGACAGTAGCAAAGAACTCCTATTGAGTTCTTCTCAAATCCAAGCAATCAACCATAGTTGCTTTAACAAGTTTTTGGAATTAGCTTTGGCAAAAAGAGATGCTTTGAAAAATGCAAGAAATAAAAAGTAACATGCTATCTAACATAAGATAATACAAATATTTGTTTTAACTCTGATACAAGATAGGCAGATGATATAGAAGAAGAAACGATTCTTGTAAATAACTTTTATGTATTACAAAATGAATCCTGATCTTGACATATCTTCACCCTTACCAGCAGACATTGAATGATAGAGGTCTCAAGGGGCACCAAAATCAGAGGCACCCACAAGGATTTAATATTAATATTAATAAATGGAGATAGAAGGAGAAAGCACATAACAAAATCCAATTGGAGAGAATTCTGGTAGGATTCCAGAGGGGAAAAATTAAAATTGCAAAACACATTAAACTTAACAGTATTAAAATATAGCCGTATCAGCATTATCTAAGGAATTCAAAACTAACCTAGCAACATAAAAGCCAATGTATGGAGAATTTAAAAGCCTGTAAAATATTAATAAATGCTTGGCACATGGAGGATTCCAGGTAAGTCAGAAGAGAAATGTCAAAGTATAACCAGCAAATAAACCCTGTTTAATGTAGCCCTTTGCCCCCATTTCTGGTCTCACACACACACACGCGCGCGCGCACGCGCACGCACACACACAAATACATATATTAGAAGTAAGCAATAGCAAACATTTCTTCCTACTGTTATTAAGAAAGCTTTATGAATGTATCATGAATGTAAATAGTCACTAGCATCAGCTTTAATTTGACAGTGTCTTTACCTTCATACCACTGGAAGACAAATGAGCATTCAAGAAAGGCCTTAAAATCAAACTGGCATGAACTTTGATTAGAGCTTGAAAACAAGCTGAGTACCCGTTCACTTGGCAAGATTGAGTGTAATGTAATTAATATCTGGTTCTGATTAATAGAAGCACGAGTGAGTTGCCATTTCTGAACCATTTTCAGAGACACAGGAAAATAAGAACATGGAAAGAACAATTCAACAGGCATGAACACAATCACAAACTGATCAGATCCAAAAACAGAAATGCTGAGGTTTGCCACACTAAGAAATAATGACACCCAACCCAGATTTAGGACATATTGGTGTAAGAAGAAAATGATGGTCCTCCTAAATCAAATATATACTGTAGGAAATTAGTATTCATACATTGCCATGGTCAACCAAAAAGAAATACATATTTATTTTTATTTATTTATTTATTTATTTATTTTGTCAAGTACGTATTTGGTAATATACATAGGTATAACATTATTTGAATACATAAGATGGGTACAAATAAAAGGGAACGTTTGGACAGGGACGGTAGGCACGCTGGTGCGCTTATGCAGGCCCCTTACTGACCTCTTAGGAATGGGGTGAGGTCAACAGTAGACAGTCTAAGGGTAAAGTTTTGGGGATTTGGGGAGGAAACCACAGAGTCAGGTAGTGAGTTCCAGGCATTGACCACTCTGTTGCTGAAGTTGTATTTTCTGCAGTCGAGTTTATATATTCAAGCTTTTATATAAAAATCTTGTATGTGTTTCTCACCAAATGTTTCCCTCCTGAAGGAGTCATTTGATTCACATTGGTAATAGATACTGAAATATTGAAGCCAATATTCTGGCTCCATTTTTTAAAAAAAATAAACACACACTGTTTCATTAATAAAGGAGATGAAACAAATTTAAGGTGTTAATGGGCTTATTAGAGAAGCAAGACGGTGACCATTTCTATTTTTAAAATATAAATTATAAATAAATTTTGCCTCTACATTTTCTTCTAATTTGCTTCCTTTTAGATCTTTGGTGAAGTTTCTTAGTCATTAAAAAGCATCCCTTGTCAACTCAAGACTAATGAAAGGAAGAACTACTCAGTACAACGCAGAATTAAACTATGTAATTTGATGTCACCAAATATGTTATCCAATAATCTGCATGATTTTAAGAAGTCAATAGGGTTATGAATAGCTAGGTAACTTAATAATTTTAGAGTGCTTCCTGAATAACAGGCATCTTATTTTAGTATTAGCTGGTGGGGGGGAGGGGGAGCGGGGGTCACAATTTAAGAAGTTCTTGGCTTTTATTCATACTTATTTGCCTCAGATACATAAGGTTGGCTAGTATATTATACACAATTAATCAAACCATTGAGTCAGCAATTCAAATAATTTTATTAGGGATTATATTATACCAGTAAAGCTTATACAACTACAAAATAAAGACATACATTAAAGACAGTACAAATGAAAAGGTGCAGAAAAAGGGGGGGAAAGAAGAAAAATAGAACAAAAGAAACCTTCTGCTTCATCCCCAACAAGTTTAATCAACATTAAGAATTTATCACTATCTCTTAAAATAAAACTAAACATTTCTTCATTTCATACATTCTCCCAGTTTCTATAACCCCATCTCTAAAATCTCATCCCTCCCTATTATATAGCAAAAGTCCAGTAGGGGTTACTGGTAATATATAATCCTCAGAAAAGATCCTTCTTCCTTCTCCTCCTCTTTGGATGACCCATGAAACTCACTGCCACTTGGCTCGGAAGAGGGGAACAAAGGAAGTGGCTGACCATGTGGAAAATTGCACCCATGCTCCCCATTCTAATGTATTCCCAAGGGCCACCTACCTCCACAGAGGAAGAGGGCTTCCCCATTACCAATGGCCCCCCAACCATCCCTACTTCATCATCAGGCATAATAGTCACTCTCTCATCCACCTATAGTACAGGCTTGTGCAATTCCCCTCCATTCATGATTTTCAGAGAACCCAGATGAAACTTCCTCCTACTCTTCCTCCTTGTTAGATTTGCCCGGGAATGAAGAGGCAAGACGTAGGGACAGTTCAGCACCTTTATTGTCTATTAGTTGGAACTAATACAGACTGCCGGCAGGCTGCAGGAAAGCCGCTTTTAAGGGCTTCCCTGAAGCCTGCTAGCCACTGACAGTTTATTTCTCCCGCCGCTAGATTAGCCAATCAGCGGCGGTTATGCAAATCCGTACTCCGTACGTCAGTACGTAACACCCCTCCCCTCTTAGTTTCTGTAATGTCCAATCAGCAACCTACGTAGGTCACGTAGTCATGTAAGTAAACAGGGCACCGAATAGTCCTACTGGGCCTGCCCGATTCAGTTCCTCGGGAGTCTTCGACTGGAGCGGACATGCCTGTTGCTGCTCCTTCTCCATGTTGTGGAAAAATCTGGAACCGGCCTCCAGGCATGGCGGCTGAAGTCTCGGTGTCGGTGTCCTCCGGTCCCGGGTGACTTCGCTGGACTCCGGCGGTGGCAGGTAGGTGTTCGCGTTCTATCTCCGGGCTTGAAAGTAGGGCTCCCTGGTGTCTCGCAGATAGGACCTGGTTCTCGCCGTGGGCTTCTTGTTGAATTGTATTGTATGGTCCTCGGGGCGGAGACTTGCATTGCTCCTGTCTTGCCACCATGGCTTCGGTTGCCGGTGAGGTCTCCTGTTGGCAGAGCCAGAGCCCAACCTACTCCTGAGTTGGTCAACATTTCTTCACCATCATCCGTCATCTAGTTTAACTTTATAAGATTTGGGACCGGTAACTGCGATTACGGTGGCTTTCACCCACTTGGGATCCCCTGCAAAGTTTTATGCGAAAACTAGTTCACCCATAGTCAGTGTCCTGGTTGGCTTGATGGAGTCCAGAGGTGTCTCTGGGTTATACGTGGGGTTCAGCCTGTCCAGTTGGGACCTCAGTTTCCACCCCATTAGCATTTCGGCATGGCTCCAGTTAGTGGCAGCGCATGGGGTGATGTGTTTTGCCAACAGGAACTGGTCGATCCGTTCCTGCCAGTTCCCGGGCCCATTCTAGTTAGAATCTCTTTGGTCATCCTCACCATTCTTTCCGCTTGTCTGTTGCTAGCCAGACTGAATGGCAATACGAGCACATGCCTTATTCCTAGGTTGGCTAGGAATTATTCCATTTGTTTGGCTGTCATCTGTAGCCCGTTGTCCAATGACATCTGGCAGGCCGTGGGTCGCAAACAGCTTCCTCAAAACTCGTATGGTGGCTTCTGTTGTTGATGTAGGCATGTTGATCACCTCCAGCCATTTAGAATAGGCGTCCACCACTATAAGGAATGTCTGGCCCGCCATAGGGCCCGCGAAGTCTATGTGGACTCTTGACCACGGGGCTTTTGGTGTCTCCCATTCTAATGGAGCAGTCCGTGGTGGAGCTGGTCTAGTTTCTTGGCATGGCAGGCAAGTCGCCACCCACTCGGTAATGTCCTGGTCCAGTTTAGGCCACCACAGGTAGCTCCTTGCTAGTGCTTTCATGCACACTATTCCTGGGTGTCCTATATATAGTGTCCTTATTACACTTCTCTGCAGACTCTGGGGAACAACAACTCGCTCCCCCCACAACAAACACCCCTTCAGTACAGATAGTTCGGTCTGTTTATTTTTAAAGGCTTTAATTTCTTCCCCCTCTTCCTCCTGTGGCCATCCCCTTAACACCCAGTTCATGACTTTGGACAGTACTTTGTCTTTCGCTGTGTGTTCCATGATGTCCCGAGAAGTGACAGGGCTGGTTCATTCTATGTCAACCAGCAAGATTTTGGCCACAGGTGCAGTGTCTTCCACGAGGTCAGGTGCTGGGCAGCGGCTGAGTGCGTCTGTGTGTCCGATGCTCTTCCCTGGTCTGTGTGTTAGCTTGTAGCTGTAACCGGACAGGAAGATGGACCAGTGGGTCAGCCGGGGTGACATATATTGAGGTGTTGGTTGGTTGCCTGCAAGTAGACCCAACAGAGGTTTGTGGTCTGTCACAAGTTCAAATTTTCAGCCGTAAAGGTATTCGTGGAAACGCTTGATAACGGCCACTGCTGCAAGCGCTTCCTTGTCCAATTGGCTGTAATTCCGCTCAGCAGGTAATAATGTCTTGGAATAATAGGCGATGGGGGCTTCTGAGCCGTTGGGTAGTTTGTGGCTGAGGACCGTCCCCACTCCAAAAGGTGAAGCATCGCACGTTAACACTAGGGGGAGGGTCTCGCTGTACTGCATGAAGACGCTGTTAGATGAAAGCAAGTCCTTTACGGTGGCAAAAGTGTTGGCCTCTCTTTGTCCCCATGTCCACGTGGCCGTCTTCCCCAGGAGTCTATGGAGAGGCTCAGTGACGGTCGCCTTCTGCTTTAAAAAAATGGCATAGAAGTTTAGTAAGCCCAGGAATGCTTGTAACTCTGCCTTGTTCTTGGGGGTCGGTGCCTCTTTGATGGCTTTTATTTTTGCGTCTGTGGGGCGAATACTGGACCCGTCGATGAGGAATCCCAGGAACTCTACACTGGTGACCCCAATCTTACAATTTGTCCCTTCTGACTTTGAGCCCCCTTTCTTGAAATCACCCTAGCACCTCATGCAGCCTGACCATTAATTGTTCCTCCGAGATGAGGACGTCATCAAAATAGGGGACCACTCCAGGGATGCTGTGTAGTAATCGTTCCATCATGCTCTCAAACAGTCCTGGGGCCACGCTGACCCCAAATTGCAGGCAGTTGCATTTAAAAGCCCCCCTGTGCGTAACTATCATCTGAGCTTCAGCTGTGGCTGCATCCACAGGTAGCTGCTGGTAGGCTTGGGCCAGGTCAAGTTTGGTGAAAATTTTTCCGCTGCCCAATGAGTGCAATAGATGTTGCACAACAGGTACAGGGTAAGCATTTGGCTGCAGGGCTTTATTAATGGTCCCCTTATAGTCGGCGCATACGCGAATCGAGCCGTCCGGCTTCATTGGGGTGATGATGGGGGCCTCCCATGTGGCATGATCAACTGGTTCCAAGACCCCTTGGGCAATTAATTTGTCCAGTTGCTCATCCACTTTTGGTCGGAGCGCAAATGGGACTCTTCGGGGCTTAAGTCTAATGGGGGTGACACTGGGGTCTAGGTTAAACGATATGGGCTTGCCCTTATATTTACCTAGACTCCCATCAAAGATGGTCTGGAAGTCGGCCAGAAGCTTGTCTAGCTTGTCCCCCTGGATTTGATGCTGTCCGGTGATGCCAATGCCGAGGGGCTTGAGCCATTCCACTCCAAGCAGGGTCGGTCTGTGCCCTTCTACAACTGTTAAGGGTAGTTTCCCTCTGAAATCTTTGAAACTGATTGGAAGTTCTGCTTGGCCAAGTACTTGAATGGAATTGCCCTGGAAATCATTTAGTCTTATGTTCTGTGGTTTAAGCTGTTGCCTTGTGATGATTGGCAAAACCTGCTTCAGGGTCCCCCAGGACATGATGGTGAATACAGAGCTGGTGTCTAGCTCCATATCGCAGGGAATTCCCTCAAGGGTCACGGTGATGTGGAACTTCTCACCTTGGCCAGTGTCGGAGTGACCCACAGTGGTGTTGTAGATACCCCTGTTGTCTTGGTGTTGGTACTCATCTCTTCGCCTGCCCCGTTGGCCTCCTGAACAGTTTTGCCCATGTCTCCCCGGTCCCATAGGTGGTTTGGGTTGGAATTGGGTTGGCTGTTAGGGGGGCGGTTGGGTGGCTCTGCAAGTCTCTGAAATATGGCTCTGCTCTTGGCACCGGTGGCAAATTTGCAGACCGCCCTGGCATGGCCACCTAGGCAGCCAGAACACCGTGCCTGCCTCGGTTCAAAGTCTCTGGGGCTCACCCTTCTTTCTGGTTGTATGTGATGGTCTTACTCGTCAGTTTCTTCCTCGCCCTCCGGAACCTCGGTCATCCAATCGGTCTCCTGATGTGTGTGATGGACTCCGCTGGTTCTCTGGATGTCAGCTGCAGAGTTGTCCGATGACTTGGCGCCTCTGGCTTCCTCAACCATGTCCTTGAATGTTGCTCCCCTCTGGATCAGCAATTTCCTTTGTAGGTTGAGATCCCTCATACCTAAAATAATTCTGTCCTTCATCATTTCCTCCAGGTTTATGAACTCGCACTTGGAGGCAATCTCCCGGAGTTTGGCTACGAAGTCGTTAATGGATTCGCCTTCGTGTTGGCACCGATGGTAGAACTCATTTCTGCTGACCATCAGAGGGGCTGAGGACGCGTAATGTTCTTTCAGTGAGGTTTGCAGAGTTGTCCATGAAATGGACTCAATGTCCACTGGTGCCACCAGGGTCTGTGCCATCTTGTATGTTTGTGGCCCACAGTAGGTAAGGAAGAGTGCCCTCTTCCTGTTGTCTGGTAGCTCCTGGAAGTTGTTTGCCTGCAGGAACATGCGGAAACGGGACATGTAGGTTCGCCATTCTTCCATCTTCAGATCGAAGAATGCTGGAGCTGGAGAGGTTTGAGTAGCCATCCTTTGGTTTGGCCGGAGCAGGTCGGTGTTTGCTTCTAAGATGGCCATGGATGCCACGAGGTGCCTTTGTCCTGTTGTCCTTCTTCAACCACCTTCGTCGCCAGTGTTAGATTCGCACAGGAATGAAGAGGCGAGACGTAGGGACAGTTCAGCACCTTTATTGTCTATTAGTTGGAACTAATACGGACTGCCGGCAGGCTGTAGGGAAGCTGCTTTTAAGGGCTTCCCTGAAGCCTGCTAGCCACTGACAGCAGTTTATTTCTCCCGCGCTGGATTAGCCAATCAGCGGCGGCTATGCAAATCCGTACTCCATACGTCAGTACATAACACTCCTCCTTCTTGGCTGATCTGGAGAATTGTTTTCCATTTTACTGGGAGGGAGGGGGAGCCATGGGAGTCATGGAGTGTGAGGAAAGCTGTACCCTCTGTTCCCATTCTGAGATGTCCCCAGGGGTGTCTTCACACCAGGTAGGAAGCGAACTCATATTTTGACTAGTGGAATCTCCCAACAGCCCTACCACAGGCATCCAAGTCTTTCCCTCATTCTTTCCTTCCTGGCCACCACTATTAAGAAACTTCAGATTTCAGTCTCAGTTCCCAAGCAACTGACTTGACTGGCTACGTCACATTGATTTAAAAAAAAATCAATCCAATTCAGAGATGTGGTAAATGGGATTAGGTTACAAACACCACCAAAACTGTGAAGGATGGACTGTTTGCATGTTAAGGTGTTTCTCTGCCCTAGTTCTTCCTCATTACCATGGAGTGAAACTGGACTAATACATTGGGAGTTTTATTTCTGGCAACCAAACTCTGACACAAAAGCAAAAATATTTGAAGTAAGAGAATCTGGAGGCTAATATGAGAAGGGTGGAGGTTCATAAGCTGATTGCAATTTGCCAGTCACAGTTTGGACAGTAGGATTCCTGTGTTGTGTTCTGTGTACTGCTTTGTATTCTGTTCCTACCATTGCCACAGGGAGTGACAGTTGATCTTAATCACTCAGTTGTACAAGAGCTATGAATTTGGCAGTGCACCAAGTGAGGAAACAATTGGCAGAGTGATTTCAGGAACATGAGACTTGCGTTGGTCGCTACACAATTGCATTATTTGGAAGTTGCCTCACTTGTATTTCTCCCAGTATTAAAAATAGAAATGATGTGTGACAAACAAGAACCAAATGTCAAAAAATAATATTTTTAAAAAAAGACTCCCTCATACAAACAGGTTGATGGCATATTAACAACTATTACTTTTGATATATATTCATTAAAGTACATTCTTGTGGTTTGATTGTACCCAATAGCCTGATTTAAAGAAGTTTGTTCTGATCATACCACAAGCATTATTCCCCTCCCCCCCCCCCAAAAAAAAATTCAAGTATTTCTGATACCGGTACAACCCTACATATAGATGTCTGGATAGATAGATAGATAGATAGATAGATAGATAGATAGATAGATAGATAGATAGATAGATAGATAGATAGATAGATAGATAGATAGATAGATAGATAGATAGATAGATAGATAGATAGATAGATAGATAGATAGATAGATAGATAGATAGATAGATGATAGATAGATATACACATACACATACACATACACATACACATACATATACATAAATGGCTGCCAGACATCTATATGTAGGGTTGTATCAGAAATACTTGAATTTTTTTTGTTTGTATATAGATATAGATATAGATATAGATATAGATATAGATATAGATATAGATATAGATATAGATATAGATATAGATATAGATATAGATATAGATATAGATATAGATATAGATATAGATATAGATATAGATATAGATATAGATATAGATATAGATATAGATATAGATATAGATATATATATAGATATAGATATAGATATAGATATAGATATAGATATAGATGATATACATATAGATAAGATATAGATATAGATTAGAGAGATAGATAGATAGATAGATAGATAGATGATATAGATATAGATTAGAGA
>QLTV01002259.1:904653-920176 GCA_003457575.1 Thermophis baileyi
GACGGAGGGCCTTCTCTGTGGCTCCCCCGGCCCTCTCGAACCAGTTACCTCCTGAGGTCCGGACTACCCCCACACTGCTGGCCTTCCGGAAAGCGGTGAAGACCTGGCTCTTCCGGCAGGCTTGGGGCCGTTGATCTCGCCTCTGTAATTGGCGAGGTCTGGCCATGAAACGTTATGTATGAGTTTTTAACTGTTTTTAATTGTTTTTATTATGGTTTCTTTTAATGGTTTTTTATATTGTTGTGAGCCGCCCAGAGTCCCTTGGGAGTTGGGCGGCATACAAATTTAATAAATAATAATAATAAATAATATTAATAACATTTATATGGCCGCCTACTTGCTTACACCAACTCTAGGCGGCTTACAAACAGTAAAAAACACAAAATAGAAAAAATAAAAATAAAAAAGATTAAAAAATCAATAATTAGGACTTTATTGTCTTTTGCTTTGTTATAGCTGCAGTCTTCATTCCTATGAATATTCTTTTATTGCTCTTCCTCAACATCCTAAAGGCATCCTTCTCAAGCTGGAGGAGTTGAAAGAAACTTCCTCAAACAGACCACAAATGTAAGGTAGAGGACTAGACAGCAGGAGATATTACAGAAAGAGGAAGATGGTTCCTCTGGTGTCCTCTGCCTTGCAGTTCCAGGCTCTCAAATGGAGAATCTGTTTCTGAATTGTGAATCTCCCCTGGTGATATGATGAAAACTCTTAAATAAGCCCAGACATAAAAAGACACTGTGAGCTGCCTGCACTTGGTAGTGCTGATTGCAGCTCCCTGCAACTCTTTCCATTTGAAAGGAAGATTCATGAATGGTACTGAAAGTCAACTCAAAACACAGGCAAATTAAATTATCCCCGCTGTTGTCAAATATCAAAAAGTCAACTGAAGAATGCATGATTAGGGAATGGTGGTGCAAAATGGCACATTTAGTTAAAAAGATGTGGAAGCATATGGCAATATATAGGCACAGCATCTTCCATAATTAGATTCTTCACAGCTGCGTTAGAATAATAGCCTTCAGCTTATTCTTATTAATTAGTTCATTTAAATGTCTAACATAGTCCCACATCAAAGGGTCAAGTAGTATTAGTTCAAAAGTATGGGCATATACCTACATCTACATCTGATCAAAAAATGTAAATTCCTATAGAGAAACTGGTGGAGAAAACAATAATGACTAGGTAAAGGATGAAACATTATAATAAATGAGAATGGATGAGAAGCTTTTGTTTATTTCTTTCTTTCTAATAGTTATTAATCGCCCTATAGCAAAGAGCTATCACTATGACATTCAATAAAACAGATAAACCAGCAAAATATCCAGCTACAACATATAAAATATCTGCCAATAAAATAGATTTTTAATTAAGTAAGAGGAAGGCCAAGTTTCTTTCTAATCTAATTTTCTAAAATGTCAGCAAAGGATCATTAGCTTTCTATGTTCTTGTGCTTCAACAGACACCATGGTTCATCACCTTAAAGATAAGTGGTTGCTTCTGATAGCAAGAAAGATCAAAATTGTGAAGCAAAAATGTGTGATGTGCTGTGCTGCTCAGAAACCATATATTAAGATGTAACTAGAGCAAATAGGTGAAACTGTGTACCATTGTAGAATGTTTACTAAAGATGGAGAAGTGGGTGGTAAAGTTTGGAAATGCAATTGCTGGTAGGAAGTTAATGGATACTGGATAGTCTGTGGGAGAGAATATTTGTGAAAGGGGCAAAATGACTGAGTACAGGAGTGAGCTTCTGCCCCCTTTGTTATATAGAAGTGAGAGTTGAGTAGGTCAGGAGAAACAAAGAAGGTGGATGTAATGGGATAGCTTACATAAGACGGATAGGGGGGGGGGAGGAATCCTGAAATAAATTTCCCAACTTTATTTTGTCCAAACTTTCCTTCTTTCCCCCCATTCTGATAGTCATTTAACCTGCCCAGCACCTGAGTTCAAGTCAGAGGGGTTGTTGATTAAATGTTCCCTCTCCCTTAACTGAGAGCAGTTCTTCTGTTTGACTGGTTCCCATAAATCAAACCAAACTGATGAGATAACACCCCTGATAAACTGGCTTCAAGCAGTTTCAGGTATCTGATGGGTCTGGGGGGTTAAGGTGCACCTTTACATAGCCATGATATCCCAACTGGAGATGTTGTTGAGGTCTTGTCTTTGTGCCTAGAGGCCATCAGCCTAGATGAGACAAAGCAGGCTAAAATTGATCCTTAGGAAGATGAGGTTTACTGTTTGTAATTCCAAGTCTCTATTAATTCTAGTGTGGTTTCCAAGAAGTTGCAGCAACTGACCCAGGGGAACTGGTCCACCGTATTATATAGTTATGAGAAATATATGTGATTCAAAGAATAGAATAGAATAGAATAGAATAGAATAGAATAGAATAGAATAGAATAGAATAGAATAGAATAGAATAGAATAGAATAGAATAGAATAGAACAGAACAGAACAGAACAGAACAGAATAGAATAGAATTCTTTATTGGCCAAGTGTGATTGGACACACAAGGAATTTGTCTTTGGTGCATATGCTCTCAGTATACATAAAAAGACAAGATACATTCGTCAAGAATGTAAGTGCACATGACAGATAAGGAAGCAGATAATATGTGCATTGCATAGTTTTGCAGCTACTGCAAGACTTTAGGTATGAATCTCAGTTACTTTCTGCCTTGAGTAGAGGATTGGACAGGATGATCTTCCAAATCCATTCTAATCCTTCTATGATCCAATGAATTTAATCAATATATTTAGACTCAGGATATTAGTTAAGACTGAGCAGCTGAACATCTGTGCAAAGTATTATCATGAACCAGAGTTGTGCTCATTCTGTTATTATCTGAATCATCTTTCAAAGTCTTTGAGTGTCTCTGACTGCAGAGAATTTGGGGATTTTAGTGAGGAGTCAAGTAGTTTGGCTAGATCAGCCTTCCCAAGTTAATTCAGATGGTTTAAATTTCATTTTTAATATTTTAAACACCTCTAATGTATATGTGTAAAGAAATCTTCTATTAGAAATGCCAGCAGGCTCAGGCTCAGGAACTGAGTGGGGACATTTGAGTTGTCTGTACAAAAAAAAAAAAAAAAATAGAAAGTGACAGTTATTTATTTTTGTTTTGTTTTGTTTTGTTTTCCACTCAATGGAAAAACAGGAATTGTTGATTCCTCAATTACAAAAAAGTAATTTAAAAAATATTACTAAAAAAAGTAATTTCCCATTATTATTTTTCAAGCAACAATTTTTATCCAGCCAGTAGAGTAATTCTTGATTTACACCTTCTGATGGAGTCAAAATTGAAGTCAGAGATTGTCCCTAGATTTGTTTTACTATATACCGTGTGTGCCAAATCTCTCTTGGATCTTTTAAAAAATGCCTTTATTGGGCTTTCCAAAAATGTTGGAGTCTAAAAATAACATTGTTCATTATGATCCCTAAATTCTATGCTGGAAGCCTTCCACCATATGATATGAGTTCCATAGGGGTGAGGCAAAATATCTTCCATATATCTAATACCCTCACCAGCTGTATCTGCTCTCTTCTATTTTCCTGAAAATCTTAGCACGTAAAAGAAGACTCCCTTAGGTGATTAGGTTCCTGAAATTATTCCCACTCACCTGTCTGCTTTTTTGAGAACTCTGGTATTCTAATAAATGAAATTAAATGCTGGTGGAAGGCTTTATGGTTTTTGATCTGCATTCTCTCCTGCGTATAGATTTCTTAATATAGGAGTAGTTTTGAAATGTTGGTCCATATATACAGTGCACACTGAAGATAGGAATAGACCGTGGGCCAGGATATCTGCAATAAAATCTAATACAAGGGTTTCACTGCAGTGCAGTTTTACATAAGAGCTTGTAGGAGCAGACAGAATGTTATTAGACCATAAAAGCACATCAGGCTGATTTATGGTTTCTGATCAAGGTTTCTGTGAAAATTACTCTGCATCACCAGCTCAAGGTGACTGCTACCATTAATGTGTGGAAAATAAATGAGATGGGGAGGCAGATATCAGAAGAAGTGGCAGGAAGCGGTGAGGCAGTTTATACGGCACTGGCTTCCCATTTTGTTTTACAGTGCACAGAACACTGTCATCCAAATGGTTGCTTTGGGGCAGAAAAGGCAATTCTTGATAATTAGATCTTATGACATAGAGCTGCTGCTGCTGCTGCTGCTGCTTTCCTGAATCCAGAGTGTAAAAGCTAGGAAAAATGCCTCTTCTCCTTCTATGTTTTCATCCTCTGTATAATTCTATGAAGGTGGGAAATGAGTCAGATAAAAATGACATACCAGTAATTTGGAATGTATTTGGGGATTCCAGTCGCTGAGTGACAGACAAGTTTTATAGACAGAAAATAAATATCTCAAGGATGATCCCTTTCAAAAGTTGACATCGTGTAATGTTGGCATATTATATTGCTTGTGTGTGCGTGTGCGTGCATGCACGCACATGCATATAATTTGCAACCAGCCAAATAAACAACCATGCCACCATTCAGGGTTTTCCTTGTGTAGTCACTTCATTGGTTATCAAGCAGTTTTGTTCACTGATAGTGTTATGGCATACTCATATATAAATATATAAATTAAATTAAAACATTTAAAAATGGCACGATTCTTGATTTTGGGTCCTTCTGACTTTATCTAAATGATTGACAGCTCTATTGATTAAAGAGATATTGTTATGTTATGTTATGTTATGTTATGTTATGTTATGTTATGTTTGTTATGTTATGTTATGTTATGTTATGTTATGTTATGTTATGTTATGTTATGTTATGTTATGTTATGTTATGTTATGTTATGTTATGTTATGTTATGTTATGTTATGTTATGTTATGTTATGTTATGTTATGTTATGTTATGTTATGTTATGTTATAATATTAATTATAAATCAATAAGAAGTATAGAAAGAGGCTAACAGTTAACATATTTGTATGTTGGACTTATAATTTTATTTATTTATTTAATTTCTATAGCCACCCAACTAAGCCAAGTGACTCTTATAATGCATACTTTTTTCCTTTCTTTTTTATTATTATGCTTAGAAGGTCCCTCCTCCTGCACTAAAAAAAAATCAGGTCTCACTTTATATTAACAATCCAAAAGAATTATTATTTCTGTACATGATAAGTCCTTCAAGTTGTCAAAAGCCATCCAAGCATATGACCTCACTTCAAGGAAGCAAGAGCTTAAGTGTCCTCAAGTATACGGAGAGTAAGCATTGTGTTGGGAGGAGTGTTCAGCTAGAACCAAAAAGATGAGGATTCGAATTCCCATCTCACCAGAGCAATCTACCTCTGAAGCTTTTTGAAAGTATAAAATGAGCATTGGAAGGACTACCTTAGGGCTCCCTAGAAGAAAGCTTGAATGTCATCTAATTATTAGCTATAATTGTAGTAATTTTGCTTAGTGTCACTCTCTCTTCTTCCATATTCAGGGGCAAGAGTTTAATTTAATTTTTTTTTAAGTTTCACTAGTTCATAATGTTCAAGCGATGAAACTCTGCTGTGTACATTTGCCTTTCCATCTTACTCGTACAGTTCAAGGAGAAAATCAGTAGGAACCATTTCTTGGTTTCAACTGTACAGCTTTCCAATCAGGGGATTTTGTTTAATTATGACTTATTGACATAAACTATTAGCTTAAGCTATGGTTTATTTCTGGCTTGCTTAGAACAACTAGGTAGGGGACAACATATGGAAAATTGTAGAAGCTTCAGTTTCTCCAACCTTCAGAGTTTTTGTAGTGAAGCAGCACAGGAAAAGTCTGAAGGAAAACTGATAGAAGAATCTATAGCTGCAATGTGTTCTATTTAATCAATAGTTTTAAAGAAGCTGGATTCATCTCTGGGCTGAACCTGGGAGCCTTTGTTTATCACTGCCTACCAGGATTTGAGATTTTGAGGTCATGTTTTTGAGCAATTCCAAGAACTCAACCAAATTCAGATAAATGACATGCAAGTGATCCCATAATGGAGAGACAGACAAAAGAAGAAAAAATATATATGTTAAGGATCAAATTAGAAATGAATTTATGATTGTAATAGCTTCCCAGGGGAAATTTTTTTTGCTTGGGATAGCAATAGCAATAGCACCTAGACTTATATACCACTTCATAGTGTTTTACAGCCCTCTCTATTATAGGGATTATAGGAATGTGAGCATATCTAACAGATTATTGTTTCATATTAACTCACTATGACTATAATAAAATGCATTTGCTGGTTGAAAGTAGCTCTCTAGAGTGAAATATCAGAACTGCATCTTAACCTCCCAGTCTTTCTACCAACCACAATAAACCAATGATCCAAGTCATCAGAAGTGGCAGGAATTTAAAAATGGGAATAAAATACTATACCTCTGAAATGGCAAACCACTCTCATTGCATATGTGAGGAGTAATTTCTGAATGAATAGGATGCTGGAGGGATCCACATCAACTATGGGCTGCTCATCACTGATCAACAGTTTTTGATCTTTCACAGCACAACCTAGAAATTGGAAATTAAGTAATTTAATTAATTTAAGATAATTAGAAATTTTCTAGAAATTTCCAGAAACCTAGAAACAACCTAGAAATAGTCCCAAAGGTGCTTTTTCAGGAGGCAACTGGACTTTCTGGTTTTTATTTGAAAATGTTTCGCTTCTCATCCAAGAAGCGTCTCCAAGATGTCTTCAAAGAAAAACCAGAAAGTTCTGTTGCCTCTTGAAAAAGCACCTTTGGGACAACCATGACCTGGATGACTGAGAATCTCCATAGAAACCTAGAAATAGGTAATAAATCCTATTACCTGTTCCTTTAGCATCTTATGACTATCACTTTGTTGTTTATATCTTATGATTTATGTTGATTGCTTTTATTTAGTATCTTATGACTATCACTGAGTATTGTTTCTTGTGATTTATAATGATTGTATTATGATCATGATCATGATTTATCACCCGTTGCTTGTATGTACACTGAGAGCTTGTGCACCAGAGACAAATTCCTTGTGTGTCCAATCACACTTGGCCAATAAAGAATTCTATGTAAATACTGAAGTCTGATCCTAAAAATTCCATACTGTGCATGCACTCTTCCATTAGATCTTCCACAAAAAGATCATGGCAAAGGGGCATATCCAGCTTTGCTCTTCTTTTCTGCTCCATTTCATCATTATTATCATTATCATCAAAACAGCCTGAAATCTGGATCAAGCAGACATTGTAGGAAATTATTTTAGGCAGAAAAGCAGTTTGAAGCAAACAGTTTGAACACCACTTTGCTTTTTTAAATCAGATGTTGAATGATCTAAATAGAAAGGGAAAGAAACATACAATAAAAATGAGCCTTGAGTGAAGAATTAAGTATGAGGGTACATCTAGTTCATAAGAAACAGTGCAGGCAAGAAGAAGTAAAATATACAGTGCATCTGTCATATAGCTTGCCTGTTATATCTGAACATGAGTGAAACATCTGACAGCATGTCCCTTCCTCCAGGAGAAAAAAAAAGTTAGAAAACAGCTCGCTGATTGTGGCATTCAAAAGTTTCATTTTGAACCATTCTGAGCATGAAACATCCTGGTTTTTCACAAACTAACTATTTAACTGTGAAACTACTGCTTCAAGAATTCTGAAAGTGTTTGAGGTCAAAACAAATCTGTTCCCAGCCCAGCACACTCTGTTTCAAGCTTCCAAAAAACTTGAAACAGACTGTTTTATGCTAGAAAACAGCATTTTTAGCCCTTAGAATAGGAGGTTTCACTCTTGAAACTGTTTAGAACTAAGCATTTTGCATACCTACTTGATGTTTCCATTTTCTATTGCCATGAATCATCTATGTGTCTATTGTAAATACAGTGCTTGTAAAAGCTAGCCAGATGATCAAATGAGCTCTGAAGTCATGGAGAAAGAGAGGGATGATCAAGTGAGTCTCAGGAAATAAAGCCCTTCAACAGGGTTTCGCAAAAAGACTACCCTCTAGGAAGGAAGAAGCTTCTTGACATGTTCATGATTTTATAACAATAACAGGTATGGAGTAGATTTCTGTGGAAAAAAAGCAGGTTATCCAGTAAACTTCCTATAAATGGTGCATTTTAACGGCATGGTCTAACAGACATTCAGAAGACTTGTTCTGAAGACTAGGAGCCGAGGTGGCGCAGTGGTTGGAGTGCAGTACTGCAGGCTACTTCAGCTGACTGCTAGCTGCAGTTCGGCGGTTCAAATCTCACCGGCTCAAGGTTGACTCAGCCTTCCATCCTTCCGAGGTGGGTAAAATGAGGACCCAGATTGTTGGGGGCAATATGCTAACTCTGTAAACTGCTTAGAGAGGGCTGTAAAGCACTATGAAGCGGTATATAAGTCTAAGTGCTATTGCTATTGTTACCTACGCCTTCTAACCAAAATAATTAAGAGATCTACAATAGGAAGAAAAAAATATAAATGCATAGATATAAGATAGGCCACATCTGGCTCAAGAGGATTACTGGGCATCCTGGTAGGCCACAGGTTAAATGTGGGCCAGCAGTATATTGCAGATGCCAAAAGGACTCAATTGTAATTTTGGACTGAAAAATAGTGGTATCAAGTTTTGTTCTATGATGGACTGTTTAGACCACAGCAGAATAATGTGTCCACTTCTGATTGCTATTATATTAGAAGACTACTAAGGAACTGGAATGAATGCAGAGAGAAGCAAAGAAAGTGGTAATGGGCTTGGAGACTAAATCCTATGAAGAACAGTTAAAAGAACTGGGTATGTTTAACCAAAGCAAGAGAAAGCTAAGGACAGACATGATCTTTCTTCAAGAACTTGGAAGAGCTGTCACAGGGAAGAGGTCTGGATGTATTCTCTGCTGTATCAAGAGTAGTCCTAAAACTAATGGGTGGGAGCTTTACAGAAGGAGATCCAAATTCAAAATAAGGAGGAACTTCTTGATGGTAAGAGCTAGTAAGCAAGAGAGCAGCTTGCCCTTTGGAATTTTGGATACTCTTGCATTGGAGATTTTCAAGCACAGCCCACTTGTCTGGAAAGGTACTGTATGCGGACTGCTGTCCTAGGCACAAATCTAAACTTTTGAAGCTAATGAATAAATGCCCATATATAAACGTCATAAAGGCAAATGATTAGAGTATTCCTCTGTGTTTCTTTGAATCAGAGAAATTATTTTATCACGGCTGATCTGAAGGATCAGTGGGGAGTAAAGTTCCTGCAAGGGAAAAAGAACAACACTAGACTTCCTTTCATTGAGATATTTGATTTTAATCTTTATCTGTAAATATACTGTATACTAGCTTTCTCTCTTTCCCTCTCCACTTTCCCCAAATCTTCTCTTCTAGTGAAACAGACCCCCTAATAACCACCCTTTGGTTTTTTTTCCATATTCATATTTTCAACCTTGCCTGCCTGCAGATCCTTCTCTGTTGGCTCAGCTGCCATCTCTCTTTGTCTAAAGACATGGAATTCATAACTTTCTAAATGTTGCCTTACCCCCCAATCTGGAGGCTATTAGCTGCTGCTCACACACCTGTCTTAAGCAGCTGATTCTGTGATTATTAAAAGTATGTTTTCAAAATATCCTGGGAGACAAAACTCATGCCTCCTAATCTTTCTGCATGCATCCTCTCAATACAAGGGTTTCAACGTGATCGTGTAAACTCCCCCTTGAAATATTTCTGTCGTTGACCCTTGTACAATATAAGTCACTACAGGTCTTTTGCCTCTACATAGCTCTTATTTGGTAGCCTGCACAGCAGATGTTTATAACTGTGGTTAACCTTTCAGGCAGCACTGTTAATAACTGAAACTATATTTGGAGCATTTTTATCCAGTGCCCCACAAAAGCACACCCAGAGAGAGAGAGAGAGAGAAAGGCTTTATTGAAGGTATCGGGGTCATTAGCCTGTGTTGCTAATAAGGTGGATTTCCTGGCACTTAATTGAAAGCAGGTGGATCATTAGAACAAATATGTATCTAATCAAGAGCTTGGTGTCAGGCAATATGATGCCTGATTCATTGCAGGAGAAAAGAAGCATCCCTTTTTCAGCCAGTAAACTCTAGAAGCTAATGTGAGAAAGAGCTGGCATGCCGAATCCTGTCATGAGCCTAATTAGAATGTATGTCAAAGCAGCTCTGAGTTCAAACGCAACACTGAAGTTTTTGCTGGTCTCACTGGTAACCTGCACTGTTATTTCACTTCTTCAGAAACCTGCCTTGCAATAACCCCTAGGTAAGTAATAGCAGATAAACCCATTAGTCAACTGGGCTTCATATACTAGTTTCTAGGCACCTGGAGTAATTCTCTGATATGTTTTTTTGTTCATTCTACAGGGCTTTCAAAGGTTCCAAGAAAGAAGACCATTGAAAACTGTATGATTGGGTTCATAGTGCAGATTATAGTGTTCAACTTTCTATTAGCACGCTCCATGAATGCTTTGGTAAAGAATGTGTAAAAAGATGTGACACTGACTGCCAAATAAGTAATGGTCTCAGTTTTGAAAGATCTGTGCTAATTGTAGAAAGCAACTTGATACAGTGATGGTTATTCCCACAAAATCTCTCTCTTAGACCTTGATTACTCGCTGAGGGTGTTGGTGACATCAGCCATTTATTAAATAGGTTTTGATTCAGTTCTGTCTCCTGGTAGGCAGCAGAGTACTTTTTATTTATTTAAAATTATTACATCAAAAGAAAGAAAAACAAAAAGTACAATAAAAGAAAAAGAAAATATATAAATGATTTCCAACCTTCTTTTCAACAGGTAATTAAAATCATATGTAATCCTCCCTCCTAAATATTTTGCAAATCTCACTCCCTCATTTAACTAGCATCATTCTTAATCTTCAAATCCATAAATCAATTTATTATTTTCTTCTTTCAGCAAAAAGAAGGCAGGGGTGTCAAACTTGCGGCGTCACGTCGTCATGTGACGTATCGCAACTTTTCCCCCTTTGCTCAAATGGGGGTGGGCGTGGCCAGCGCATGACGCATCCAGCCCGCGGGCCGCGAGTTTGATACCCCTGATCTAAGGTTTCCAGTCTTTCAAAAAAAAAGTTTTGTTGTTTGTTCTCTGAACAGGTCTGCCTCAGAATTTCTGAACATTCTGACATTTCCACAATCCATTCCTTCCCCTTGGAAAACTTCAGAGTCCAAATGTGGGGAGGGAACCAGGATTTTAATATCTAAATTTTCTTGAATAAGACTGCACATTCATGAGTTACGCCTAAATGCAAGACAAGTAAATATTCTATTTATACAATATATTTATTTTAAATATACATATGCTGCTTAAAACCATGATTCTTAGATGCTTTTCAGCAAAAACCAAACAACAAACCAAAAAAAAACCCTAATGTGAAGTCATAAAATAGAAATAAGATAGAAACATGACCCCTAAAATGGAATAAAACCAACAAAATCATATAATCAGTCGTGCAGCCAACAATGGGGGATAATAGCAGTGAAAAGGATTTTAAAAGCACTAAAAGGTTTTAAAATGAAAAAAAAACCTTTCTGGTGCTGAAAAGAGAGCAATATAGAAGTCCACTATTCTTTTTGACATAAGTGTGCTAGAACTGAAGCCAGGAGCATCCACAGGGAGCTGTCAAAAAAGTTAGGATGGTAACTGTAACTGTGTGATTGAAGCTCTGCATTACCTCTGAAATATACAGTAGTTTTACTTGGCAGAAATACTTGGAGAATAGCCTCAGCAGGTCATGTTATTTACCATGACTGTTTTATCTGTATACTGTTTTAATTGACAGAGGTCTTTGGGGGGAGGGGTCTGGTGAAACATAGTTGAATTAAAATAAAGAAATGAGGAAAGATTATTCTTTCAATAAACTATCCCCAAGCAATTTAGCATTTGAAAAGTTAATGCCAACATTATGAAATGGGTAGAAGGAGACTGCAAAATTATAGTTAAAAGGCATTTCAAAAGACAAATGTATCCAATCCACTACCAACACAGAAATCTATTTCTACAGCGTTCCTGGCTGGCAGCCACACAGATTGTACTCTAAAACTTATAATAAAGAAGAGCCTGTTGTTTTCCAAGGTTATCCTTTTCAATGCTCACACTGTCAGGAAGCTTTTTTTTTTCTTCATAATTAGCAAAAGCAAAAAAATAAGTAAAGTAAATAAAGTCTCTTTTCTATCAAGCTTTACTCCTGTTGATTTCACAGCTGTATCTATAGTATGTTTAGTTCAAATCATCTTTCTTATGATTTGAATCTCTTGGCTTACGTTCTATCTTCTGGAAGAGCAGCAAACAAATTTCTTCTATATACTCTTTGCACACATTTAAATGCTTGAAAATGGCTACCAGATAACCCCTTTTCCCCTGTCTCTTTTTTAGAAAAAAAAAATATCTAATTCCTTTATCCTTTATTCTCTTTTACCATTTTAGCTTCCTTTTACTTGACTTATTTGTTTGTTGAGCTCCTTAGCCTGGAGGGTTCCAGCAAGACATTTTTTGCATATAAATGCTATTAGGGTAAAACATTTTGTTATGAACTAGATTTCATATGGTAATCTAATATGGTATACATGATAATCTATATAAGTTCATTTGATGTCTGATATCCAATGTTTCTATGTATTGAAGAATATCATTCAATGGATGAAGTTTGGAGACCTTGGGAAAAACTAAATGGTTCATTCTCTTATTTTACTAAGGAAGTTAGAACTGTATAACAACTAGTGTCTCAAGGAGATGGGTAGAGAAAATACTTGCTTTGAATTTTTCAACTTTTCAAATTTTGTTACTTTTAGAAAGCATTGATATTCAGGTTTTTGAGACCAATAGGAGGATATCAAGTATTTTTCTATAACCATGAAGAGTGTAATTTCTGACAAAACGGAGGATTCCCAGAATTCAGTTTATACATTTTTTTTTAAATTCCAAGCTAATGTCTACTGCTTGATGCTACTAGAGTTATAGATAATTGGTGGTGTGAAAAATCTCTTGTAGGCACTTGCTCTCCATGGAGAGAGGAATTCCTCTGTTTCAGAAGCTCAGCTGTTGACTCAAAGACATTTTCAGAAATATAAGTCTTCAACTATTTCAGCCAAGGGTCAAAACACGATGCTTTCCCTCTCTCATGGAACCTGCAAATCCCCCAGATCCAATTCAAAATTATTTATACTAGCGCAAACTCAGGAGATTGTTAGGTCCTTTTCACATGCACACGTGAACTCTTGTAAGATGTCGCTGTGAGATCGCAAATAAATTGTGAGATTTCAGGTGATTTGATAAGCAGGTACATGGGTAAGAAGCTTTCCAGGCTTCATAATGACTCCTGATTTTAATTATAGTCATGTAATATTCCATGTTACACTGCAGAAACTTATATATGGATCTTTCTTGGGTTATTGAAGTGATTATACTGGAGTTTGGCAAGCAGTGATCCTAAAGCAGGTAATAAATATAGACTTTATATTTTGTATTCTCTTCTAAATTACAATGAGAATTAAATCCATTGTAAAGAATCTCTAGGTTAGAAAGAGCACAAATTGTTTTCTGTACTGACTTTTCAAAAAGGAAGGGGAGACAAGGGGATTTTTTTTTTCTCTACACAATATTCACTGCAGGATGCCCTTAAATTACTTTATCAATACACAGCTCAGTGTAGGGATATGTTGAGCTCAGAGTCAATATGTGTTTCTGCCACCTGTGATCATAAAGAGTGTCACCTCCTGCTATAGTAGCTGAGTGCAAATTGGTAGGACTACTCATGAAACAATGTGAGACAAAGGAAAAGTAAACAGCGCTCTGACAATTTTCAACCTGTCTTAATCCTATGTTATTAGAACTTTTGCTCCTGTGTTTCATTTTATTTTCTGCAAAAGACAAGTTTGAACACAGTTTCCAAACTCTTGACTTCTTTTCCTGGCATCACAATATAAGTGGAAAAAGCACACTTTGGTGAATGTGTTTATTTAAACTTAAATTGAATTTATTAAAATTACTTCTTTAAGAATGAAATTCACATCTTATATTAAACAAGTTTTCTACTTGGTATTAAACACATTATTTCAATACTGACCTGGTAAGACTTTATTTAATATGTTAAAATATTCATTCACTCAAGTATATTGAACATATAGCAATTATAGTTCTTAAAATTAATGTTTCAGTCTCAAGAGAATAATCCAGGTTTTTAAGATATGTATACATGTGTGTGTGGGGGGGTCTCTTTCTCTCTCTCTCTCTCTGTATTAACATATGCATATATTTGCATAACATAATTGAAATAGATAAGAGAAGCCAACAGATTTGAAAGACTTGAAGCATGTGCCTATTTGGCAGGTGCATCTTCTGAAACATGACAATATGACAGAAAAAAAGTTTTTCTGTCATAAAGTTTTTCTCTATAGCTTTAACCACATGTGTCACTCTGGCCTACAGATGTACATATTAGTTAAATCAACAATACAATGCCACCATGCCTCCCTAATTTTACACCATATTAAAGTAAGCTTCTTTATATCTTTCCTTCTTTCAAGGACCTTATATCTCCATATATTAGATTCTGTTATTATATGTTCACATGTCTTCTGTCATTTTGCCACACAAATAATGAAATTAATAAGTCTTTTCAACACCATTCTAGTACTCCAGCTACATACTTATAGCTTTACATATATACATATGTATACATATAGCTTTAATGGAATAGTGTTTTCTATTGAGCCTTAAGATACAGGAAAATCATTGCACATTCCAAGATTGGTTTTTTTACTTATTTTAAAGGTTTACTTATTTTAAAGTCTTGTAGAACAACTGTATTCAGATAACATTGGGTTACAATTAGTCTAAAAAAAGGAAGAGAAAAGTAGAACCATGGACATTGGTCCTAAGCAAAATTTAATCCTAAGACATATTATATGTATTGCTGTTTGAGCACATATAGACTATATGGCTAAAGATTGATGAATGGGTTGTAGTTAGATTGAATCTGTAGGCTCAATTTTATTTCTTCCCAATTTACACAATGTGTATAAGTAGTATGTATCTCAAACTTATATTCAGTAGTATTGTGGGAACATTTCAAGTGTTTTTTGGGACATCTGAATTTAGCAAATATGAATGTTTAGGATAGCAATATCTGCTTTGGATCTCTGTAGAATTCAACTGAATTGAAGCTTTACATAAGGTTAAGCATGTATGTATACAAGTCTTCTTCCTTGTCTATAAAAATGTGCCATAAGCTTCAAATCCTTTATTTTGTAAAATCAGTGTGAAATTTTGGAAGAACATTGTACATTCAGCAGAACATAATGAGAATTGTTTGCAGTGCAGTGGTGGGTTCCTACCGGTTTGGCCCAGTTCAGGCGAACCGGTAGTGTTCTGTCCCAGCACGGCAAACCCCCAGAAAGCGACACACACACACTGTTCTTTAAACAAAAAGGCTTTAATACTAATAATTGCTTAGTATTAAAGTGAATACTAATTCTTTGCCAAAGTGTTTGTTTTCAAGCACAGAACACTTTGGCCGGGATTCCAAATGTGAAAGACACAAGCAGGTCATTAAG
>QLTV01002259.1:924921-936024 GCA_003457575.1 Thermophis baileyi
TGGTCTGACCATGACAAGGGAGATGTCACTATACCCCTTAAATTCAGATCATCTCTCCACTGCCCTGAGAGAAATACCAGGTCGAGCGTGTGTCACCCCCCATGGGTCGGACCCTGAACTCCTTGGGACAGGTCCATGGTTGTCATGGAAGCCATGAACTCATGACCTGCTTACGAGGATTCGCCGAGGGACGGCCGATTAAAGTCCCCCACAACCATAAGTCTGGGGAACTCCACTGCCAACCCGGCTACTGCCTCCAGCAGATCAGGCAGGGCTGTTTTGACACAGCTGGGAGGTAGGTACGTCAACAACAAACCCACCTGCACCCCTAAGTCCAATTTCACAAGGAGAGACTCACACCCAACAATCTCAGGGGCAGGGATCCTGCGAGGACAAAGACTCTTATGGACTATGATAGCCCCCCCCCCACCCCTTCCCTGGAGTCGCGCCTGGTGCAGCACCTGAAACCCGTCTCGGCAGATCTCTGAAAGGGGAACACCCCCCCCCTGTCCCAGCCAAGTTTCGGTTATACATGCCAGATCTGCTCTCTCCTCCAGGATTAAATCCCGGACGAGAGGGGCTTTGTTAACAATCGATCTGGCATTAAGCAGCAGCAGCCTGAGGCCAGGGCCCTGAAAACCCAAGTCACCAGAAGGGTCAGAACAAGCAGTCGCTTTGATCCAGCGAGTTCTAGTTCTCCATACATGGTCTGCCCTTCGGTTCCTGCCATACCTACCTCTCCCAACCACCACTGGGATGCTCCGACCCGCCACCCTCTTTGAGATCCCATCCCCCACCTCACTGCCCCCCCTCTATCTGGCAGGCCAGAAATATCATTCATACCAAGCCTGGGGTCAGATCTAGGTTCCCATCTGCTTCTGTTAGTACACTCAGCAGAGGGGGCTCCATTTCCCTCCCCCGGCTCACCCATTATCGCTAGCACAAACAGTCAGACATATCCTTCCATTCATAAGCATTCCATAATCAACCAGACAGCCCACTACATTCACACATAAAACATCCATAGATGGCTAAAAGCTGGTCTAAAAAAAATTGCGTTGTAAATGCAACCCTAGGTGACTTAAAAGGGCAGTCTGCAGGGAAATGTCTGTAAATCATCTATAGGGAAGCTTAGCCCAGGTTTCATAAGGATGACAATTTCGTGTTGTAAATGCAACCCTAGATGGTTTAAAAGGGTAGTCTATAGGGAAATAAATTGTCAGAAAGAAAACACTGCCTTAATATGGACTGTCGTTAAGACCCATGATTGTAGCTTGCCAATGAAACATATCATATCCAGCAGGGCCTGCAGAACACTGAGCTGGTGGGACACAAGCCAAGTCACCAAGATCCTTGTTAATGTGTTTCTGAGTTCCTTGTTCCTTTCCAATGAGGGGAAACAAAAAGGCTCCGATGGGGGAAAACAGTAGGCTTCAATCTCCGATGGGGAAGCAGGCCCCAACCAGGTGCTCCCAGGATGGACTCTGATGAAACACGCCCAGGAGCTCCGCTGCTGAATGGCCTCGGCCGTCTCCCTTCCTGACAGCCGGGCGATTACAAACAGAAGCCATCTGTGAGTTGCTCCATTACAGTTTCAAAAGTTTTTCACTCTCTCAGAGGCAGGAAAAGTGTGTGTGTGTGGAACAAACAGTCCCGTTTCAGGTTTCAGCTCACACACAGCCTCCAGATCAGACCGGCAATTCACACAAGGCCAAGTAGATAACAAGGAAAGGAACACACATCAAAATCAAAACAGTCTCTGGAACAAAAGCTTGCCTGGGTAGTTCCCCAGAAAGAAGCCAAAATTCAATCTGAGGTTTGGAGCACCAAATCAGGTTAGTCAGCCAGTCCAATAGTTGGTTTCTTCATAGATCTGTATACGATGTCTTTTTAATACTGTCCTCATCCCAGCTTGATTTTTCAGAAGAAGGCATGTTCCTTCTTCATGCGAAGTTGGATGTTGGATGTTGGATGTTGGATGTTGAATGTTGTAAATGAACTGTAGCTCCCCAGTCCCGGCAGCACTCATGCAGCCCCAGACCATGACATTCCCACCACCATGCTTGAATATAGGCAAGACACACTTGTCTTTGTACTCCTCACCTGGTTGCCGCCACACATGCTTGACACCATCTGAACCAAATAAGTTTATCTTGGTCTCATCGGACCATAGGACATGGTTCCAGAAATCCATGTCCTTAGTCTGCTTGTCTGCAGCAAACCATTTGTGGGCTTTCTTGTGCATCATCTTTAGAGGAAGCTTCCTTCTGGGACAACAGCCCTGCAGACCAATTTGATGCAGTGTGCGGCATATGGTCTGAGCACTGACAGGCTGGCCCCCTACCCCTTCAACCTCTGCAGCAATGCTGGCAGCACTCATACGTCTATTTCCCAAAGCCAACCTCTGGATATGACGCTGAGCACGGGCACTCAACTTCTTTGGTCCACTGTCCTGTTAAACCGCTGTATGGTCTTGGCCGCCGTGCTGCAGCTCAGTTTCAAGGTCTTGGCAATCTTCTTATAGCCTAGGCCATCTTTATGTAGTGCAACAATTCGTTTTTTCAGATCCTCAGAGAGTTCATTGCCATGAGGTGCCATGTTGAACTTCCAGTGACCAGTATGAGAGAGTGAGAGTGATAACACCAAATTTAACACGCCTGCTCCCCCTTCACACCTGAGACCTTGTACCACTAATGAGTCACATGACACCAGGGAGGGGAGACGGCTACTTGGGCCCCATTTGGACATTATCACTTAGGGGTGTACTCACTTTTATTGCCAGCAGTTTAGACATTAATGGTTGTGTGTTGCGTTATTTTGAGGGGACAGCACATTTACACTGTTATACAAGCTGTATACTCACTACTTTACATTGTAGCCAAGTGTCATTTCTTCAGTGTTGTCACATGAAAAGATATACTTAAATATTTACAAAATGTGAGGAGGTGTACTCACTTCTGTGACATACTGTAAATTCAAGACCTGTTTTGTTTCTGCATGAGCATTTGTGAGATTTCGACAATTTCTTTATTTGAATCATGCATCTGTTACTGCTACCACTGATGTTGAGGATGATGATTTTGCACCTACAACATTGTTCAGTGTTGCCCACTGTCAGAATTGGCTATTAACTCTGGTACAATGTATTCCCTTGATAACGAAAGCACTCTTCATACATCCTACAATATATTCGTAGACATTCAATTGTGCCAAAGTCCTTGTAAGGTAGTTCTCTACACATTACACATATAGACAGAGCTTCCCCAAGGTGTTTCAAAATGCAGGTGGCAGGGTAATATTGACACTTCAAAGAGGTGATTAAGTTTATTCCAGGAGTCCGTTGTATACATTCCTGAAACAAATTAAACTCAAGTGAAGCCATGCAATACAGTTAGCCACATTGTGTGATTTTGGGGAGGAGGTTGAGAAAAATCTTGATTGATTGATTGATTGATTGATTGATTGATTGATTGATTGATAGGAGAAGGCTCCATACGGGCTAGATTTTGCTTTGACCGCATTAAAGGCATTTGATTTAATCTGTCACATATCTTTATCAATAGCGCAAGAATAATTTTAAAGCGGACATTTCTAGATATTATAAACTAAACTCTTTGATAATGCCCCATCAATGGCTTCATGTTTTAAACATATTTTCCACTAATCAAAGTGTGAAGCAATACTTCTTTCACAGAGATTCTATGATACTTTACAATGATATTTTGTATCTGTTTATACTACAATATTATCAGTTATATATTAGTAAACTAATGATTACCTTAAATGTAATATATCAGGTAGATTTTTTAAAAATTAGGTAGTTTTCTAAAATAAAAAGGATAAGGCATTGGCATATATTAGGTAGAGGTAGCCATAGCAGAAATATAACAATAAATCTATTCAAAACTGCTTTTGTAAAAGAAAAAGAAAGAAAGAAAGAAAAGAAATAATTGAGTAGAAAGTATTACAATTTAAAACAAGTCAATTCAAATATTCTAAATTGTTAATACAATTTATTGAATGAGAAATGTGGTTTTCAATCCAAGTCCCCTTGTTCTTTGATTAGTTTAAAGTTTATAAAAAAAAAGAATGAAAACAATTTACAATACAATACAATGCACTTTTTCAAAAGCAAAACAGAGATATTAGGATTTTCAAGATAAAATCTAATTAAGGGGTTAGACACTGAACAGAAGGAAAATTATGAAAGAAGAACATAAAGTGCTCTTATCTCATTTCCAGGATTGCAATCCACTATGAAATAGCGAAATGAAGCCATGAAGCATAAAACAACAACAACAACAACAAATAGATTAAAGGAGATAGGTTTGCCAGGTCAAAAATATTCTTTTTCAGTCTCTGTGAAAATGGAGAAAATTGGGTTGCGTACAATAACAATGCAAAAGAAATGCATGAAAACATTGAATTTTGAGGATGTTTTTACAGATCTAGTGAAGAAGATCAGAAGGGGCACAAATGAAATAGATTTAGAAAATGTATGCATAGTATTATGTGTAGGTTTTTTTTTCCCTCCCTTCTTCCAATCAGGATAATAAATAGTGCTAATGGCCTTTCTGGCAAGTTGCTTTGAAGTCAAATTAGTCCCGAAGGTGATACTGTCCTACCTGGCATGACATATTCTCACAGCACAGGCATATGCTTTGTTCTAATGTAAGATCTGGCTACCCACCAAAAACACTTATAAATTTAATCATGTTTTCCACCAATTTACATTGAAGAGATGTTAGAACTAACTAGCCTGCATCCCCTTTTAAAAACTGTCATCTACATTGGCCAATATCCAGTCCACCAGTAGAAAAGCTAAACAGTTACATATTTTTGTTAGAAGATCAACAATTTCATATTAGGAAGCCCTGGATGCCTGCTGTGTGCATTCAGTGATTTGTGTGTCATCAACCTGTCAATAAGTTAAAGTACTTCATAACATTTCCTTAGATTCTCTTCCTGAAAATGTGATGAAATGCCAGTAGGCAGGCCACTTTTTTTTGCACTAAAAGACAGAAGCAATGAATTAATTCCAATCCTCTGCAATTTCTTTATTGTCTCTTATAACTCTCTTTTAACTCCTTTGTCACCCAATAATTTAACTGCTCCCTTGCTGTTTTTCGTTTTTCTGGGGGGGGGGTTCCTTCCTTTTATTCATTCATTCATTTCTGGTATTGTTTAATGAGTGGCTTTGCAATGCCCCGGATCATCATGTAATCTTGAATGAAATACTAGACAGAATCCAGCAGAATCTTGGAAAACACAATTTCCTTTGATTGGCCTAGATTTTTTTCCCCAGAATCAGCTTTGCTTTTTTGCTTATTCTCTATAATCGTAACTATTTCAGAGCTATTGAACAACATATTTTTTCAAGATTAGCTCTACTTGCAGACACTGTGCCAGACTTCTGTTCTATTTCTGCATACTGCCCTCATCTAACAGTCCTTTCCCAGTAATGCTTTGCTGTGACATCATTTTTCCCTCATGCTAAAGGTCTTCATGTCACTTTCTTTTAGCTTTCTAAAGACAGTCCTTAAGGAAGCAATTCTCTCTCTCTTTTTTTGTATTATCATTCAAACCTTCAAATTTCAATCTCTTTTGAATGTATACACGTCATTTCATAATATCCTTTGTCATCCCCCCCCCCCGCCACCTCTCTTTGAGGTAGAAAAAGGAATCATAGGGCTGGAAGGAAAGTCTTCTAGTCCAAGCTTTATACCATCACAATCAAATGGCTGTCCAATGAACTTTGGAAAATCTCCAGTGATGAAAAACCCACAACTCTGGGAGACAAACTATTCCATTGATTAATTGTTCTCACTTTCAGGAAATTTCTTCTTACTTTTTGGTTGAATCTCTCTTTAATAACTCTCAGTCTTTAAGTCATTAAATGTATTGGTTCCTTTTTCAACCAAAACTGATTTTCTAGAATATTCTAAACTGGCTTCTTCCCAAATACTTTATAAAGTTGTTGTACAGATTTTAGTAAATGTCCTGGTATCTGGAAAGCAACCAAGGTGATGGGTATTGAGACATGAAAGTAGGGTTAGGAAGATCCAGGATTTAGTTCATGGTAGCCACAAAAGCTTACTGAATGACTTTGGGGCAGCCATTCTTTCACCTGAACATTTATTACAGCATTGTTTTGTTAGAAAAAAATTAAAAGGCAGTGGTATGAATGCTGCCTTGAACTTCTAGAGGAAAACTAGGCTGTAAATATACACATATATGCAAACATATTAGAACACATGATAGTGCCATTGAAGAAGTAATACCAGAACTACATTAGATAAAGGTTTGCTTAGGTCTTTAGCCAGACTAACATTACTAAGTCATATTAAAGATAAAGAGTCATCTCTGAAGCACAGAAACATATACTATAGGTGTATATAGAAATTAGAAACAGGCAGAAATCCAAAATAAATTACCCTGTCCCTTTGTCTCATCATGGCAAATCATTCTTCCTCCATTCAAAAAGGTAGACTGCATCCTATTCATGACAACTGATGGCTGAGTCAAAGTTGGCCTCACATGGATCTAAAAAGAACAATTGGCCTGAGTAAGAGATGTAATAGTTAAAAAAAAACTACATAATCTATTAGGAAATAAAATAGCGTAAACATTTAAAAGTAATTTCTTAGGAATTCCAAGAACACAATGGATGGTTTGTTTTTGTATGGGTTTTAAGGAATAATAGGTGCATAAACTTCAAAATTCATGATGAAGGTCATAGGAGATGCTGATTAATTATTTGTGGTATAAACTTGTGTGTGGTACAGGACTGAGTAGACGAAAAAGTCATTTTCTTCTAAATTTATATTTCTCTTTCAATTCTTAAATCAGAGACATTTTAATGTCAATATTTGAGTTTAATTGAACTCGTATGTTCAATATCCCCTACATCTTTCTTTTATGCTCCTAAGGTATGTGGAGCGTTTGTTCAGTGTTGTAGTCAGAAGGGTAACAGCTCTGTGCTTGTTTCTCTGCTTTCTCTAAAGGTCAGGCATGAGATTAGCTGAATTAGAGTGTGAAATGTATGATGATTCTATTTTTCCACTGTCCTGTGGATGACTTCTTAGCCTGGCAATGGGGTATATTACAACATTTAATACAACTGAGACTCAGACATTTGCTATCTGGATGCCAACCAATATGATTAATATACTACAATGGCCCAGGCTTTGCAAGGTCAATATACTGTTGTTACAAATATTTTGTATTTGCAAACAATATAAGAAATGTGAGTTTTGTAAACTCAGTTACTCATCATCTCTGGAATTTGAGGGCTTACTTCAAAAGGAACTTTAATGTTTAAACCAATGGGGATCGTGTTAGAGAGCTGTTTCACAAACAAATGACTTATAAACCTTTATCAGTGGTCTCCTAGTGATAAACTATACATGAACTACAGAAATTAAGTAACAAGCCTTTCCAAATTTACCCTATAGTTCTATTGCACAAAATACACTAAATTTGCTCCATAGTTCAGTGTCTGATCACTGACTATGATCAGATTTGATTTTGATGATTTGACTGAGCAGAAAAAACAATTACTGCCAACCTGCCTTCCATTGAGGACCTGTATACTGCACGAGTCAAAAAGAGGGCCGTGAAAATATTCACTGATCCCTCGCATCCTGGACATAAATCGTTTCAATTCCTAAGAACAGTTTTTTCCCGAACGCCATCACTCTGCTAAACAAATAATTCCCTCACCACTGTCAAACTATTCACCAAGGCTGCATTACTATTACTATTACTCTTCTCATCGTTCCTATCATCCACTTATCCTCCCACTTATGACTGTATGACTGTAACTTGTTGCTTGTATCCTTACGATTTATATTAATATTGATTGTTTCCTGATTGCTTATTTGTACCCTATGACAATCATTAAGTGTTGTACCTCATGATTCTTGACAAATGTATCCTTTCTTTTATGTACACTGAGAGCATATGCACCAAAGACAAATTCCTTGTGTGTCCAATCACACTTGGCCAATAAAGAATTCTATTCTATTCTATTCTAAAAATGGTTTGATAAATCGAATCATAAAACTACACTTTCTAAAGTAAGCTAGACTACAAAACGTAAGATTTTTTTTATTCATCAGGAAAGAAAATAACCTGGAGTGAAGATTCATTAACATTGTACTAAGGTTAAATATCTGTTATACCATGTGTCAGCTATTGGTTCTTTGATTCAGTACAAGAAGTGAGATCTAGTAATAAGCATTCCCATCTGAGAAAATTATATGTGAGTCAATTTTAACTAGAACTATTTTCTGCTGGAACTATGTTAGAAGAACAAAAGCCTGTGCTTAATTGTATTATTTTACTTTTGTGGAACTAAAGTGCAAGCAACAGCCTATAAGACATCAAAATTTGCTCCCATCCCAAAAACTCCCAAGTGCAAAAACATATTACAAAAAGATAGGTAATGTACATAAGGAAAGTTCATTAAACAGCACTAGCATATATTCACATCTGTATAACATGATAGATAAGAATATACCAAATTCCCCAGAGTTACATTGCATAGGCTGCTTGTGCATGAATACAATCATCCATATTCATACCTTTATGTTTCTCTGGCTTCTCTTACGAATGGTAGGTAAATTATGGGCTATGTTGGTTTTTCCCTCTTCGCAACAGATTAATATCAATTCCCAACCATAGAAGAAGTGTTCCAAATATGCTGCTACCTGATCTTGTACAAAATACAAGTGTTAGATAAGTGGTTTGCTTCTAGGAGTTCATTTTCACCAACACCTTTCTGGGGTTATTTTTCAAACAGAAATGAGTGTGATTCCAGAAGCGAGTAAAACAGAGATGACAGAGTGGTTTATGGAAATTTTTAGAAATTTCACAATATTGTTTAAAATGACAAGATGGGGGATATGTTACCAGCAAAGAAGATCCATTCTCACAAAATTCATACACAACAATGGCATTGGAGCATGTATTTCGAAAGAAAAGATTAAGATGCCACGTATTATATTTTACTTTGATTAGGTGATAGTTACTGTATTTTAGTAAGCCAAAAATGAAATACTAAGGAGAAAGAGCAAGTTTGTGGCTATAGAATACTTGGAATGCAGAATGTTATTCATGATTATCATGGGCCGTAAAATATAAAGATTTCTGGTCTCCACTTTGAGGGGGGGGGAATCAACAATATGTGATGATACTTTTAAAAAAAAGCTCTTAATGGGGAGATAAGTTGATTTCATTTCTTGTAAAAGAAATCATTGCACAGAGAGCAGTTTTGTGATATGCTTCCTTTCACTGCATGGATATATCATTTAATACATGTGGCCTAAAATTAAGTTAATGGTTTCTTCATCTTTGTTAAGGAAATGAGTGGTATGCTTTATCTCACAGGCTTTGGAATATTCTGTGTGAGAATAGCATTCAAAGGCGATATCCCCCCATGTAAGTTCAAGGACAGCAGTATTAAAAAGCATATGGACATGTTGTGAGCTATTAGCACCAGTGTCTTTATATATGGTTAGGGAGCTGTAGTTACCATTTCAGAGATGACATCAGGTCAGATATGCTGAAAAGATGAATACAGAGATGCTAAAAAGAGAAAATTCTTCCTTAAGTACATGCTTCAGAATTTTATCATATTGGGCGTTGGCATTATTGTAGGATACAAAGTACATATCCAAGATTCTATTGTTCAAAAAATACTTCCTAAAGTATTATTTCCTAGCTCTCCTTTATCCGTAGGGTAGAAGTGAAAACTGACAAACACTTTGTTTCATTGTTCTTTTGCTAATACTTGTTCTGTTCTTCACTTCCAAGCATGCACTTAAATAGCAGACAAAACTTACTCTTTGGTGACACCCTGAGGGCAAGTTTCCATATTACACTATAATATTTTTACAATTTAGTCTTTTCAATCTTCTGTATACATGCAGCCTTCTCTAATCCAGTCTAAGAGGTAAAGTTAACTACTGTAGCTGATGGTTTATCATCCAGTCACAACTATGTGTTGATTCTCCTGCCACCAGAAGACCTTGCTTGACTGACCAATGTTGTCCTGCTGGAAACTTAAACATTCAGCTTAAATTTGTTTTTTGCTAGTTTACACATTTGGGCATCCATTTAACATTAACGTTGAACTAGCTATGTTCCTGCCGTATTTATCATTACCTTTATATTATACCTTGCTTTCCCAACTTTTTTCCCCACTGATCTGAATAGACTGAATTCTTATTTCATTTTAATGCAAATGTAACTGAAGTTCAGTTCGGCATGTACTACAAATCCTAGCCTTATATTTCACCATTCTGAACTACTTCTTTCTTATTTACATTGTTTTTGACCATCTTCTATGCCTCTGATTAGGACAGAGGTCAACAATTTGCACACTGCTTGGAACCTTATAATTTTTTAAAAAAAAAACTGCCATCAGTTTTTTATTATCTCTTCTTACCAATTGTGACATAAGTTACACCAAATAGAGATCAACAAATAGGCAGATACCTATTGCAACTCATAGGCCTAACAATGAGGTGTAGCAGTGGCATAATATCTTATCAGACAGAGAAATAATCCACCACTCTCCATCTTTGGTTTTGGTTTTGTTAGATATGATCCTGAGGTTTACAGTCCTTCTGAATCGGGGGGGGGAGGGGGGAATGATGACAGTCAGTAGACTATTGACTTTGATATTTGAAAGGCAGCTTCTTAATATATAAGCTGCTATTAATTTATTATTGTTGGATGCTTATTATACTTCTCATGACTTAGACTAAAATGTAAATGCTCAAACAGTACTGCTTTTATTTTTATCTGTCCATCTATATCCGTGATGGCGAACCTATGGCATGCGTGCCATCTCTGATGGCAAGTGAGCTGTCACCCCAGCTCAGCTCCACCACGCATGTGCGGCGCCTCCCGCCGGCCAACTGATTTTCTGGTCTCTGCCGTGCATGCGTGGGGGGTGGGGTGCATGCGGGAGATGCATGCGTATGTGCAGGTGGGTGGAGAGGTCGTGCGTGCATGCATGGGGGGTCGTCTGCACATGCGTGGGGACGGGGGGGTGGGGGGGTCACACGCGCATGTGCGGGGGAGCGGGGATCGCAT
>QLTV01002259.1:936124-962951 GCA_003457575.1 Thermophis baileyi
GTGCGGGGCCGGGGGAGCGTGGGGGGTTGTGAACACATGCATGGGGCAGGGGTCACACGGGGGGTCACATGCACATGCACGGGGGCGCACGTGCATGCACAGGGGTGGGGCATATGGGGGGTCGCACACACATACACATGTGACCCCACGCATGCATGCGTGACCCCCCGCACTCCCCCCACCCCTGCACCACCAAAATTTTCTCACGACCCCCAGTGGTCCATGAACCACCGGTTGATGATCGCTGCTCTAGGTGGCTTCCTTATGAAGATTAAAAGCAGCAGATATAAATAATATATCTGTCTTACTCTCTCCCTTTTTATTGTGATTCTCAAATTTTGTTTTTATTTTTATTTTTGTAAAATGTTGTTGCTGCCTATTGAAAACTTATGCATTTCATGATTAAAGTAATAAAAACCTAACGTTTTAGTTGTGGAGCGACAAGGAAGCTTGGCTTCAACATATTTAGTGCTTCCTTATAGACTCATTGTGACCTCATTCATATGTTACTTATCCCTATTTTATTACTTCTCTCTTTCTGTGAACCATATCTTATTGAAAGTTTATATTTGGGTCACTGAAAAATATGCAATTACATATTGAATCACAATATAAAGTATACAATAATTCTTCAGCAGTTCTACCTACAAGATCAAGGCTTTAGGGTTGATGGAAGGTAGATTATTTATTTGCTTATCTGGCTTGGATTATTTTATTTGTCAAAGCCATTTAACTGTTTCATCTTTCTCTCCAACAGACACAGTTGAGTAACTACGATCATGTAAAACAAGACAGCTTTTCTGATCCCAAATCATTTAGAGCTTTGACTTGGATTCATAAATGAACCAGGAGCCAATTCATAGTTCAGCACTGGAGTGATTCTGATTGTAGTACATGAAGATCAGAAAAAGAAAACCAACAGCGAAGGAAGGTAGAATACTTGATCTAAACAGAGAATTAAGACATGATCTAAAAACAGGGCGTACTCTGAAGTTTGTTTCTATATCTGTATGTGTTTCTTTTACTTCAGTGAATACATAAAGAAGATTTTCATTCAAGCATATTCGGAACAGTTGAAATGATATGAAATGCAATTCCTTTTCAGGTGATAATAGCTTGTACATTAGAGCACCAAGATCTGCTCTTCACTATAGCTGCAGGACTGGATCTTATGTTGAAGGGGGCACTGGGTTTCCTGGCACATTGTCTCCTGAGACAATGGTCCCTTGGCCATAGGCATATCTACTGATGTGGATGGGAAATATTCATTTTCCACATACTGAAAGTATGAGAGCAGTTTTCAGTAATATCTTACAGATGCAGGTCAAACTACAGTGATGGGCTTTGCTTATTGGATGGGTATTTGGACAAGTACCCATAAAGTGTCCATGCCAGTCATCCACTCAATTGAGTATATAGGTTATATGCATATTAGGGCTATGCAAAGCCTTGAGTGGCTGATTCAGTTTGATGGAATTTCAGCTGAGTTAACCCATTCAAACCAATTTACAAACTGAAGTAGGGACCTATTTTATAGCAGCAATTAAAACTGGGTAACTCTCAAGCATTTTGCAGTTAATGTGTACTGCATTCTAAATATGGATGGAAAATGGAGCTTACTTTTTAAACCTGAATATTTAGTATGGGAAGGGAAGGGAAGGGAATGGAGGGGAAGGGAAGGGAAGGGAAGGGAGGGGAAGGGAAGGGAAGGGAAGGGAAGGGAAGGGAAGGGAAGGGAAGGGAAGGGAAGGGAAGGGAAGGGAAGGGAAGGGAAGGGAAGGGAAGGGAAGGCTAATGTTTGTATGTGCTTGCCAAACTAATTGTTCAAAAATAGGGCTAGGGTAGTGAGCCTACAAATGACAATTTCTTTGTGCCAACCTTTTTTCTGTCTCAAATGGTACTATACTTCATTGGGTCATCCTGATTTTGCTGCCTCTACTAGTTAACTGAGCATGCTATCCTGACAGAAATCATTCCCACCTGTGATGAGAATGTCTTTTCCAAATTTGCTAACCAGCTAGGCAGCTCTTCTGACCCTCCAGGCAATCCAGTAATCAGAGCTAACAAAGCTGCAGAATCTAAAAAGGCAAATTAGTAGCCTTCCCCACCCCCCAAGTTCTGCCCAGAAGAGGCCAGTATTTTTACTAATGTGCTCCATCCAGCCTGGCAATTGACTTTCCTATTCAGCCAGATATTCTGACATCCTGGAAAACCCAAAGATCAAAATCAGCAAACACAAAGCTACAGCATCTCAGAAGATGGACAGGTAAGAGCTGCTTGTTTTGTTTTGTTTTTAAATACAACTTTTAAAAGTTTGTATTTTTTTATACTGAGGCAGGACACTTTCTACATTGATTCAGCCAATTTCTCCATGGTCTGTTTTTTTAAACAATTTTGGGAACTCTGCTGCTGTTCTTTCATCATCTCTTCTATGTTTGCTCAAAAAGGGGTACAAGAGTTCGGATATGAACTAGTAGACAACCCTCACTCTGTCAAAGACCTTGGAGTACTCATCTCAAATGATCTAAGTGCCAGAGCTAACTGTAACAGCATTGCCAAAAAAAGCATTAAGAGTTGTTAAACTAATCTTGCACAGCTTCTTCTCCGGTAATATTGGACTGCTAACTAAGGCATACAAAACTTTTGCTAGGCCAATTCTTGAATACAGCTCATCTGTCTGGAACCCGCACTACATATCAGACATTAATACTATCAAACAAGTCCAGAGATATTTCACGAGAAGAGTCCTCCACTCCTGTGCTCGCAACAGAATACCTTATGCCACCAGACTTGAAATTTTGAGCTTAGACAACTTAGAACTTCATCGTCTTCGGAATCCAACTGCAGAAAATACGACTTCAGCAACAGCGTGGTCCATGCCTGGAATGCACTGCCTGACTCTGTGGTTTCTTCCCCAAATCCCCAAAACTTTAACCTTAGACTGTCTACTGTAGACCTCATCCCATTCCTAAGAGGTCTTTAAGGGGTGTGCATAAGCGCACCAGCGTGCCTACCATCCCTGTCCTAATGTTCCCTTTTATTCGTATCCATCTCATGTATTCATAATCATGTTTATACTTGTATCTGTTTTCTAATACATGCTTGATGAAAATACATAAATAAAATAAAATAAATAAAGAGAGAGTATTTAAAAAGCATACAATGGTAAAAAAAACCTGATGGTATCTAATTGAATCTTGGCAAGGTTAAATATCTATAGAGAGTCTAGTATCCCCAGTATTTTTGTTCCATATTGCAAAAAGTGGGGCAGCTTTGGGTGTTCTCAAGTTTCCCCATTAGGCAAATGAGAACTCTTTTTGATTTATTTAATAGAATATTAAATCTCAAAGCAATTGAAACTGAATCAAGTAGCCATCAAATCTCAGGCCACAAACTTGAATTGAATCATGTTTTCTGCAGATCCTGAATTTCCAAGTGAAATTGAATCAAAGCTGATTCACGCAAGTCTAACGCATATGCTTCTCTATAGATTGATTCAAGTGGAGGAAAATATTATGTACAGTATATGGATTACAAAGGAACAATGTAAATCCCCATGAAGAGGCTATTTCTTACCAGAATTCCTTTTTTGTCTTAAGAATCTTGCTTCTCACTTTTCAGCCTCTACTGAATATATTAATAATCATTCTTCCAGTCAGGTGCCACTTTGGTCTGCTAATATTCTGATCAGGTTAGGTAGTTAAGAAATGTCTGTCGGTGCTTTTTTATTTTACTGCTCAGTCATTAAAAACCATGAAGTGTTCCGCCTGACCACAAAAAAGAATTTGTGTGGGTGGGTGTTGGAAAGTAATTATGAGGCTTTTATTTCACTAATTATTGTTCAGCTTTTGAAATGTCATTGTAGGTCAAAGTAACAGCAGTTATTTCAAACTACTCTAGAATTTAAATAGGAAGGACAAACAAAACATGGGGACATACAGACCTCAGTTCAAAGCAAGTGAATTCACCTTCAACTCCGGTATAAAACGGAAACTTAAACTCGGGGGCTTTAAAAATGGCAATGCAGGATTATGACAGCTTTTCTACAAAAAATAATCAGACCTGAATCCTGTAGATAAGAATAGCCTGTGGTGAGAGGTGGTTCTCGGGTTGATAAGCAGTCCAGTAGCCATTTCCAAAACAATCAACAGGTGTGATGTACCTGTCCTTCAAAAAATAGACAACCTTCCTCTCCTTTACATAGTAAGAGTGCAAAGAAAAAGAAGCAGAATCTTTGCCCTCTTTGTCTATACAGTATATAAGCTTTTCATCTGAAAGTAAAGTATTGCCTGGAATGCTTACGTTATTACTTTCACCTTCTTAACACTAATCAGAACCCTGCAAGAGCTGGGTTGGTGTTTTTTTTTAATTAAGCACTTGGAGCTGATATCCAAAGCTCAACACCTCTAAAGAACAGATGAAGCCAACTTCAACCCCAGAAAACCCATTTCAAAACCAGACTTTAGAATCTTCAACTAAAATAGACACTGGAAAGGATCAAGTCAGTAGTAGACTACCTGGTTTATGCCATCTTAGATACAATCCCTGAAAAGGAGTCTGTGGCCAGGATATACGGTATGGTGATGGTGGTGATGGCAGCGGCAGTGGTAAAAACAAAGTCAGCTGCAACCAAATTAATGAACTCCTGACAGTAGGAGATGACCAGGCTAAGCCAAAGGGAGAGGTCAAACACATCATCAGTTTGGAGTCCCTTCGCGCCCACAAGAGCTCTAAGTCCAGCCCTCCTTGAATCTTGCTGACTCTTATTTACCACCAATTTACCTTGACTATTAGTAGTTCAGATTCTTGTAGTGAGCTTTGCATGTACACATTTGAACAACCCTGGTTTCTGATTTCTTGTGCCTGACCCTGACCCTTTTTATGTTGACACACATAAGACACTGACAGCATAGTTGCAGCTGCAATCTTGAATTCTGCGCCTTCCCTCACTGCAGACATTCTTGAATCCCTGCCATTTTTTCAATAATTGGTCCAGGTGGCAGGTGATGGGAGAAATCTCTGGTTTCTGGAATATGGAAATCTGTGGTGTGTTAAATTCTTCAGACGGGGGACCAGCAGATTTATTGGACAGACTCACTAAAAAGCTGTTTAACATGACCAGAGGTTGATCAGGTAAATGAAAGAAGGCAGGAAAGAAAGTATGTATTTAAAGATAAAAAGTGATATAATAAATGCTTTTGGGATATAAGATTAGATGGAACAATTATGTTTAGGTAGAGGGAGAGGCAAGGGAGGAAAGGATGAAATGAGCATTCTTGTATTGTGACATAAACTGCCACCTCTTTGGTACATTTGTCATGTCATTACACACACACAGGTAAAAAGCTGGTTTTGGGCAATAATGTCGCAATGCTTGTTTAGTCATTCTGACAAAATGGTTGGATTGTGCAGATGTGTTTATATTGAGGAAATAAAATAAGTTGCATTTACCCTACATAGTATTTTTTTAAAATTTATTCAGTAATAGTATTTGTTGTATGTGCTCTATTTCCATCAACCTTTCCAGCAGTAGTATAATGGCTCAGAAACAATTCTCTGTAATATGTAAAATAAATGTAATAGAACTATTAAAAACCATATTAAAAAATACTCATTACTTTAAAAAAAATCAGAATGCAAGAGAAGCATGTTTTGCAGAATTGTGACAAATGTGTAGATAGAGTGTTGTACATTCTGTAAGTGATTCAGGAGAATCTTTTCTGTATGACTGACAGGCAGATTTGGTTAAGTTTTTTTTTTAAGCTCCTCCGATCTATTCCAGATCGAGACCTATGCCTTAAGTTGAGTCTAGAAAAGAATTGGCAATGAGTTATTTCACTATTGTTGTATGTGCTACAAATTAAAATGTCCATTTGTTCTTCAGGAATACAAAAGAATATAATACAATGCTGTAAGCAACTGATAGATATTATCGGTATAACCAATCTAAAAATAACATGCCCAGATCAAAATATTTTATCCTGGCATGTTAGATGTTTTTTTTAAAAAAAACAGGAATCCCTGTGGATTTTGCTCTGCTAGTCATTGCCAACTATAGGGCAGGGGTCTGCAACCTTAAAAACTCAAAGAGCCATTTGGACCCGTTTCCCACAGAAAAGAAAACACCGGGAGCCACAAAAACCTTTTGACATCTAAAATGAAGATAACACTGACTGCATATATTGTTTTTTACGTTTATGCTATGTATAAAAAAAACCTATAGTGTGTTGCATTTATGTAATCAATAAACTGCTACATAGAAAACAATTTTTTATTTCTGCATGCAACAAAAACATTTTGAACTCCGAAAAAAAAGGTGGGTCAAAAAGCTCAATAAATCACATGCCGGCGGGTGTCGCACATTGGCGGTTGTGATGCATGTTTTGAGCGACAGGGAGCTGCAGCAGAGGGATGAAAGAGCCACATGCGGCTCCAGAGCCGCGGGTTGCAGACCCCTGCTATAGGGGGAGGTGCTAATTTCTGTTTCAAGGCCATTGAGCCATCATTGTCCGAAAACATTTCTGCAGTCATGTAGCCAGTGTGATGTGATGGAGCACTGTTACCTTCCCACCAAAGTGGTACCTATTTATCTATTCACATTGGCATGCTTTTGAGCTACTAGGTTGGCAGGAGCTGGGGCAAGGATGGGAGTTCAATTTCAAACTTGGACTGACAAGCCTAATGTCTGAGTCACCGCACCGTCATGTTAGATGTGGCATGCAAATGTATTTGCCAACACTGATATTTGAAGATCCAGAACCACAGACATTACAAAATTGAGGTTGATTTATTAGTTATGAATTTTTCTTAAAAAAGACTGAATCCCAATCCATTAGAGCAGTTATCTGTTGGTTAATAATTCCTCTCGTCTGAATAAAAATCAAGGCATAATGGCTGAGGTTAGTTACTTAGGATCAGAAATCATTACAGGGTGGGGACAGAAGATAGAGGAGTCAACTGCAAGAACTTAAACATTTCATGTTGTACTATAGCTCATCTGGATAGTTGTGTTGTTTCGCAAGGTTGTGCAACGTTTTTGAGCTAATCTCTAAAAATGCCTTGGAGCACACAAGAGTGAAAATGTAGCACCTGCTTCCTAATCTTCAAAGCAATTTGTCTTTTTCTGGGATTGCACACTCCAAAGTATCTTTCAGGAATTGAAGCCAAAGCATTGCACAATCATCATATTTATCATTTAGGAGGGTGACAGCAGTCATGTAATGTGGCCATCACCAAATTGAGACTATAGAGAGGGTAATTTTTTGCTTATTTGTTTGATTTATTTGCATATTGAGAGGTGTGGGTTTTTTTTCAGTATGGTAAGTTTATTTTAGGGCAAACCCTATTGTTTTGAAAACCATGTTGTTGAGTTGGGATAGTTTTGGCTAAAGGGGATTACAAAGATTGCAAAAAAAAAATCATTAATAGCCTTGTCCTTCTGTCTCTTGGCAAGGATATTTCAGTTCCAACAGTAATTTAATTTGTTTGGATGGCTTTTGTTAAATTGATCTTTCTTTCCAAACTATCTAGTTGTTATGTCTGCCATTGTTTTCATTTTTACTATGTAGTAGGAAGTGTTTAATTGATTTTTGGTTCTGTTGTAATTTAAACTGTTGCAAGTAATTTTGAGTGTTGCCTTACAGAACTTTGATATAGTTTAAATAGACAGATAAAATGAGAAGTTCAAATATAGCAGCTCTCTCACTCTTCTATGATGTTAAAAATTGTTAATCACTTAATTCCTAATTATGCAATCCCTACAATTATTTTAGATATAATTTATTTATATAAATTTAAATGAGATCATATTTCTAATGCTTTGTCAATTGAGCATAGGTACAGTGGAAACAGTGTTTCCTTCAGCCATGTTCTTTTTGAAGATGAAGAATGTAGGCAGAGAAATTGATAGGATTGTGCATAATTCAAAATAGATTTGGAAAAGCCCTCTTGATTTTCGGAAAGAGGAAGCACACCAACTCAACTACTCATTAAAGCAGATTCACAATTTCTTTTAAAAAATGTAACTGTGTTAAATGAACACAATTAAAAAGAAAAAAATGATATAAACAAAAAAACTGTTTTATTTGTATATTCAGTGTAGCATCTTTCCCATGTCATTCTTGTAGCCTATCCATTTTAAATCCACTTTCAAATCAGTTTCAGTCTTGTCCAATAAAACCTGTTCCTTTTCCATAACATCTTTGAAATTCAGTATATCAATAGAGGCAGAGACTCTTAAAATTAACTTCTAGGTCCCTTGTTTCCAAATACCGTATTTTTCGGACTATAAGACACTCCAGACTATAAGATGCACCTATCTTTTGGGGAGGAAAACAAGAAAAAAAATCTGCCTCTGCCTCCCAGCATCCATCCGGTATTCATCTGGCCCATTCGCCACCGCCAGTTCACCGCCGCCGCCAGTTCACCGCCGCCACCCGTTCGCCGCCGCCATGGCCTATTCTAGAACAGCTGATCAGCGCCGCACCAACTCCCCTCCTCCCCACCGCAATATTTGCTGTATAAGATGCACAGACCTTTCCACCCACTTTGGGGGGGGGAAATGCATCTTATACTCCGAAAAATACGGTATATTTCAACATATCCAACATAGCTTTTTCACAATTTCTTTTTAAAAAAGCATTTTATTAAACATTGCAATTAAAAAGAAAAAAAATGATATAAACTAAAAGAAAAGTCCCATCCTATCATTTATTAAGAATTCAAAACAAGCATTATTCCACTGAATGGATTTTTATAATTAATTTTAAAAACTTATTTCAAATCCTTAGTCCATTTGTAATTTCTAAAATCAATGTTCTACCCAACCTTTTGCTGGAAAGAGAAAGAGAGAGAGAGAGAGAGAGAGAGAGAGAGAGAGAGAGAGAGAGAGAGAGAGAGAGAGAGAGAGAGAGAGAGAGAGAGAGAGAGAGGGGGAGGGGGGAAGGAATGGAATGGAATGGAATAAGAAAGAAGGAAAGAAAGAAAGAAAGAAAGAAAGAAAGAAAGAAAGAAAGAAAGAAAGAAAGAAAGAAAGAAAGAAAGAAAGAAAGAAAGAAAGAAAGAAAGAAAGAAAGAAAGAAAAGAGAGAGGGAAGATTGTTTTTAAGACCTTAACATTATATTTTAAAATTCCTGCACTAAGGATTGATGGAGACTCACCTGGTACTGTAAAATGTATTGTTCCAAAGATTCCTAATAGCTAGAAATAAGCAATTTCCAAAAGTAATTAGAAAAAGATGTATGTGAATTCATGTTCATAAAGACATTGACCATGGTTTAGGCAAAAAATGGGGTTCCTTGTTTCCTAAAACTATAGATGTGTTGGAGACCACTACCTTGTGGTCTCCTAATAGGGAGCAATTGTCAAGAATACTTATAGGTGAACCCAAATCCTCTCCTTGTCCAGAAAGGAATCCCAAAGAACCAATTCTTCCTTTAGCTCTTCATTCTGCTACAGTCTTTTCTTCCCTGGAAGTCCTTCAGGGCTTGCTTTCTTTTCTTTTTTTTCACACTTTCCTGAGCAATGATGGGATTCAAAAATTTTTACTACTGGTTCTGTGGGCGTGGCTTGGTGGGCGTGGTGTGGCTTGGTGGGCATGGCAGGGGAAGGATACTGTAAAATCTCCATTCCCACCCCACTCCAGGGGAAGGTTACTGCAAAATCCCCATTTCCTCCCGATCAGCTGGGACTCGGGAGGCAGAGAATAGATGGGGGTGGGGCCAGTCAGAGGTGGTATTTACCAGTTCTCTGAACTACTCAAAATTTCTGCTACCGGTTCTCCAGAACTGGTCAGAACCTGCTGAATCCCACCTCTGCCTGAGACCCTAAAAAAGACATGCCATTGCTTAAATAAGACGAATTTAATAAAGTGAATGAGACTTAAATTAGCTGCATCTTTTTTTTATAGACACACTTTGATGTCAGCTACTGTTAGGGCTACTTCAATGAATAGCAGAAAAATACAGGGCTCACATCTTTTGTCATTTTGAAGCATGTATCACCTTAGAAATTAGTACAATGTTTGTCTCTTCCAGGTTTACAGTGGATATATTTTTTCTGCTTTCAAAATTGGCAAAATCAAAGTTTAAATACTCCAATGATTTGAATTTATAAATTACTTTTATGGAACATCACATTGATGAAAAATCTAACATTTAGCAATAGCACTGAGACTTATATACCACTTCATAGTGCTTTACAGCCCTTTCTAAGCAGTTTACAGAGTTAGCATATTGCCCCAATAAGCTGGGTCCTCATTTTACCGACCTTGGAAGGATAGAAGGTTGAGTCAACTTCAAGCCAGTCAGGATCGAATTCCTGGCAGTGGGCAGAGTCAGCCTGCAATACTGCATTCCAACCCTTGTGCCACCATGGCTCTTCATTTAGTTGAATATGGGCAAAATAAACATCAGAAAGAACCAGTTGAGAAAAAACATTTTTTTCATTTCTCACTCACATTCATATGCATACCCTAATTGTTGAACTGTGATGGAAAAATCCTAAATCTTATTTTTCTTCCTTCCTTCCTTCCTTCCTTCCTTCCTTCCTTCCTTCCTTCCTTCCTTCCTTCCTTCCTTTCTTCCCTCCCTCCCTCCCTCCCTTCCTCCCTGGATATATACCATGCTTTAAACAGTGAGTCCACAAATATTGGGGACATATAGTATTATTAAATTTCCTTTTGGACAATTATATCTCCAAAAGTTTCAGAGCTGCTGAGCAAGGTCATCATTTCTTATGACTTTAAAAGTGGTCCTTCTTGACTCCTCCACTGCTTTTTTTACCATCCTTCATACTTCATAAAATAAACTTTTCTGCTCTTATCAACTGAAAATTAATCAGAGACTTTTTCATATTTGCACAAGCTTATGGCTGTCTAGGATGAAATGAAAGTATGCTTCCTATGTCTACAAAACACTGCCAGCCATGATTCGTGCCAGCAAGTTTTAAATTGCTATAGCTGTGCAAAAGCTCATCCAATCCATGCCAATGCAGAACATGGGTAATGGTTACTGCCTACTTCATGTCCATCCAATTTCATCATGCTGAAATAGCCAACATTTTATTATCAACAAATTTTGCAAAAAAAAAAAAATCCTTCATTTTATACAATGAGAAAATACCTGTGCAAACAAACCAGAGGCTGAAAAAAAACAGAGGAAACTGGGGTTTTGTAGGGAATGATCTGTAAATTCTACTCTGTACATGGGGTAGGCATTGTTCATTTGTTTATGTCTCAAAGCAATATAGAGATGGGGGAAACTGTACTCATGACTCATGTACTCAAGGAATGTGCCATGCTATGGAGATGGCAGCTTTGTAGATTTAATAAATAAACAAACATTTATTTTCCTCTCTAAATATGAAAAATTCTATGCCTAGTATTGATATATTTTATTGCCCTCTTGGAAGAGATGAGGGGCTAAAGGTAAAAACTGTCCAGCTTCCAGCTTTTCAGAGATGATGGTGATTTTCTGAATTGGACACAATAAACAGAGGGACAACAGGGCCAAGAAACCTCCAGGAAGATAGAAGAAAGCCAATTGGAAGAGATAGGCCAATGGAAGGATATAACAGAAAGGTCCAACCCTATCCAAAAGAATTCTTTCAGTTTGAAGCTTCAGAATAGATTTCAGGGTCCATGGTGTTATGGGATCCCTGGATGAAAAGAATTGCTACAAATCTCAGAGATTAAGGAAGCGAAGTCTTCAGGCTTTGAAAACATAAAAGGTTCCTACCTCTATCTTAAGACAAGGAAGAAACATGTGATGATTGTAGGTTCCCTACTGAGATGGACTCAAACACAAATCTATTGATCAGGCAGCCTCTCAAGAGAAGTTGCTGCCTTTCTAGGGCACTCATTCAGAGTGTGATGAATTCTTTAAGCCTAGTGAGAAATATTCTACATTCTACTGATCTGTATGGGGGGGGGGGGATAACAGCCTTGAAGATACTGCAAGGGACCATGAACTGCTGGACAGGAAAATAAAGGAGATGGAGACCCAGGTGGCATTTTATTCATTGCTTCCTGGTGAAAGACTTGACTCAGGAAAAGAGAAAATACTAGAAGGCAATCATTGGCAGTGCCAGCCGGAATGGTTTGGATTATTTGATACTTGAACATATTTCTGATATTAAGGATTCCTGCCCCACCCCACCCCACCCCAAAAAATCCAGAGTCTGTAGCATCTTTTCCAATTATTAAAAGGCATACATTTTTTCATTGAGAAAGAAACAACACTGAATATAGGAGAGAAGGAGGAGGGATTATACGTTGCTATAAATATTGTAGGAAAATGTATTACATCTTTGCTTCCTCCTGTTTGTCTATCACACATAGACAGGCACATGAACACTTGGGCCAATTTATTTTCACAATAATTATGTGAGATAAGTTGCCCAGTGCCACATAAGAGAGTCTTGCCTGAAGCAGTACTATCTCAGCTCAATGACTGAGCATAGATTTGAATCACTGCATTGCACTGGGTCCTTCCGGGATATGCCTGGTAGCTCTATGCAGCAATCTGATTTGAAGGTAGAAAGCATTTTGGCAACTCCTTAAAGAAACTGACTAATAAAAGTATTGCTTTAAAATACATTACTTTTAGATTCTTCTGCCATTTTATATATTTATCAGTGGATATGGAGAAGCTCAGAGTTGCTTGGGTATCAAATTAAATATATATGGTATGCTGAAGCTAGTTTTCATTAAAAAAATATTGTTAAGATAGACAAAATATCCAAAATGAATATCCTTTCATATATATTATAGGGAATGCACATTCTATTTTGAATCTATTAAGAATTTTTCAGTGTTTGGAATTGCCTTTAACTCTGGTTACTGATGCTTTGTACTAAATGCCAAGAGAGAGAGAAATTTAATTTCACTATATTGTTTCTCTTAGGATCCTTGGATTCTATGATTTATTGTGATAGAATTCTTAGTAAGAATTAATATGAATTAAAGAATTATGGCTTTATTACAAGCTCCTTTAGCAACAAACAATAAAATGCAACGTTTAAAATTATACAGTATTGCAACCAATACATATTTTCTTCAATTGGCATAAACAATTCTTTTTTCTGCCAATTATACAGTGACTTCTCATCAATACAATACTGTAAACAGTTTTTTTCCCCTTTCGTCTGATATTTCAGATCAGTGAGCACACACCTGTTAACCAGTCAACCAACTTGGAAGCTAATTTTCAGGATGTTTCCATTTCCAAAAATGTGAGGCAGTAAGCCAAAGCTAGAACAGACAAGTAAATATCCTTTCCCTGTGGCACATACAGCATAATGGGAATCATAGTTAATGATCTGAATCCAAACCCAAACCTTGTTTTATGGAATGCTCACTCATTGTTAAGCAAAGCCGTTTGGGCGTAAGCGCATACTATTGATTTTAAAATTGATTTTTTTTAATAACTAAAACACGGTTCACAAATCACTGTTCTGGCAGTTGTACCAAAACCTCATCTGTGCTTTTGTTAAAGCTTGGTGCAAGCTGTATAGTTCATATAGCTTGGTGCAAACTCCATCGTCCGGAGTTTAAAACTGTGTCTTCCTCGTGGCTCAGGAAGGTGCTGGACTGTCTTCTGCATCGCTAGAGCAAGCCAAATTAATTGATCGGTATGAAGGAAAGAATGCAACCATTTAAAAAATCAGTTTTCTCTCACTCTTTAAAAAAAAGTGTTTTCTGCTGCTACTTTTGACTATATGACAATTTATATTTCAAGCCTTTCCTTGTAATTATTGTAATTATCATTAATCATCAACATCCTCATGCAATGGAAATACAGAACACCGAAAAGGTCACCATAATAGAGAACGCAACTGTCTTTCAAAGATGATATGAGGCATTAACTTTCAGCTGCCTCACTTGCATGTGACAGAAATTGCAATGAAAACAGCAAATAGGGCAATGTTTCTCTGCCATTGTAAAAAGGAATTCTGAGAGGCAAAAAGTGAAGGGGGAGGGAAAGAATTCTCACTATTCATAGAAATGTACGTCTTTTTTAGGTCTTGTCATAGGAAACTGGCCTGGTTTTTTTCTTCTCTCAATCCATTGCAACTCCCTGTAATCAGACTTATTCAAAGGGGGAAGAGAAAGGGAAACAATCCATGAATGCAAAGCTAGTCCATATATCAGAGCACTAGAATTATTATTACAACAATCGCTCCCTGTGGCAAAGGGTAGGAGCCACACACTGCTAGCCCACATGGAGATTATGAAGAAAAGGGGGAAAATGATTCTACAACATCTGTGGGGCCAATGGACACACAATTCCTGCCGACAAGAAACAATGGATGGAAACTAATCAAGGAAAGAAGCAACGTAGAACTAAGGAAAAGCTTCCTAACCGTGAGAACAAGTAACCAGTGGAACGGCTTGCCTTCAGAAGTTGTGGGTGCTTCATCACTAGAGGCTTTTAAGAAGAGACTGGACAGCCACTTGTCTGAAATGGTATAGGGTCTCCTGCTTCAGCAGGGGGTTTGGACTAGAAGATTTCCAAGATCTCTTCCAACTCTATCATTCTGTATTCTTCGTAATGGATAAGACTACCAATAAAGGAGAATATTTTAGCTCAGGGTTGAAATAAGAATAAGACTAAATGTGTGGATCAGAGGCCATATTTTTTTACAGCAACCTGCATAAACATTACAAATAGCAAACACATCGCAATTGCTCACATGGTAGTGCTCACTACTTTATGTGGTTACCATGCCAGCCAGCAATCCAAGCTTTACCACTACACAGCCCAATTTTCTTCAACATGCTGCTCTCCAGATTTTCTGGACTATGTACATATCCTAGGATTACTAGTTCCTGGCAGTCACAGAGCAACATTTCATGTTTCAACTGTCAGCGGTGCCGGGATTAAGATATTTTTACATCCGCATGTTCCTGCACATAACTAAAAGAATCCTCATGGTCAGGATGCCCCATTGATATTAACCTACCAATGCAGACATCCATAAGTTGTCTCCTTCCCCCCCCCTTTTTTTTTTAAGAGACTGTTTCAGACTGAACACACATTTTGCATATAAAAGTACCACTCCGTAATGAAATCAGTAGGCTTCTATTACAAAGAGTGAAGATGAATCACATAGCCTTTGCAAAAGAATCTGTTTTGTTGTTTTAATGGGCAGGTTTATAAAACATGCAGTTAGATGATTTTTACTAAATTATGCTAATTGGTGTTTTAGAAGTCCATATTAATCTGTTTTGATCACTCCAGTGTCGAAATGATGTCGTTGGAGTGGCAGCATCAGAGCTTTGCAAGGCAGGAAGCTTTTGTCTTTCTGCTTGTAAAGAAATTAAATACAGAATACTCCTTTTGGGGGGGGGGACCTTCACTTTTAATGGAAATGATCTGTGTCCATGGGAAACAAAGAGATATGCCCTTGTGTTGCCCAGAGAAGGAGACTTGTGCATCATTTAGAATTCACTGCTGCATTTTCCACACATCCAATTACGGAGAAAAAGATATATTTCTTTACCATCATTTTTGTTTGTCTTGATTTATTTGTGAAAGACTTTGATTAAAATGTGCTTACATAAGAATGATCAAATAAGCAAGGCTGGAATGACAGGAGGCAGGCGGGGGAGGGAAATGGAAGCCCTGTTGCCACTTCCAAAAGATTAATTGGATTGGAGAAAGGGACAGTAATGGAGGAATGAAAATTGTCATCCTGAAAATCCCTATTTAGCTTGCCTGCTCAGAGTCTGCCTTTCGGTTTTTAATGTTGGCTAGCCCAGCCTTAGAAAACCCTGCTTTGAAATGCTGTTTTTTTCTTCCTGGAGCTATTCATTTACATGAGGAGAATTCCTTTCAGCAGCACATGATGGTGTCCTTGGAGAACACATTCGTATTCAGCATACAGCACAGACATTTGAACCGCTGTAGTCTGCCTAATTATTTAGGCCATGTGCATTATGCCATGGTACCTAACAGCTGCTGATGGCTGGATTAAGGAGAAGAAATATTTAAATGGATGCAGGAGCACATGTGCTGTGATGGTTTTATTTCTTGCGGTAGCTTTTACCTGTTCCCTAGGGTGGGCAAGCTAGATAGACAGCATAGCAGAAATCATTTAATTGTGTCAACAAAGAGCAATGATGTTTGTTTAAAGCAAATTTTTTAAAAAATCAGTTTTGCAGGAAAATTGATTAGTTGATGTTTACTTGACTGTCACAGTGGCTTCTGGATTCAAAAGCAAAATTGGTTTGTTTCATCTTTAGTGTAGGGAGGTAGGAGTTCCTGAGAGATCAGAAGAAAGAGATGCTATGTAAATTTGGATTAGACTGTCTGTTCTCTAAATCAATAAAACAATAGGGAGGTAGATGAAAAATCAACTGAATCATCTATTTAAAAAAAACAAGCAGGATGGTGCTCTCATTTCTGTCCTTGTATATAGCTGCTTTTAGCATTCGCTCTGTGTGTTTGCTTATATGTGTATTGAACTTCTAAGACAAAGGAACTGAAAATGAACACAGTTGACTTCACAGAAGCTGTCAATAAATATCCAGGTACAAATAAGACTGCTATTTTTCAGAATCTACAAACAAAATTATACCAATTTTTCTGGTGTCAAGCGATAAGTATGAAAACACATATTTTGTACCTCTTCTATCATGAATCATACTAATTAATGGCTCTATTTGCATTTCTTTTATCTTGTGGCTTGATAAGAGACAGAACTCTCAGAAAAGAAAGTGAATGAGGGAAATGTTATATTAAAATAAGCTGCTATCAAAGGAAACACCAAGCAATGAAAACAGAATCTCAACCAGTAACAATGATTATTTGACTGATGTAGTAGACGCCGAGACCATTCAAGGTATGCCATAGTCAGTCGTGCAGAGGATGTTATGTGGCTCTTGAATTACATACTGCTTATCCAAATGATGTGTCAATGACAAAATTGTCTTTTGGTTTTGCTCATCTCAAGAGGCTATTGGAAACCTTGCATTTTTAAGAGATAAGTGAGTGAACAGGGGCTGAGGCTGAGAAACAATACCTGTCTGCAATGGCACAAACTTTGTAGAACAAACTACTTTTAGATGCTAAACTAGCCACCACAAAGATGACCTTCTGGAAAGCAGTGAAGTATAAATTAGTATGGCAATTGTAATCTTCATGTGAACTGTGGAATTGCATTATTTGTACCTATCTTGAGCATTTATTTATTATTTTTGTTTAATGCAGATGTTTTAACTGTTGATTCTTGCTGTTTATTATGGATATTCTAATCATTGTTTTGTGTTGTAAGCCATCATGACTTTGAACGGATTGGAGGCCTATAAATCCAATAAACCAATAAATGCAGTAAAGAAAAATTCAAGCTAACATCAGCAGACAGGTCATCGATAAAGTGGCTCTGAGTAAAATACTCATTCATATTTAAAATGTATTGGGTGCTCAGTGGCTCTTAATTAATAATTCTCACCTTAGCCTATTTCACAGGAACATGACAAAGAGAAAAAGCCAATGAATAGTGGGATCCATCATGACTATCTCAGAAAGGTGACACATGCATCATAAACTTTTATTTACTTGTTTGTTTTATAGCCGCCCATTTCAGTCAATGACTTTGGATGGCTTACAGTTCAGAAATATATTACAATTATATATTTTTTTTGTTTCAAATTAAAACAATAAAACCAGTAAAACCAGTAAAAAAAATTAAAAACATCCAATTCAAGATACACAAGTAAACTGTGCAAGATATGTGATCTGTTAGTAATATAGCCAGGAAACAGGATCCTTGGCACATTCAGTGCCCCAGACTTGGCAACGTAGCCAGGTTTTTAAGATCTTACAAATTGTTGCGCAAAGGGTGCAATTCAATATTTACATCACAATATCTGATGCAAGTCATACGTTACGGCATTTGTATCATGATATCTTCATGATGCCCATCCATTCTGAGAGACTAGTGGGCTTCCTTAAGCAATGGGTTGGCCACTGTGAAGTTGTGCTGCACTAGATGGGCCAGGGGTTCAATTTAGTGGGGCACTGTTTATGTACTTGTATTCTCCTAATAAATGTTTCATCATTACGACTTAAACCCCTATAAACTCCCATACCTATCAGTACTATGTTGAGATTTTTGGAAGAAGAGTAAGATAAGTAAGATGCAATAGGATACCTGGCATTACTATTTTTTAAATATCACCCTCAGCGGAGATGTTGGAGGAAAAAAAATATAGATATTATAGATTTATAAAATCCCACAACCCCAAGCTTCTAAGGTGGGTTGGTATCAGGGGTGACATTCAAATTTTTCCCCTACCAGTTCTGTGGGCGTGGCTTGGTGGGCATGGCTTGGTGGGGGTCATGTGACTGAGTGGGTGTGGCCAACTTGACATAACTCACAGCAAGGTGGGGCGGCACCACCCCACCAAGCCACGCCCACAGAACCAACAGAAAAGTTTGGCCAAGTCTTCTAGCTTTGAGCCTGGCTGCTTCTCGCCTCCTTCTCATGTTTGCTCTGTGTGTATGAGCCTGAGAAGGAGGAGAGAAGGAGTGAGTGGGAGGGGCAGGGCGGGGCTAGTCAGTGGTGCGATTTACCGGTTCTCCGAACTGCACATAATCGCCGCCACCGGTTCTATAGAACATGTCCGAACCTGCTGAATTTCACCCCTGGTTGATATTGTTGGTTTGCATCATTGTGTAAAGAGAAACTTCTCCATTGAATTCCCCCCTTATGGATGGAGATTGGAAAAGGAAGTGAGCTAATCCTTTGCCCTGCTCTCTCCCCTTTTTTTCACATTGCATCTTATTGTTCAATTTCTCTACTCTTTTTTCAAAGCTATGCAATTACACTTTGGCATATTTACCAATATTGTTTATGTGATTTCTTTCTTTGTTGATTCATTTTTCTTTGTATTCCCTGAATTTTTCAACTTGAATCTTTAGAACAATTTGATAAATATAATATTTATAATAAACTAAATCCCTCCCTGCCTTTTTTTCCCTCTCAAAAAGCCCTTTTTGAGAGAATTTTGATAAAATTGTGTATTATTGATATATGTCACCAGAGAAATTGTCTACAATATATAAAGGCATTTCAAACTTATGTTGCAAATTTGAACAACATGAAGGAACAATTTGACATCTTTGGTGGAAGTGTAAAAAAAGCCACAATATCTTTATATCACGATATAAATAAATACACTAATTCTTAAGGATGAACATACAATGAAACAGACACTTTTCTTTTGAGATTGATAAACAAACAATTGGAAAAAAGGCAGGGGCTTTATTTTTATATTTGATAACTGCAGCGGGATTATTATATGCACAAAACTGTAAAGATTTGGCATTACCCATTATGGAGGAATAATTGGTAATGAGGATGGAATTTGCAGAGATGACTAAATTGACTTCCTTGATTGGAGAAAAGGCTGCAATATATCCATGTTTATTGCTGACTAAAAGCCCCTTATAGACACTTTTTTTGGCAGAAAATAAAAAGAAATAAATTTATAGCTTATAGTTTTGATGATTAGAAAAAGAAGAGATGATAGAAAAAATTAAAATTATGTTTAAAAAACTTTTCTGAAATGTTCCTAATCTTTTTCCACTTCCTTGATTCTAATCTAAGGGACTGAAGGAACAATTCCCCTTTCTGTTGCAACCAGTTTGCTGAATACTTTAGAACAGGGGTGTCAAACTCGCGGCGTCACGGTGGCGCCACGTGACATATCAGGACTTTTTTCCCCTTCGCTAAACTGGGCGGGGGAAGGGCCAGCACGTGACGCAACCGACCCACGGGCCGTGAGTTTGACACCCCTGCTTTAGAACATTCTGGCAGAACAGAATTCTTTTTTAAAAAAAACTAAATAAAAGCAATTTTATTTTGATCCTTGTTGTCATCTTCAGGATAAAGACTTTCAAAGCCAATTGATCAATTTTCCCTGCTATCTTCAAAACAATTAATTTCAAATTCCTGCTCATTCTTAAAGTCTTTCTATAAAAAAACACAACAATTCCAAATAACCCTAAAGCTATACTGCTATTTAAGCCTTCAGATGTGATTTTCTTTACCATTGGATCACATTCCTTGTAATGAGGATTAATTCTTTCTAACCATTGTAACAGTTGTTGCCTGCATTCAGAGTGTGTCTCTAAGGACAGCACAAAAAAGCCTGGAAATCTATAGGCAATGGCATGAAATGAAATATATGTTTGCCCTTTTATATGCTCAAGTTGGTTGTCCAAAATTTATGCCTTCAGCTGTCAGTTTAATCAGCAGCTAAAGCTCTTTTTTAAAGCAATTAAATAAACTTATACTGATCACTGATTGGTGAGACCACTCTAATAGGACACAGTGGAACTATAAGTATGACTAAGTGGTTGAAATCTCTTTGATTATTGAGTAAGCAACATGTCCCATACTTCTTAGGTGAATGGAACAGCTGCAGGGGTATAACACCAAACTTTCAAGTAAGAAATGATATGCAACATTTATGCAATCTCTTACATGGTATTCCCTCTTTTCCCATTTCCCAAATTGCTTGCACAGGTGGTAGGAATCATTAAATAGTAGCAGCTCCTTGGTGCAATTCCATGTTTATATTATTTTTCTATGCCAGAGCAATAGGATTCAAAGCTTTCTCAAATAGCAGTATGTTAGATATTCAGGCCAACTGCAAATCCACCCAAACATGCACAACACACACTGAGTGTTTGAAAAAAAGCTTGCCTGCCTGCCTGCCTGCCTGCCTGCCTGCCTGCCTTTTTTCAAGCAATTTTTTGCCTCCTCATCATATAATAACATTCTGAAGGTTTAGGAAAGACACATTTTGCACTTTGGTACCCCCCCTCCCTCCCTCCCTCCCTCCTTCTCTTTCTTTCCTTTCTTTCTTTTCTTTCTTTCTTTCTTTCTTTCTTTCTTTCTTTTTTTTTCTTTCTTTCTTTCTTTCTTTCTTTGATTTTGTAATAATATACTTGTAATTTCCACTAAAATGGTCCAGTCTTCAATCCATTAACACATACATCCTATTCATTTTAGACCCATATGGAAGTCACCAATTTTGAACTCAGGACAAAACTCAGAAAATTTGGGGGGGGGAGCTTTTATTTTGCTCTATCTATATTTTAGCTGAAACAGTCTTAACAAAATTGGATTAAATCCAGGTAAACCATATTGGGAATGGAAACTACACAAGGGTTTTGTGTAACAAGCGTCTCTACAAATCAGGGTGGATATGAAAAAATGATTTTTTTTTCCAACCCCTACTTCATTTGTGAAAATATTTTAAAAAATAGAAACTTATCAACATACAAAATATAGATAACATTTTGGGGGTAGTTGAATTTGGGTCCAAAAGGAACAAAGTGATTTTCTTTGATATCCTGGGTGGTTTTGAAGGGAATGGATACACAACCAAATCGCTTGATAAAATTGGAGGCAGCAAACAGGATAATAAACATCTTCAAGAAAAAAAAATAAAGATTATAAATGTATGGACTGAATGAAAAAGACGGATTTGTTTTTTTTTTAATTAAGTTTTTTATTTTTTAAATGTGTATGAACAATGTGGCTTCTGGGTATTGGTTTTGATAACAATAGTAAAAAAGAAGGATTTAGACACTTTAAATGCAGAATAGGAAGTTTTGATTGATTGGAAAGCCCACCCTAACTTCCCCAAGAATGTTCTTTAAAATATACCTGTACGCTTTAGTCCCAAAATTGTCCAAAATGCCATCATCATAATCATGCACTTTGCTCCCTAACTCAACATCTTATGGCAAAGATTGATATATGTTTTTGTAATTATTTTAGGAGTATAGCTGGATTTTAATTGCAGTGAACCTACTTTTGAGTCTGCAGTGAATATGATTTTCTTCATGTTCTAACTAAGGCTCTAAGTGTATTAATCCATTTGGGCAAATCCAAATTTCTAAACTGCTCTGTTTGTATCTATTGTTCCTGAATATCCATATTCTACTTCCTTGGATTTGGTGCAGGAAGAACATTCTTTCATAGAAAATTTAATGGTAAATCATCCCTTATTCTCGGCCAAAAAAAAAACCCCAATGGATATTTATCTATTTATTCCTCCCTGTTAATCCATTTATTATGGTTATTGAAAATGATACCCAGATGTATAATACCCTCTTGATTTTTATTATTTAAAGAATGCCTCTTGATTTTATATGAAGTCTGGAGACATGATGGAACTACCCATCATGCTGGAGGCTACCACATTGTCTTGCTGGGTATCAACTTTCTTTTTATTTATTTATTTTAGAATTTTTTTAAAAAAACTTTTTTAAAATGTGAAATCTCAGAAGGAGCGTGAGAGGGAGGGGAATATCAAAGGAAATTTCTGCAGGCCACAGAAGTACTGGAAAAGACTACCGAAATCTAAGCAACTTTAACAACCATTTGCCTAGCCCAATCTTATCTTATAGGACTCTGTGGAAGATAAAAATAGGGAAAATGCTTTGACCTAACCTCTTGGAGGTCAGGTGAATAAATAAGAGGGTATTCTACTTGTCCTTCCTGACCATACAGTGACAAGTACAAGGCTGTTCTTCTATAGGTGTCTCAAGCAAGAGCAATCAGATTTTTCTGGAAGATCATTAACCATGGAAGGCTAGCAAGAAGATTACTCTTCTCAGAGATGGTTAACCAAGTATGTTGGAAAGAGTGATGGCCAATTCAAGGAAGAATCTTAGCTGTTTTGCCTTGGATGATTAAACAAAGACAAAAAAATGCTAAACTAACAGCTCATTTTAGAAATTCTAAAGAGTTTTTATTGTCCAGGAACTTATGGAATGTTGAAATTGTCCACATAAAAATGAAGAATTTACGTCTCCATGTGTCCCTTTTCTAGCTTTTCTGAAGTGCAGTTTTTAAACAGGCTGGGAGGGGAATCATCCGCTTGTTTAGTCAAAGATATCCAAAATGGCAGTTTTAAATGCTAGCCTTTTATTAATATGCTCTACTGCATCATTAAAGAGCTGAAAAATGAAAAGCTAAACTAAGGAAGACATGCCTAGAGAGAATCCAGTAAAACTGCAAGGCATTTTTATGAAGAGATTAATCTAAGCAATGGTTATAAGGGTTTTGTCTGCATTATGTGATACGACAGTAATTATAAAACTATTTCTGACTAGGTTTTTTTTTCCCCGCAATGCTTGGAGCCAGAGTTCGGTTAAGTTGAATTCACATATGCCAATAGAGACATCAACGTGTTTTGTGTTTGTGCTTCCAATTTACACTGATGAAAGGCTTTGTTTCTACCACTATTACATAGTCTAAAACAGACTCTGATCTGATCCAGTAGAAATTCTTCTGCCCAAATATCCTGCTAGACTCGGAAGATTTGAAATATTTCTACCAGTGTCCTAAGTCAAGGACACAATAATGTTCCAGTTCAATTCCGGAAGGGATATTGATGTTTCAGCACCATAGCTGAATCAAAATATTATCTCATTCGACAGAGGAATACATTCAAAAAATAATCAAACATCCCAACCCTAAATACTCAATTGGGTAAATCAAAACTGTTCCCAACACAGATAGTATTAGATTGCCTGTAATAACATTGTACGATGTAATCATCTGATACTGCATCATCTTATTTCAAGCATTCTTCAGGAACAACCAATAACTATAACAAGAAAAAAAAACTGTGTAAGTTGTGATCAGCATTGGTTTGCTTTTTGGAGTTTGCTACCCAAAACCACAAATTTGTAAAATATGTACCGGCTTGGAGATCTATGCTGCTTACAGAGTATAGAAGTAGTGATTTATAAAGAAGAAGGAAATAAGATATAAGAAAAATTGCAGACATTGTAACAAAAATTGCAACATACCCTACAGGCATAACGAAATGAAAGTGACCCAAAAATTAGAAATGAGAAGCAAAGCAGCCTTGTAATGGTATTGATTTTTAAAATACCCTTGTATTTTCTTTCCTCGTATCCAAAACTCTTATCTAAGGGTTTGTTATAACTTTAATTTCTCTGCTTAGGATCACAACCCTAATTGTGCAGCTTTGCCCATGGTGAAAGTCTAAAATAAAGAGGTCAGTGCAATGTGTTTTAATAGATTTAGAATCTGCTTTCCAAGGGGGAAAAATCCTTATTCAATATGTTGTAATCCTAAAAATAATACAGTACATCAGATGTAACACACACTAGAAAAAAGCAGCAACAGAAAAACTTCTTAATTGGAAGTACAACAATTAAGCAAATGTAGGCAACAATAAATAAGCTTTTATAAACACTTCCCAAGATGCAAGAGGGGCAACAGAAAGGCCTTGACATATCATAAGGTTTTAAATATTTATCTTAAGCTTTGGTAGATTTGAAGTGGTACATATAGTCTTTGAGATAAACTCAATCCCACTTATAGCCTTAAAGTTTATAGCAGAGTATCCCTATTAATTATAAAGAGCCGAGGTGGCGCAGTGGTTAGTGTGCAGCACTGCAGGCTACTTCAGCTGACTGCTAGCTGCAGTTCGGCAGTTCAAATCTCACCGGCTCAAGGTTGACTCAGCCTTCCATCCTTCCGAGGTGGGTAAAATGAGGACCCAGATTGTTGGGGGCAATATGCTGACTGTGAACCGCTTAGAGAGGGCTGTAAAAGCACTATGAAGCGGTATATAAGTCTAAGTGCTATTGCTATTGCTATTAATGGTTGGTTTGGTCCTGTAAAAGTAGTCACCACTCCTAGTGAAAAGGAAGAAAAGAAAAGAAAAGAAAAGAAATAAAAGGAAGAAAGGTAAAATGTTGACATACTTCTGGGTATAAGCTGATGTTTAGTAAACTGTATAGCATCTTCCTAGCTTGAATAAAGTAAGTTGAACTGTGAATTCTTAAATGGCAAGATGGAAAATCAATTTCTGTATCCCTGGACTTGGTATGATTTCCATTGTTAATTGAAAATTCTAACCTGCCACTTGTTGCTACTGCCCTATTGTTTGGAGCTGTATTGCCTACAAAGCAGAACTAACGTGGTCAGTATTTTTAAAAACCATAACAGTTGAGCTAGCAAAATTTGCATAAAAGGTTTAGGCCTGCTTCAGAAATTATTCAGAAGTTCTTCTGATCTCACATAAGTTCAAACACATTTCTCTCACATTCATTAAAGCAGCCCAAATTTTGTGCTAGCTTAATTGTGATGTAAATGAAATGATGTGGCTCTGTTTAGCCAGTGTTCAGGCTTATCCCTCTTTCTGATCTTAACCTTATTGGTTTTCAAAAGGAATGATGGCTTGATGGTTTTCCTCCCTGTATTAGGAATTGCTCAGGTATCATCATTGTCATCATCATCATCATCATCATCATTATCCTGCATGCAAGAGAAAGCAAAGTTGGGGATCGAAATAAAAGCAATGTTTTGTTTGCAAGGGAGATAGACATGAGGGGATGACTTCAAGATTGTAGCAGCTTATATTACAACAGTGGTTAAATCAGGGGTGAAATTCAGCAGGTTCGGACAGGTTCTATAGAACCGGTGGTGGCAATTATGCACAGTTCGGAGAACCGGTAAATAGCACCACTGACTGGCCCCACCCCACCCCTCCCACTCACTCCTTCTCTCCTCCTTCTCGGGCTCATACACACAGAGCAAACATGAGAAGGAGGCGAGAAGCAGCCAGGTTGAACGCTAGAAGACTTGGCCGAACTTTTCTGTCGGTTCTGTGAGTGTGGCTTGGTGGGCGTGGCTTGGTGGGTGGTGCCGCCCCACCTTGCCGTGAGTGACATCATGTTGGCCATGCCCACTCAGTCACATGACCCCACCAAGCCACGCCCACCAAGCCACGCCCACAGAACCGGAAGGGGAAAATTTTGAATGTCACCCCTGGGTTAAATGACAATCTTTGCTTCTTGGTCCAGAATTGTGAAGGTGGAAAATTCCTTTTGAGGAGAACAGAAGTTTAGGATTACCCTTACCATCAGAAATTTTACAGCTAACTATACATTATGCATAAACTAAGTCAAACTTCTCCAACTTATAGTATTTAGTACTTCAATTTCCAGAATTTCAGCAAAAAATGTCTCAAAAGTCCAGAGAAAAATTATGATGGGATGCCAAGATGAGGAGTGCTGAAAAAGGGTAACTGAGATCCAACTTGCAAAATCAGCTTATTAAAATGAAGTTAAAGGAGGAGAAGCAATGAATGGAACAAACCCTTAACCTTCTCCCCAGGAACCATTTCCCTGCACTATTTAAGGTCAAATAAACCTTTGAAACCTTATGGGGAGAAATGGCCTGAGGGTGTTTTGGAGTGAGGAAATAAATGGGCTGGGAAATTGTTAAGTGCCCCATCACCCTGCTACTTCTCTGTTCTTCATTCTTTGTTATTACAGTTGCATTTGACTTTGAAAATGGCATTGGGCTCAGTTAAATGCATGGGTGAGTAATAAATAGTCTCTTAGAGGTACATTTATTTATTTAGCATATGGCATATCATACATGGACTACTGTAGCACTGTATATTAACTTTTCACCTAGCACTTAGCACTTAGACTTATATACCGCTTTACAGTGCTTTACAGCCCTCTCTAAGTGGTTCACAGAGTCAGCATATTGCCCCCAACAATCTGGGTCCTCATTATTCTGATTATTCTGGCTGGTGAGGTCCAGGAGGAGGGCCTTCTCTGCTGTTGCTCCTGCCCTTTGGAACATCTTGCCCCCCAACACTCATATCTTTTCGTAAGGGCCTAAAGACATGGCTGTGCCAGTCAGCTTGGGGCCCTAGTGGGAAAACAACACAACAGAGATGGTTGATTGAGTAATAACAGATTTATTCCTTTTCTCTCAGCCATGTTCCAAATATGAAAAGCCAACTAAACAC
>QLTV01002259.1:963027-987929 GCA_003457575.1 Thermophis baileyi
TTGCTTTCAAAAATTGTGGTTGCTCCATCATGGGCTGCCTCATTTAAAATGAGATTGGACAACCCTTTGTCTGAAATGGTATAGGGCAGTGATGGTGAACCTTTTTTTCCTCTGGTGCCGAAAGCGCGTGCGCTATCATGCGCGCGCACGTGCCCACACCCATAATTCAATGCCCCCCATGCACCCCACCCCCCTATGCATGCAGGCTTCCCTGGAGCCTGGGGAGGGTGAAAACACCCTTCCCTGCACACCCCCGGAGGCCCTCTGGAGGCTGAAAACGCCCTCCCAGAGCCTCCGCATGAGCCAAAAATCAGCTGGCCGGTGTGCACATGCACGCTGGAGCTGAGCTAGGGCAACAGCTCGCGTGCCAGCAGATATGGCTCCGCGTGCCACCTGTGGCACGTGTGCCATAGGTTCGCCATCACGGGTCTAGGCCATCTAACTATTGAAGTATGGCATCATTTATATTTTTTAAAAAATCAAATACTGGACTAATATATCCCCTCAGCTTACCACCAGTCATGATGTGCTCTACAGTTTGACATGGGACCCCATGGTCACACTGAGGGGAGGATATTATGCCCCACTTATACAGAGTCCTGGCAGATGCTGTGTGAGGTGTGAAACTAGTTCGCCTCTTTATGATGCACTCTGGATAGCACAACAGCATGAACTAAACAAACTAGCAACTGCTGGCAGCCAGACTACTCCGTAGACTTTCCTGGTTCTCAAAATACATGGCAACAAAAATAAAAACAAAAAACTGACCTTTTTTTAGAGATAAAGGGGACTGTGTATCCAACTTGACTTTCAATAGTATTACTGGCAATATAATCCCTGTTTGAAGAGTGGGTCAGATACACAGAAGAGCAAGAAATAAATACACACACATACATAGACATAAGGAATGATTTGCCAGAACAAGATCTACAGCATATTTGCAAGGTGGAATTACAATATGTTCTTCTTCAGTAGTTCCAAGGCAGATAAAAGGTACATCTGTCAAGAATGGTACTTTTCTATGGACTAACAAACACAAACAATGGTTAAAGTGATGGAACAGATTGTGTCCTTCTTTTCAATCTGCAGGTGTGGGGGCTCATTACTGAATGCTTTTCCATGATTAATATTTCATGAAAATACAAAAAAAAGTATAAACTTAGAAAGAATAAGAAATACAGATAGCCCTTGACTTATGACTGATTCCTTACCAACCATTTAAAGTTATGGTAGAGCCCTCAAAACAGCCACTGCAGTGCCTCTATGGCTGTTCATCCTTACGATTGACCATGGGGGTGCTGCAGAAGCCCCCCACCTGTCTACACCCATCCCTTCATACTGGGTCTCTATAGGCTTTAGGCCTGCTTCCCAACCCACTAAACCCCAAGGGTTAGAAAGCAAAGCATGAGGTGTCTCAGGAGGTGGGGGAGGCCTTGGGAGGTCCAATGAAGGGACTACACTAGGTCTTCCAGGGCATCCCACAGGGCCCCTGAGGCAGGGGTGAAATGCTACCGGTTCAGCCCGGTCGAGGGGTACCGGTGGCCGCCGGTGGTTCAGAGAACCGGTAGCGGCGGCAGCGCGAGGCTCCGCCCACCCACCCAGATGTCACCATTTTCTTGTTTTTAACCCTCTGCGCATGCGCAAAGCGTTCTGCGCATGCACAGAGGGTGAAAAAGTGTGCACGACGGGCGCGCATGCGCGCATCCGAACCAGTAAGTAGAGGTAAGTAGATTTCACCGCTGCCCTGAGGCATCCTGTGCTCTGCTTAATGACCTACATGTTCATTTAATACTTGATCTTAGCCAAAAGGCCGATAAGTGAACTGCATGTTCATTTAACAACTGCATCGGAAAGAGCAGAAATGAGGGGTTAAAAATGAGGTGATCACATGGGCACTTTACTTAGAGACCATCACAACTTCCAACCATAATATTCTTCTCAGCTTTCTACTGATCAGGGCTGTCTTCCAGTTCTGCACACTTTAAAGGGCCTCCAAAAAATTGAAATAGATTCAGAGGGCCAACAAAGATAATTGGGAACTATGAATTCCATGAGGGACCTGAATAAACTGGGCCTAATAAAAGAGGGATGTTGGAGCACTCTTTAAGTGCCACATAGAAAAACGGCATAACTTTTTCCCCTTCATCAAAGGAAACAGAGACTGAATAATGAAGCTATAGTACAAGAAGATAGGCTTCAACTGGAAATTAGGAACAGCATCTACACGTTAAGAATGGCTTGTCAACCGAGACAGTTCCTTGAGAAGATGATATGTTCAGGTATGTATTTCCTGTTTGGGATGAGGTGGTGAGTATATGTCTCTTGTCTAACTTATTTTCAAAATCCTGAATTATCGAACTATGTGGATAAGGATCTTCATTATTGGTAAATAAAACTTTTTATTACATAATATTTCAATTTAATGAGCTATTAGAATGGCAATCAAATCTAAATGTTTAACAGCTGGTTTAATTTCAACTGCACCATTATCTAGTGAGTCAGGCAAGATGGTGAAAGAAGACTATTCTAGTGCTCTGTTAAAAGAGATCCTGGATCAGGTACAAGTTGATTAAAGCTGATCCAACAAGATGTGGCAACACATGAGCTCAAACATGATCTAAAACAGATGCAAAAAAGAAAAAAGGATCACTATGACAAATGATTGGGTACCCACAGTTATAATATTTTGGATAAATAAATTATTTATTCAGAGTCATAACTGAGAAGGAAAAAAGTATATGTTGATTGGCATTGACAAATCTCCAAGTCAATCAAACCTGGCTGAACTTATGGAGGACTTTTTTTCAGAATGGGAATGGATTTGCCAGTTAAGATTAATCATGTGACTAAAATTCTTTTAACGAGAAGGAAAAGTAGAACTAGTTCCATATTATTTTGGGCAATTCCTCATTATAACCACAACCTATATATATTATAACCACAACTTATATATTTTACATATATTTTTCCAATGATCAGTAAAGTCTCCTTTGAAGTAGGATTCTAGTCAAAGCAAGTTATCAATTTATCCTGATTTCACCAAGGAGGTTTCAGAAAAAAGGAACATATTTACAAGAGCTCAGGCCCTGGCTCAGGTCATTACAATTTCAAAATTTCATCCATTTTCCAGCCATATTCTATATTAATTATCAAGATCAAATCTGCAGATTTGATAATCTTCCAAATGCAGAGGCTTTATCCTATCTTTAAAATCTACAGATAGATAAGTCCATATTTTTTTTTTGAATTTATGTTTTGGTTATCTCCAAACTAGAGACTGTGGGCATATTACCAATTCTACCAGTCATTTTTAACAGACAGTACACTTCGTTTTTCAATCATTATATTTGGAACTGTGTAATTTTCAGTGTAAAATTTAAAATGAAAATGCCTGTCTTTGGGAAGTCATCAAGGTTTTTTTCTTCTTCTTCTTTTTACTTATATTCTTTTTTCACTTTTAACACTGTTTTCAATCTCTTTAAAAATATCACTTGTTTATTAATTACATTTTTCTTCTTTTTTAAAAATAGATTTGTGTGTGTACTGTATGTGTGTGATAGAACGGTATTTGAATATTAAATTAAGTCTTTATGGAGATTCTATGTCTGTGAGCAACACTAGAAAATATGTTAAATATTTAAAGATAGAAAAGTTAATGATTAGATATTTGTGAAATGGTATGGGTCATAAAATAAATTGGTATCAAGAGAATATAGATAAGTGGGTGAAAGCAAAATTTATGCATGAAGTTAGTTAGTCAGTGTAAAAGGGTTCAGAGAATATCCAAAATAAAATATAAATCTTAGCAGATTTAAAACCATTAAAGACAGATATTGCTTATCTACAAGAGTCTAATTTAATGGAATAGGATAAAACTTTATTAATGAATGATTGAGTGGTACAGGTTTACCACACAGATACTTCAACAAATACTAAAGGTGTGGCCATTTTGGTTCAACAGGATTCCCTATTGATATCCAACAGGTTATTACTGATGTAAATGGGTGTTATTTAATTTTATGTGCTAAAATAGCAGAGACTGTAATAGCTATTGTTCACATTTATGGACCTAATTTAGATCTTCTTATTATGTTGTATGAATGTTTTTGGCATCTGCATGAGTGTGTTTGTGGTAAAGTGATAATTGGAAGAGATTTTAATGAAATATTGGATCCTGAGTTTTTTTAGAAAGATATTCACATTAAAAAAAAACCCAATCATTAGGAAGGGAAACAATTAAGACTTGTTAAGGTATCAAGAAATTGATATTTCAATGTTTCCCTGTAGAATGATAAAGACTTTATACAATAATGTGAGTAAAAACCTACAATATTTTGATTTGCATTCAGAAACATCAATTGCCCAAATTTTTGAATGGGAAGCATACAAAGTATATATTCAAGGTAGAATTATTATTCATGCATCATATAAAAATAAGAGGGAAAATAAAAGGGAAAATAATTTGAAAGATGAATTGAAATATTTATGGGCAAAGGTGATTAGATGCCTATCAACAATTTTATACAGAGAAATACAGAAAAAGAAATATGAATTAACTACTATAATGCCTCAGCACACAGAATTTATGCCAACGTACTTATGATAGAGATATTGGGAGAATGGCAAAAGAACTGCTAAGATTTTGACTATTCAATCTGGAGAAAGATAGGGTGATCATTGCAATTATAAAGGTGAAAGAGATTAAATTGATCAACGGGCATAAACTGTCAATTTTTTACATTTTATTCAGAATTGTACAGTATTGAATGAAGATACAGAGTCCTTTTTAAATAAAATTAATTTCCACATTTAGATTTTACACAAAACAACTTTTATTTGCTTCATTATTCGAAGTAGAGATTAAACAAATGATTTTAAAAATGACAAGTGATAACACCAGTACTAGATGGCTTCCCTACTGAGTGACATAAAACATTTATAGATCTTTTGGTGCCAAAATTTTGTCAAGTATATGAAGAGGTACTAGAAAAGGCAATTTTATCACCAGCATTTAACCAGGCTTATATAAGAATTCTACTAAAAGTAGATAAAAATCATACCCAGTGTGTTAATTATTGTTTTATTTTGTTGATTAATGTCAATATAAAGATTTTAACAGCAAATATATTTCATAAAGTGATATTGGTTGCTATTAAGTATGTTCAAGGAGGACTTATAAAAGCTAGGCAACCATCAGATAACATTGGGTTAGTTATGGATCCAATAGAGTTGAATCTATTCAACTTGAAAATTACAAAGATCTATTTGTAATTTTATCATTAGATGCTGAAAAGCTTTTGATAAAATACATACAATAAACGCTACATGACTTCTGTATTAAATAGATTTGGATTTTGTTTGGAATTCATAAAATTGATTAAGGTATCATATGGATTGTCCACATCTAAACTGAAACTTGATGGCACATTTAACACTTACTTTTCCACTCTTCAGAGGAACTAGATAAGGATGCGCATGTCTAGCGTGTGTTAAAATGAAAAGCTAAGATTATCTCAAGTTACCAGACCACCTGACTAGATTGCATTCAACATCATCAATTACTTAGAATAACTGTATGAAGGTCTTCAATAAATGAAATTTCCCTATTTCAGGTAATTCAATCAAACCAAGGAAAGAAAGGAAGGATGCTATTGCATGAAAATATTTTGTCAAATGTAGTTAAGGTTCTGTTGCATACTGTCCAGAATAAGACATTGAAATGAAACACTTCAATACTTCATATACAAACAAATTTGAATTAATATTTTCAAAAAGTCATGTTTCAATAAATCTCATAAAAAAGTTAATAAATACTTTCATTCTCCATATTTAAGTCCCGTTTGGTGTTATCTAATTGATGAGGTGCCTTTATACAGCCAAGGCATTGTTTTATATTAGCTAATTCCCTGCTTTTTATAGCAATATTTTCTTTGATGAATCAGGGTTTACTGGACCAAACTCTGTAGTTAACATAAGAAGATGGCTTTTGTTCAGAGCAAGAGCAATACATAATTTCCTCTGTTTCCTGTTGTGATTTGATTTCTTTGAGCCCAGAGTCAGCACAGTTTTGATTGTTCTCTCAATATTTCAGCTGGAAAAATTCATACTTAGAAAAGTGACACTTTCAACATTTGTCATAGTAATGGTAGTATACTACTGTAGTATATACAAATTCCTGGCAAATTTTGAACTGTCCTTGCTTTAATTTTTTTAAACTATAATTTAATGAAAGTGCAAAAGAAAGTACAGAATCGCTTTTTCTGTTGTTGTTGTTGATGATGATGATGATGATGATGATGATGATTTTAAATTTAAGATCCCAAGTAAGCCAGTGGCTCTGGCCTAGTGGGAAAAATTGGCTATCTCTTCCAAAATAAGCCCCTTGTGTTCATTCAAGATTAATTATGAATCATAACACTCTGATACCCACTCGGTTAAAAAAATTAATTATAAGTTGGTAAAGTAAAAGCACAGGCAGGGAAATACAGGGTTAAAATAGTAGCTCAAAGTAATACTGCAGTAGCTCTGTGCATCAATGACTCTAATAAAATTTCTCTCTGACTTTCCACCTGCCAAAACGGCATATTACTTGCTGGTTCAAGGGTTCTGCTAATGCCCAAGAAGAGGAAGCTGTTGACTAATGTGCAACAATCAAAATAAATGCCTAATGAACCTTGAAATGAGCCTGCCTACTGGAAACTGTCCCCATACCTGAAAATATACCCCTATAGTTCACACACCAGTGGCCACTGTATATGGAATGGAAATAACTATTATATCACTAATATAAATAACGGATGCTGGAGGAGATCTTTGGTGAATGAATTTGAAAATTAGGTTGTAAAATTAGATTGGCTTTAATATCTCAATGAAGTTGAAATTATTAGGTGGAAGGTTTGGTGGAGATTGAGCCTATCTGTTAGGTATTATCCACAGTTGATTAAAGAAGACTATAATAGAGAATCATCAAGTTAGAAAGGACCAAAGGTCACTGGAAACCAATAGCATCTATTCATCAGCCATCCTCTCGCTTGCCCGGATCAAAGCAAATCATGGCACCATACAGAACTTATATGCTGTAGCCTTCAGTTTGCACTGGAAAACCTCTGAGCCGTAGGCTGCCTCCATCTGTGAGCCTGTATACAGCCTTCATTACATCAGTGAATTTAAGAATGAAGTGGGTGTGTGTGTCATTTCTCACAATGTCAAAATCAGAGTGTCTGAAACCAAAGTAGTCCATTACTAAACCAAAGGTGGGTAGAAAATAGTAGCCTAAAGCAGCCTAAAGAAGAATGGCTTCAGTGTAATCATAATACAAGACTGTGGGAGAGAGAGGCATAAGACTTTGAACCTTGATTTTACTCCGAATAAGACTGGCAATTGAGGCAAAGCAGTCATTGGAATTCTTTTGTAATAGCTTTATTAGCTTTGCCATAGTAAATCTACTTTTCAGAAGTTCCTATATCATTTATCTGTTTCCAGCCCAGCTTGTCATGAGAAACCTGAACTGCTTTAGAAACAGAACTGTCCAGTTTCAGGGTTTTGATAATTGCAACATTTTTGAAGTATTTACATGGTTTAATATTCCCCCCCACACTACCCATTTTTTCATTTTTTTAATATCATAGTCACACCTACTTCTACCACTTCAGCTTCCACAATAGCCAGAAAACCAGCAGAAAGTGTCCCACGAATAGATTGTCCACTCTTCCCATAGGGGGACATCACAGCACAAATTCATTATGGGCACCCTAGAGACCTTCAAAAATTATTTGTAATAATTTGTAATGTAGCAGAAGAGGGAAAATATTATATGTATCACTGGAGAGTAATTATAATGTGATGTGTGTGCTACACCCTATACAATCATTTGTGTAATTTGGCTTCCAAAATGCCCTGAAAGTTTAATCATGCCTGTTTGGGCACACCTGATTTAGAATCATGATACATTTTTGACATGTGCAGAACATTTAGCCCATGGAAAAAAATGTTGATATACTTTCATGAAATTGATAAGAACCAGTATATATGAGCTGTGGTGGCGCAGTAGTTAGAATGCAGTACTGCAGGCTACTTCTGCTGACTGCCGATTGCCAGCAGTTTGGCAGTTCGAATCTCACCAGGCTCAAGGTTGACTCAGCCTTCCATCCTTCCGAGATCGGTAAAATGAAGACCCAGATTGTTGAGGGCAATAAGCTGACTCTGTAAACTGCTTAGAGAGGGTTGGAAAGCACTGTGAAGCAGTATATAAATCTAAGTGTTATTGCTATTGCTATCTACTTACTGCAGTTTCTGAGAACAGCAATAAGTAGAGAAACATGATTTTTAGTTTTCCCATTGAAATTTACCTTGTGATTCAACAAAAATGTCACCCTGCTAAGTGGCTTCATATAATTGTAATGGGAATTTAATTTCACATAAAGGCTATGAAAGATACACTGTGAAATGTTGCTGACTGAGCAAACACTTCTAGATACCGGTAGCAAAAAAAAAAAAAGTAAGTTGCTTCCATTGTATTATGAAGTTATCTTAAAAGTGTTGCATAGCAAATAGCATTTCCAAACCTCATGGTTGAGAACATGAGCCAAAAACCTAAAAATTGGAGAGATCAAGAACCGAGATCTCTGTTTCATGAATGCTAGGATCACTAGGTTACTTGTCTGGAACAAATTAAAAGAAATTGTCAGGTTTCACAATCCTTGCTCATGAAGAAGTCCACTATTCTGGATGAGAAGGTGTAAGTATCTGTGAATAGCTTTTCACTGAGTATCTTTGATGCTTAATGGTGATCTATGGATCACAAACTGAAGGAATGACATTGTTGTTTTCCTTCTAAATTATCCTGGGTTTCTATCTCATTTCATCCTTTATTCATAGGCTTGATTCAATATGATTGTACCCAGAGTGTTCATGGGGTAATTCCATTTCCTCCACTTTGACTACTTTATTGCTACCAGTCTATGGAGATTCTCAGTCATCCAGGTTATGGTTGTCCCAAAGGTGCTTCTTCAAGAAGCAACTGGACTTTCTGGCTTTATTGATCAGTTTCTTCAACTTCAAAATTGCATGTGAACATAAGTAAATGAAAAGCTCTATGCTTTCTCCATGCAAATAGTTAGGCTGATTGCATCATTGTCTAAAGTTAGAAAAAATGTGCGATATCAACAGGACCAGAATTTCATTGATGTGCTATCCTAGTAAGTGTATCAGCTACCATAATATCTGACTGGGGTTCACAATGTGCTTTGTTCCTGACTGTCTTGCACTGGGCAGAGCTGTACAAGTGTTGGTCCTACCAGTCAATATTGCTATATCCAGCAGAAAAACAGAAGAAAATGGCTAGTAGAAGTCAGCATAAATTGTATAAATTATCAGACATTGGAAAAAAAATGAAGTTGGAAACATTCAAGGTCTAACAAAGAAACAGAAAACAGGCTATGTTAAAGTACTGGTAACAGGCTGACAAATAGACATTGTCTCAACAGTTAGCTGCCTACAGTGGAGAACTTTTTGGAGTCCAAGAGCCCAGATAAGGCTATGAATAGCCATTTTTAAAATCATGAAAAGGACATCAGCTATCAATATTTCCCAATTCATAGGAAGTTTCAACCTTTGATGTTTCATAAAAGCAACTTTTTAACTAACCCAGAATGGAGTTGTTCTTACTCTTTCTATAATTTCTAGGATTTAAAAGTGATTCCAGCTTTCTTCCATAAAAGAGCAATTTTCATGTCTTCAATGGATGAAATGAAATGCCATTCTAAAGAGATCAGTTATTGGCTGGAGCTCAAGGATCTCAGTAACAATTTGCTTCTCGTGATTTTCTAGTCAAGCATTCTCTTTGAAGAAGAATTGATGGAGTGGAGGATGTTAGAAACTATCATAGCTAGAAAAGAAGTTCTAGATTAAGCTGTGGTGAATTTCTTTTTAATATAGTTTCACAACTTTTCTCAAAGAAGACCAAACACAAACACATTTGTGTGAACCATATCTTGAGTTGAATTAAACAAATTAAACTGGCCAGGCAAAGACCATCTGGCCAACTTTAATCTTGTAAATTATCAGAGTATATTCACTGGGGAACATCTTCCAATAAACCACAAAGTCAACATGAAAATGCATGAAAGTATCTAGGGGTGTCTGTGCAAGTGATGTCTGTCTGCCTGTCTATTCTTCTACAGGTTCTTCTAGCAAATATACATAATAGGGGGGAAATCCTATCCAGATCCATGTACAATGATAACTTAGATGACTAAAAAAACAGTAGTGGGTTCTAAAACCCGTTGCTACCGGTTCATGCGCATGCTCGTGCACGCGCGTGATGCTTCTGCGCATGCGCAGAAGCGTCCCGGGTGGGTGGGCAGAGCTCCCACCGCCGCTACCGATTCTAAGAAGTGGGCAACCCACCGCTGCTAAAAAATGACTAAAAATATTCTGTAACTCGACCAAAGCAGAAGCTGCAGACCCAAACCCCACCACTGAGACTTCAGAATGTAAATATCAAAACCATTTATTTTATAAATTGTTTAGTTCTAACTTGACTACAGTGTTAAATTTCATTCCTTCCCTATAATAATTTCTTGGAGGAATTATTTTAAAATAATTTTTGTTTTCAATGTTGAAATTCACCATGCTTTTTCAAATGAATGAGTGAGGAAGCAATACTTTTCTCAGTTGACAGTAACTTGATGGCATATAATCAATCAATCAACCAACCAACCAACCAAACTCTTCCCTATAAGGAGAATCCCATAATGAACTATCTCAGCAATACAATCAGTCCAAAGAACATATGTCAACATTCATATCTATCTTACTGAGTTATCGTGATCTTTCTACAACAAATATGCACCAAAATTCAGGGTACATAACAGTAAGCCATAAAGTAGCTTATTTTAGTTAATATTAAAATATGGACTCACTAAACTTCACATAGCCTTAAGGCTTTCTTAGCACACCATGTTTTTTTTTTAAAAAAAATCTGACTTAATTGAAATTGGTCAGAGAAAGAAAAAGATAAAAATAACTTTGTCTAATTGTACACACAGAGCGAGATGCATAAATTCTGCCTTGTTATCTCTGATGATATTTCATAACAAATGACCCCTCTCCCGTATCTTTATTTTTCAACTCTTATTTTTCTACAACACAAGCCTTCTAAGCATCTCCAGGATTGCAGTGAAAAGCGGTAAGGCTTTCATTCGAATGGCATAAATCTTGTGAGCTTTGGAAGAACCTGTTTGCATCTGGGTGAACGTTTCACTCATGGGGAAGACAGCATGTGCTATGCTGATCTTTTTATCTCCTGCTCCTCTCCCAGTGTTGACTTTTAACATCTCTCTGGTGCTTCAATATGCCATTTCTTTGCTCACCCTCTCTTTAGGTGCGAAGCAATGGTGTGTTTCAAGATCTAAGTTCCTCTCTAAGGCTCTCCTGGGAGCCTATCAGTAAACAAAGAGAGCCTTTCTTCTTTTCTTTGTGGGCATTATTGTGCCATAGAAGGGATTGATTTTTCTTTTTGAAAACAGAACTTGAAATGAAAGTCTCTTGTCTGCATAGTTTATGCAAAAAGTTTGTAATATTTCCTTTCTCCATAGTGCTATAAGACCTCTAGCAGGAAGACAATTAATATGAAAAATGAATGTTTTATACACTAAGAAATGAGAGACTCTTTGAATATCAGCCTCATTAAATCCTCATTACTTACAGTTGAATCTGTTCGAATTATCCTTGTAATTTTCCCACTGCTTTTCTGTTTCTTCCATTATTCTTACTGGCAACATTTTTGTCATATTAAGTGTCCAAATTTATACAAAGTACTTAATTATTTTGACAGTATGTAGGAAAACATGTGTGTTGAATAAAAAGCAGGTTAGCTTATATAAACTATTAAGTGCATAGCTAGGAAAACTAAGAGAAACTAAACAAGTGAAATGAAGGAGGGAATTGTAGCTCAAAAGAAAGAATATAAAGAATTTATCAAATTAAAGGGAATTATCAGCCAAAGTAATTTTATGTGCTTTGTCCTCATTGTTATTTTGTATGGAATAAAGCTAAAAAAAGAAGACAGAAAAGAAAAGAAATAAATGAAATAAATTATACCATTAAAATGAAAATCTTGCTGCCTTTTTTGCATCCTGAACAAACCCAGAAGGCTTTAATGAAGAACAAGACGGTAGCTGATTGGATTTCTCCATAGAGTTAAATCATTATTGCAGAAATATGGCCATCTCTTATTAATTTCGGTTCAGAAAAATTAATTGTATTATACACATCTACATTTCAACATCTCCTGCTCATACTGCACTATCAGTCAGCTTCTGCAAGACAAAGCTTCAGATCATTGTACCAATTAAATGAAAAACCAAATTCCTCCCCATCATTATTCCTAAAATCTGCTTGTACAAAGTTACATGTTAATGTGCATTAAATAGCCACTATCCATTATACAGTGTGTGACATTCAAGAAGCGGAGGAGTTTGGCATTTGATAATTCACATTATTTGAGATGTGATATCTGGTGTTTGATTTTTTACAGTTGAATGGCATTTCATATTATTATCTGTTTGCTAATACATAGGAACTTCCAGTATTTTAGAAATTGCTTATTGAGCTATTGTGAACCCAGGCAGAAAACATGCCTTCCAACTGCACTCATCCCCCTCCAGCAAAAAAAAAAAAAAAAAAAAAAAAAAAAAAAAAAAAGCAGAAAATATATATTCTTCATCTGTACTAGGACCTCCTAAAGAAGGAGTATCAGTGGGTTCAATTGACCTGGTAGATAAAGGGTTACTATTATACAACAAACTCCTTTACCTTATTAACAACACATTGGATCCTCTTTACTTGCCAGAGTAAAGTTATCCTTTACTTCTATGGGGATTCAATATTTCCTGATGCTTAGATTAAACCCCAATATTCCCTTTCCATGGGCAGCAGTAGTGTTCTTTCTCCTCACCCTTATTCATTATCAGAAACAAGAAGAATATTTGCTTGTAAACCATCAATATTGGTAACTTCTTCAGTAACAATAGCATTCCTCCATACCTTTCTTTGTTTCTTTTTTGGTGCTTATTAAGATGGTTGCCTCTAGATTTACAGTGAATCCATGAGAAAATTTTTCATTGTAGGATGCCATATCCTTTGTCATTTAAACTCCAACCTATGGCACATCTTTTAACTGATTTTCTGATTTATTGATTTCAAGGGAGATAATTAAGGATGCCATGATATTTACATAAAACATTCTCACCTATCACTGCTTTTTTTCACAAATGAGAAATACTAATTTTCATTTTGGCAGTGGTTTGCTCTCCAAGCTTGTTTCAATTTAGTTTCTGAACGTTTTGTTACCAGACTAGGTAACATCAGCAGGATGTTCTTGTCCTATTCTCCTTAGCTTATAAATGTCTTGTGTGCCAGTTTGGTCAGTTGGTCATGTGATTCATGATGGTTGGCCGCACTTTAGACATGATTTTTGTCTCAGAGCAGATGCATCAGGATTTGAATTTGGACAACACTAACTGTGGGAGATTTTGTATCAACATGGTATTAGATGGTACATGGAGGTGTACATCTCAACCTTGGGCCATATGAAAATAGTGGCTGAAGTGATATCCTAAAGACTTACAGAATATGGGAACCTGATGGGAAAGAATAGACTTTCCCATCCCAATCCCAACAAGACTGAATGGCTGTGTATTTGGAGACCATTTGAATCCAAGGATGGATATTATGATCTTGTTCCAAACTGGTCTGGAGGTCCTTTTGGACTTATAGCTCTAACATGAATGGAATAGCATTTCCCCTAAAACTGAAACAGCTGCAATACTTTTGAACTGAAGAAATCCATAAAGACCTGGTTGTTCCAGCAAACATTTGGGACTGGAGTAGAAATCCATCCCCACTCTCCCCCAGTTTCCTGATGGTCCATATCAGGGAATGTTTCATTATACATTAGGATTAACTATGATTAAGTACCGCTAATGTATTATTTACCCCTACTTACAGCTGGAGCGTATGCCATTTAGAATGAGTTGCAAATACAGCAACTTGCCTGAGAAATAAATATTCCCTTCTGTATTTGTGTCAAAATATTGAACATAGCACTCAAAAATAGCTCACTAAGCTAAATCTAATCTCAAACCATAAGGCAATAAGCCCCCACTGTGATTTAATGTGCAGAAACTTCAAACAAGGCTAACAAAACAAAAATAAGTCAAAGAAGCTGGATTCTCTCCCTCCCAACCTTTCACCTGCATGGTGCTGATTAAATGCAGATCGGAGGCCATACAGGGCAGACTATAGTATCTGCTTGATGGGTTCTGGCTGGACTTTTTCCCAAAGCCTGCTTGGGAAAGCACTTGCATTTAAGGAACAATATTATTTCATATTTCTTTCATGTTAATTATCTGATCTTCATTGCTTTCCCATTATATAGTCACTATTTTATATAAAATTAGACAGAACAATGTTACTGTGATGGTAGTGGAGCAGATCTTGAACAAAGCATCTAATGCATGTAATCCTTACCAATTCATTTATGGCACAGGAGGGATATTTAAACCTCCTTATTCTTTTATAAGGTCCCAGTATACCTACTTCTAAGAAGTTATATACACAGATGTCAGATTATATACATAGCATGCATCTAATTATCCTTTAAAGTGAGTTTTCATGTTTGGATCAAGAAGCCCATATATGGAGGAAAGAAGAGCTAATCTTTTTCAACCAACTTGTTTTCCAAAATTGCTCTCGTATTGACAATATATATAGGTATAAAGGGACTTCTGTTTTAGAAGTCCCTTTATACCTATATATATTGTCAATACGATATATTATATATTCCCCTGGATTTATTTATTTTTTAAATTTTGCAAAACGATTGGTCTGAAGGAGAAAAAATAGGTCTATAAGAATTCCTCATCTAGATTAGACATTGTAAACTTTCTCTAGAATAAAATCAAAACAGCAGGGTTACTATTGCCTACATATTTAATATAAAATGTAATTTAGATCTCACATTACCTATTTATGTGAGGATTCCAATTTGCGCTATTAATAACTTGGCATTAACCAGTGGTGCAAAGAATAAGGAATCTTTATCTCACTGTGGCAATTAAATGCTGTAAGCAGTAGAAAGAAAAGAAAGTGAATTAAGAGGAAAATTCAAAAGGTGTGAAGGAGTGGGCAGGGTGAGGAAACAGTTCAAAGTCAGAGGGAACCAAAGAGTGAAAAAGTTAAAAAAAAAAAGAAGTGGTGGTACGGATCCAGTGCCTAAACTACATGCCTCTTTGTCTAGGATTAAGCAAATATTTGATGGACAAGCACCACACATGAATTGCCTGCATTCTGAAGGCACAGTAACATCCTGTCCTCTGACCTTCTATATTCTGCACATAGAAGAGCAAATAGAACCCTATCAAAGACAGACTGGGAATGCTAGAAGAACTAGCAATATTAATAAGACCGAAAAATCTTGTTTCATTATACATTAAGATTAGGATTGAAACGTTATTAATAGTGAACATTATGTGTAAGTAGGATAGTAGAACATGGGAAATTAATTAATAGTAATTGAAAGAGCAACAGGGAATGATCTGGCACTACCTACTCTCAGAGTATCAACCAAAACCAAATGTGTTCCTTCACCTAGAAAAGTTGGCCTATCTCTGCTTTAAATATATTCTCCCCAATTCTTTCTCTCCTCTCATGGATCAAAAGTGAAGACTCCAGGACTGCTGCACACGTACAGTAGTCCTTGACTTACAATTACAATTGGGACTAGAATTTCCACTGCTCAGCAAGGCAATTGTTAATTGAGTCATGCCTGACTTTACGGCCTTGTTTGCCACAGTTGTTAAAAGCACTGACTTTGTGTTGCATTGACTTTGCTTGTCAGAATCCAGATGGGAAGGTTGCAGATGGTGACTGAATGACCTGGGATGCTTTGCCAATTGCAAAGCACTCAAATTTTGATCATGTTAACCATGGGAATGCTGCAACGGTCCTGCATGTGAGGATGAGTCCCAAGTCACTTTTTTCAATGCTATTGTAACTTTGAACAGTCACTAAAGAAATAAGTCGAGGACTACCTATAATTCTGAGTTCCTTTTAAGAGTGACTTGCAGAAATTATAAGGTGGGATTAGGATTCTGTTGAGTTATATCATTTCTCAACTGGCTTTAGCCCTTGCAGAGTACCACTGATGGAGCAGCAATAGTGGTGAATTTTTCTGCTGCTATACAAGGAAACTTTTAGCTGCTATTAACAACTCTCCCTAGCCAGAAATCTTCTCCTTCGTCAATTGGCCTTATTTTATCTAGTTTTCTTTGCATAACAAAAGATAATAGAGATTGCATACAAATATACAAGGTATATTATACAGACTGATCATTAAAATATTATTTTATTGTCCTATTATTAATGTCCCATATTAAGTTTTACTTCTCCTTATACAGCTGTGAGCCCCTGCAATGAATGTTATGTATACATTTTATAGCACTAAAAATAATAATAATGAACCCATGGAGATGTTACAGTGAAATAAGATTATATACCCTAAATGGAAAATACATAATAGACATTTGAAATATAGGAAAATAAATATAATTAGAAAAAGTAGTTTAGTAAACAATTAATGCTATCCATAATTACAATATGCAAACAAAGAAATCTTGAGGGAACAATTGGACAATAATGAGATTTTAGGTGCTGATTGCAAATTATTTTCTGAAGTAGTAAAAATAAACTTTCATACATAAAAATGAATAAGAGAAATAGATTTTTTTTAAAAAAATGCTATTCAACACTTTTAGAAATCTTGCATCATTAAAAATTATAGCCAATATGTAAAGCCAAAAATAATAATAAATATCACTTTGGGATTTAATAGAGATTCCTCCTCCTTTAAAAGCTCCCCCCTCCCAAGATATGATCGTAATAACCTTCTATTAATGAAGCAAGGATTATGCAGAAAAAAAATATTCTGCATCTTTCTACTAGTTCCCATTTAACTGGATGAAGGTAAATTGCCTTCATTTTTGTTTCAAGGGAGAGGAACATGTCATGGAAATTCTACTGGGTAGCATGTGATGTTCTTGAATTATTAAGTGATAAGAGGGCCAAGGAAAGTACACATGTTCTATCTTACACAAATGTATCATCCAGCCATTTTTATCTTCCCTGACTTCTCCTACCCACCTGCAAATCCCCAAGGAAGACATAAAAGAGCATCTTTTGTTCTCAGGTGGAAAGTTGTGAGTAACCACAAAGTACTGAAAAGAACACCAATAATGGCATGTACTTCCTATTGTGTAGTGGGTTTCAGTAGGCAAGAAACAAACCAGCATAGCTACAACAGCATTTATTGAATGAATACTTCTAACTGAGGAACAGCAGGCAATGCCTGTAATTTATACCCTGGGCCCACAGGGCCTTAACCAATCATAATACTTGAAAAAGCCCGCCCAAATATGAATGTTCTAAGTTTCCCTCCAAAACAGTTGGAGTTAACAATTAGGGTCATCTAAAGGTTAGTTTCACTTTAGCAGGGCTTAACACAACTACAGTATATCTATTCAATACATAACACTTCCGCTTCCAACAACCAAGGACTTAAAAACACCAGCTTAAAAAGAAAAGAAATAAATACTCATAGGTTGAAAATGAAATCAAAAATACAAGTCTCTTTTGCAGGGAAGAAAAAGGGTTTTCAAAATTACAAGACAAATTTCGGCCTAGCTTTCAATGAAATCATCAAGTTTATTGGTCCAGTTTCACTGAATAGATAAGGAATTCTGTTTATATTAAGCACAAGCAAGCTTCTTTTAATTTAGTGGGATAAATGCATAAAAATGCAAGTTATTTCACAATAGTCATAATAGTGATGGTATTTGCTGGCTTTTGTACCTGGATTTCTGTTTCCATGAAGCCTAAGGAATTCACCTGAGCAGTCCTATTGCTTTTACTTTTCAGAATATCTTATAGATTTGAATGAATAAATGAATGAATAGATTAAGGTTGTAATTCTATAGACATACACTTTATACCCGGAAGTAAGACTTGATTCTAAGTATACATATATTGAGAGCCAGTTTGATCTAGTAGTTCAGGCTCAGGCTAGAAAATGGGAAACCATGAATTCTACTCCCACCTTAGGCACAAAGCCAGCTAGGTGATCTTGAGCCAGTCATTCTGTCTCAGCCCTAGAAAGGAGAATGCAATGGCTAACCATTTCTGAAAAATCTTTCCAAGAACATTGCAGGGACTTATCCAGGCAGTCTCCATGAATGAGACACGAATGAATGGAAGAGGGGGAAAAAGAATAATCTAGAATACTTAGCAATTTTTTAAAAAACTTACAGCTAGTTGGAAAGATATTTCTAACTTTTCTTTAATTAATTTATTCAAAAATAAATGAGGAAATGACATCTCATTTGTTATCCAATAGAAGAATTTCTTTCCATTCTTAGGTATTTCTGGAATTAAATTTACATTTACTATTCCCAGAGTTATTCTGTATAATTTTCAAAATGTAAAATTAAATATTCCAGTTTCTGTAACTATTCCTCTTTAAAAGCAAGTCTTTTAGAAAATTCTACAAACTCCAAAAGGACAGTAGTACAGTTTGCCAAAACAATGCAGTTTACCACATGTTTAAATATATTGGGCACAATGAAAAAGTTAAGTTAGCACAAATGAAAAAAGTTAGAATCTGAATTCACTTTAGAAGGTAATAAAGATTAAACAAATATAATATGTTTTACAGACCTGAGGCAAATTAAACTCTGTGGAATAAGGTAAAAGTAGAGAAGGCATAATTTGTTCAAGTATGGGAAATGGTGAAGATAAAATTATTTTTATTTAATTATTTATACTATCCAATTTTGTTTAAAGAATAAAACAGTAATTGTATAGTAATGCTTTTAAGATTTTTTTTTCACAAATGCTAGAAAAAACACCACTAAAATGCAATCCCTTATTAAAAACAAAGAAAAAGTGCAAGTAATAAAAAGTTAATGAATCTACTAAGGCAAAAAAACAATTAGCAGTAATAAACAAAGAAAAGTTTATAAATGAACACATTCAAACAAAAGGGTATGTGTGCATATGTATTTTAATAACACATTAAAAATGGATGGTAGGAATATTAAGCCATCCAAAATTAAATAAATATTATTTTAAGCTTGTTAAAGGAAAGATAAATAAACCAGAGATGCTTTTACTATTGAAGGGTATCTAAAATTGGTGAATAAAGTGACAAGTATCAAAAAAAGAGTTGAGTTAGAGAGACAGAGGAAAAAGGGTGTGTGTTAATTGCAGCATTTGTAACCTTAAGGAGAGTAGTTACCTTTTTCATAAATTATGGAGGTCATTTTGACCGGTCTAAACTTCTGCTCAGGACAGAAAGCTAAATAAAACAACCTCAAGACAGTTGGCTTACCAGGTTCTGTTTGAGCACTTGTAAAGAACAAGGGCCACCACTTCTCTAGGTAGTTGATTCCACTGCCAAACAATTATTACTCTTAGGAAGTATTTCCAACATTCAATCAGAATATGCCTTCCTGTCTTCCTTCTTCTTTTTTAAACATGGCTTAGTAACTTTCATTCTTTCAAACCTATTCCAATTTCCCTGAATCCTTCTTTAAGTGTGGTACTCAGAATATAATACTTAAAGCATCACCTGATCAAGGCACAATAAAGTGGAGCTAGTACTTGTGAGGTAACCAATTCTCACAATCTCAGAGGCAAGAAGCCAGAAACTAGAACATCTACTACCAGAAGAAGAAACTGGTAGAAGTTGTTTGTCCTACTCAACAGAGAGTTACTGGAAAAGGAGGTTTCACAAAGCAATTACTAGAATTCTTCCATAATCCACTTTCCAACATTTTTTAAACATTTCTAACAATCATATAATCTCTTAAATAGATAATTAAATGCCCCATAGATTCAACACATTAAACTATAAGGTCATGAAGAAAAGCCTTACTACAATAGTAGTTTTGTGCCCTTGAATGCTGTTTGTTCTTCCTCCAATCTAGTGTATTTCCAAATGGACTTCTCAAGCAAATGAAATAATGAAAATTTCAGAGCATAAAGATTGTCATAATGGCCTATAGCTGGCCTTACCTTAGAAGCTTACACTTTGAGGCTGCATTGACCAGATTTCTACTAAATAATGTATCTGAAGAATGCCTCTTTGGGGGAAGGCAGCCATAGAAACTACTGCTTTCAAACATTTTTTTAAATATTTCCAACATTCATATATTTTCTTAGATAGATAATTAAAGGCCCCATAGATTCAACACATTAAACTACAAGGTCATGAAGAAACGTACTCTTGATTTGTTTTTTGAAGTTGTAGATGTTTCTGTTTATTTTGTAGAAGTGTTAAAACTTCTTTGTTGATTTAAGCAGCTATGAAACAATATGGATTATTTTGGCAGTAGATATTTAAAGATTTTAAAATTTATAACAGTGTAGAATCTGAAAATCTCTCTGTTATTAGGTGCAGGATGTTTCAAATCAAACCAAGAAAGGACAGCCCAAGACAGATTTATATTGCTTACCCATATTTGATCAATTGGATTGTGACTGCTAAATTAAATTAAACGAAACAATAGATACCCTCCAACTTTATGCTCTTTTACAACACTGTATGAATATTCAGCATTTTACAGATGAGTCCAATTATCCCTGGAACTTCAATCAATATGTTTTTGCCTACTTCATTGATTAACAATAGCTTTGCATTAGAATTCATATTTGCATGAGTGTGTGTGTTATGCAATGAATTGGATAACATTACTTAATAATATGATAGCTACAACCCTAAAGATTGTAAAAATTGTTTACTTGATAACAATTCCCATTGAGTTCAGTTGGGTTTTTCTGAATAAATTATGCAGACCCTTGTCTGGTAAGTAATCTTTTTTTGCCCCTCATGTGAACAAGCTCTGTCTATTTTAGTAAACTGTAGAAAAAGCAATGTTGTTACCTGGCAGGGAAGAGATAATGCTGTAATTTTACACAACTTGTACAATCAAATCTTGGATGGGGAAGAAAAAGGAGAATGTGAAGATAATGCATATTTATCAAAATATTAAATTAATCCCATAAACCTTATGTTTTGACTCTTTGTTAGCTGCTTGAGTCAAGCTTCTGTTTATGACTTCATATTTTTGTGTGACATTCCAGTTTGCAAGATAAAGGATTTTCATGTGTTAGACTCGATGGTTCTTTTTGGCAGAAGGGAAAGCATTCATGTGCTATGTTATCTCTTGAGACACCAAAAACAGTGTGCCAGAAACAAACTAGCTATTGATGTTCAAGAGAGGCAAGGGTTTAAAGAATGCAAGGGATCATCTGGTGAGCAGATTTCAGCATCATTTGCATAATGCTGGCACTTTGTCTTTCATTTAATCCTCTTTTGTAAGGTGCTGGGAGAAGCAAAAGCTGGAAAGTCCTTGGACTGTAGTGACATTTGACTAATTGTCTGCTGTCTTTCTGGGGCTCCAGGTGGACTTTGCCGAGAGCATCTGTCATTGATCCCACCTCTCTTTGAACTCATGGCTGGGCAGCAAGACTGTCAATATGTTGTTAAGTAACTGAATTGAGTGTCAGAGGCACCATCCAAATTCAGTATCGGTGGGAAGAAAAATTGCAAGCACAGAAGGTGACTGAACACTATGACAATCTTTCCCTGATGCCAAGAGAGAGAAGTGCATGTGGCAACATGGTGACTTCTCTCTTCCTCAGCCGTTTAAGAACCTGATGTGTTCCTGGATTTTCCCCAGGTCTTTTAGAGAGGCATTGAGCAGAGAGAATTGCAAAGCAACCACATGCCCTTTAGTAACAAAGCCAAGGGAAGATGAGAGCCAGGTTTTAGAAGAAGTAGAGAGCATGATGGGAAAAGAACTGGCAAAATGCTGTTCCTTTATGTCATTGAACCATTACGTCAGAGATATTACAGGTGCATCGTGCTACTGAACCAAAGTAATCACATTTTCCATAATGTCACTGTATGTTGGTTATAATATTTTATAGTCTTTTAAATGCATTGTTGTAATTTCAAAAAAAAAAAAGGAAAATAAATAATGCTGGTACAGATTTAAACAATTATAGAAAGTGCAATAAAAAGGGGGAAGGGAGTCCCTAAAATATGGATAATTAATCAACAAATCTTGAATAACCAACAGATCTAAAATATCATATGGCTTATATATTCTAATTCACCATTAACAACTTAGAGAACTATTAGACATTTCATTAGACACACCAAATTTCTAGTCAAGACATGTCTCTCTGAAGCTGTAAAAATATTTGATTAGGAAAACTGAAACCAGTAGGAGAAAAGGAAGAAGCTATAAATAATAAACAATGCACTGAAAAATATTATAAATAATACGTAGATTATATAGCACATCAAATTATAAACTTTAGAATCCATATTTGAGATGTAGCACAATTTCATATATAGAACTGTAGTCTAGAAATGGTATGAAAATAAAACTGAATTGAATATCAGATTTAATTTCTAGATATGAAGTTATTCTAGACATCGAGGCATATTCCCACAGTTTAATTATAATCCTTTTTCTATAGAGATGATCAGATCTTTTCCAGTAAAAAAGCATTTACAATCTTGACAGTTGTTGTCATATATAATGCAGGGGTGGGTTCCAACTTACCTTGCTGCCGGTTCGCTCCCTCCCGCACCGCGTGGGCGTGCCTCGTAACAAAAACAAAAAAATAAAAAAAATAAAAAAATAAAAAAACAAAGCCAAAAAAAAGATGGTGACCACATGCACAGTGCCGGAAGTCGGCTTCTGTGCATGCTCAGAAGGAAAATAAAAATTAAAAAAATCGAAAAAAAGATGGCGGCCCCCACGGACCGGCACCAACCGATCCGGTTCGGTGATGTCATTGTGATGTCACCAGCGGGCCGCTACCGGTTTGGGCAAACTGGTCCGAACCGGGAGGAATCCACCCCTGATATAATGTCAGTTCAGGGTATTTTGAAGAAATGTGTGGTTTAGTGAAGTTTAACAAAAATATTGCAGGTTGAAATGGAAATACAACTCTTGAAATTTGTTCCATTCTGTGATAAATTAGTTTCCAATATTGTTGAGCTCTGCAACAGTGCCACCACATATGGAAAAAATATTCAATCTATTCACTGCATTTCCCACAATTTGCAATAAAGGAGTTACTCATATTAGCAATCATGACTGGAATAATGTAGCTATGATGTAACATCTTATACCACTTTTCTTTAGGAAATTTAATATTCTTTTTGTACTGACATTCCCACTTTTCCATATATGTAACTGTATTCAAATTTTGCATCCATTTAATTATATAGTTTTTGATTGTTCAGTTTCTGAGTCACAGATTCTAAACTGTGCACAACAAATGTTCAATGTTCAGTTATAAGATATGCAAATTCAGACAAATTTTTCAATATTTCCCCATGTTTCTTTAATTCTTTTGTTGATGCACTGCTTACCAAATGAGTGTGTAAGAGAATTCTTTAGTAAAATTTTAATTTTGTCCTGTTGATAACAAAATCTTGTAATCTAAATAGATTATTGTGTCTCCACTTTTCTTATTGCTTTCTTCATCATAAAAGTAGACATTTGGTAATGAAGTGAGAGGAGAAAAGTCTTGATTTATTGTCTCATTTTTTTTTCTTATCGGTTCAATATATCTATGCAAACCCATGGAAGGTCTGTCCTTTCCATTGAGGTGATGGTCCCATAAGGAAGTATAATCTATTCTGAAACCCATGATAAGCAATTTGCATGACAGGCATAATTTTGACATTTTAGGCCATAGATCTGATTGTGCATTTTATTGCAATGTATTTAAATCAACAAAAAGATACACGTGGAAATAAATGTATTTTGTGAGACAGGTTAAGTAATGTTAAAGAACACCATTTCTCAATTTTGGGATGTTACTACTTTCTAAAAACAGCAAATAAATTTGTTTCACCTGGAATTTAAAAACAATAGCTGGGCAAGGAATAAACAGCACTGTTAATAATAAAATCACCCCAGAATATTTAATATCCCGGGGGGGGGGGGTCTCCAACATAGACAAGAGGGGGAGGATAAAACTCAGAATGAATTTTTACAGTGTTCCTATTTTGTCTAGACCAATTTTTTTTTACTGTAATTCCTTTCCCATAAGCCTGTGTGATATGACCCAATTTGAAAACCCTAGTAGACATGAGTAACATAGGGCTTCTTAGAACCCCTCTGATGTGGACAAAAGCCCTTTATGTATTGTCATATGGTTTTATACACTGAAGTGGTGAAATCTTTAATGAGAGAGTAATGTTATTTATTTATTTATTTGTTTGTTTGTCAAACATGTACAAGATAGCAGGTATAGGTATAAACATAAACATAATCAAGGTGAATACAGATAGATGAGGACAATAGGACAGTAGGACAGGGACGGTAGGCACGCTGGTGCGCTTATGCACGCCCCTTACAGACCTCTTAGGAATGGGGTGAGGTCGACAGTAGACAGTCTAAGGTTAAAGTTTTTTGGGTTTGGGGAAGAAACCACAGAGTCAGGTAGTGAATTCCAGGCATTGATCACTCTGTTGCTGAAGTCGTATTTTCTGCAGTCGAGTTTGGAGCGGTTTACATTAAGTTTGTATCTATTGTGTGCTCGTGTATTGTTGTGGTTGAAGCTGGAGTAGTCATTGAGTCATTGACAATTGTAGCAGATAATTTTATGTACTACGCTTAGGTCAGACCGAAGCCGGCGAAGTTCTAAGTTGAAGCAGAGGTGATGGACAGAGAAATTCATCTTTCTTGTCCTTCTCTTTACTAATCAAGGGAATGGTGAAAGTGAGGCCTGTATCAGTTTAGAAAGTTGAAATGCAT
>QLTV01002259.1:1005864-1029105 GCA_003457575.1 Thermophis baileyi
AGAGAGAGATCTCAGTTGAAATGGAGCCATGTCCCATTACAATGGGGAAAGTCTGGCAAAACATCCAGATGGCTGCTATGCAACTTGCCATAAAGCTGCTTACCCAATTTGACACCTGTCTTTTTGCACACGAAAGAAGAACACAGCTTCCTTTCCTAAATCAAGGAAGGCAGAAGACAGTGTCAAGACTTTATAGTGGTATTTTAGATCTGCACAGCCACTGGAAAGCTATAAATTTCCCTTCATATTCCATATATTCTAGTCAAGCTGGGGAACTTACTTTGCATGTTCAGCACGCTGCAGTCATTGTATGGGGAAACAAAGAGGAAGAGGAAGAGAATACCCATTCGTGAAAAGGACTGGTCCAATCAAAAGCAGTGTGTCCTCTTAATGAGCTTTGTTGCCTTTTCCCCCCTCCATCTCCAACAAATGGTTCGATGAAGCTCTTTACTGTTGCTCATTAATCCCTGCTTAAAGTCACAGAAATCACTGAGAGCAACTCCTGTCAGCCAGGAACAAGGGGAAATAACAATAAATATATCCAGGTCCAACTCTCAAACTTAACAAGGTGTATTTTGGTGGTGGGTGGAGTGATGGAAGTAATAAGCAGTACAGCAAGACAGAACATTTTTCCATCTTTTTTATTGTAATTGCTGCTATATTATATCTAACACATTCTCCTCCTGCAACACATCTCTTCCAGCAGCTCAGTTATCGACTGTCTCTAAAACCTTCTATTGTAGAGATGTGCTATTTTCAACATGACATTTCTGGTCTATTTGTCGAATGCATCACCTGCTAGTTTTAGTGTGGCTGGATGATCCATTAAGAAGAGAGTCCAAGTCCAGAATGAGATGGGTGCTGCTGCTGCTGTTGCTTTTTTTTTTTTAATGCTTTCTGCTGTTCTTTTATCTTCTCTTGTGATTCTGAGGGTATTTTTTCTCTCTCTCTCTTTCCCCCTCCCTTTTTCCCCCATCTCTCTTTCTTTGTGCTACAGAACTGGTGCTGAATGCTGATGAGCCATCTTTCTACTGCAGCCTTAGACAAACAATAACTTCTCATCTCAGCCTAATACACTTCTTTCAATTAGCTAATATCACGGGAACATTACAAAAAAATGATAGTGAACACCAATAGGTGAAGCAGAGCATGATGAGGATAAGGTAAAGGTAGCCAAATTTGACTAGGATGGTGGAATATGAAAAACCCTGCACAAAGCATTGCTATAGATGGCGTCTTAAAAGCCTGAGTGCTTTGGTGTCAGAGAAGGGTTCTCTTCTCTGTGGTTTTGCAGTTGTCACAAACTTATCAGGCATGGAATGAGTTTCCTCCTTTAAACCTGGGGTTGTTGGACTGCAGCCTTACTCAATCTACTCTGTTCATTTTATTAGAAACTACACCAACCAGCCAGAGGTAGGTTAAAAAAAATGTGGCTGGGGAAAAGGATGTAATAAAGCTTAAGGCCACCTAAACTGCAAAACAGGAAAAACCAAAATTAATCCATCATCCATCATCTCTTACTCCCTATGCCTGGAAGAAAATAAATCTTTGCTTCTGTAGCACTGGCCTCTTCCTTCTTCTAAAAATCATTTATTCTATCACTACCTCTATTTGCTCTACACAGCAACAACTTTTCTTACCCTTTTCCTATTCTTCTTTATGTTTGTGACTGTAATCCCGTAGAACTGCTTAATTTTATAATCTATGAAAGAATAATGTTTCTTGGACAGTAATTTCATATCCATTAACTTGGGAGCAGGGCCCACTGAATTCAATGAGACTTCTTTTGGGGGGGGGTGAGAAAGTCTGATTTGTACAACTAATATATAGACATTCTATTAATGGATATTTTCATCTCCTGTCAAGAAATCAGGTTCAAAGTTTCAGATTTACCGTATTTTTCGGAGTATAAGAAGCACCTTTCCCCCCCCTAAAAGTGGGTGAAAATTTAGGTGCGTCTTATAGACCAAATACGGGTGTTTTTGGCCTCCCGAACCCTCCATGCATCACATTTTCACCCTCCCCAGCCCCCAGAAGCACTCTGCAGTGCTCCGCATGGCCCATTTTTGCCAAAAATGGACCCATTTTTGGGGTCCCAAGCCCTCCGCGCATCGCATTTTCGCCCTCCCCGGCCCACAGAAGCACTCTGCAGGCCTCCGCATGGCCCATTTTTGCCAAAAATGGACCCATTTTTGCCAAAAATGGACCCATTTTGGGGGTCCAAGCCCTCCACGCATCGCATTTTCACCCTCCCCGGCCCACAGAAGCACTCTGCAGGCCAAAAATGGGTGCATTTTTGGCTAAAGCGGGCCATGCAGAGCACTGCAGAGTGCTTCTGGGGGCCTGGGAGGGTGAAAACGCGATGCGCAGAGGGCTTGAGAGCCCAAAAACGGGCCTGTTTTGGTGAAAATGGGCCCCTTTTTGGTGAAAACAGGCCGTGCGGAGCACTGCAGAGTGCTTCTGGGAGCCTGGGAGGGTGAAAACGCAATGCGCAGAGGCCAAAAACTATTTTTTTCTTGTTTTCCTCCTGTAAGTTTAGGTACATCTTATAGTCCGGTGCGTCTTATAGTCCAAAAAATACGGTATTTATTTCTCAAATTTATATAGCTGCCAATATCACAAAAAGCAACTTAGCAGTGTACTACAATCCAATAAAACAACCAATGTAAAAATATTTTTTAAAAACCCACATTAAAAGGTAAATATTGTAAAAACAAATGTACAATTCCTACGCAAAGAGAATAAGAATCGCCTGAGTTTATTAGCTGGAAAGCTGGCAGCCCAGGTTCAAACTTGAGCACTGTACAATGGAGTGAGTTCCTGTTACCGGTACTTGCCCCAGTTCCTGCCCACCTAGCAGTTCGAAAGCATGCAAATGCGAGTAGATAAATAGGTATTATTTTGGCGGGAAAGTAACAGCATTCTCTGTGCTTCAGCATATAGTCATGCTGACCTCATGACCACATAAGTGTCTTTGAACAATGCTGGCTCCCTTGGCTAAGAAACTAAGATAAGCACCATCCCTTAGAGTTGAAAACAACTGGATAGGAGAAACCGTTACATTTTTACTCAGCATGAGAGCCAACTAAGCATGTCTCCAGTTTCCAGAGAGCCTCAGGCCTTATGAGCCGCGGTGGCGCAGTGGTTAGAGTGCAGTACTGCAAGCTACTTCTGCTGATTGCCGGCTGCCTGCAATTTGGCAGATCGAATCTCACCAGGCTCAAGGTTGACTCAGCCTTCCATCCTTCCGAGGTGGGTAAAATGAGGACCCAGATTGTTGGGGGGCAATATGCTGACTCTGTGAACCGCTTAGAGAGGGCTGTAAAGCACTGTAAAGCGGTATATAAGTCTAAGTGCTATTGCTATTGCTATTGCTACAACATAATCTGATCTTGAGGGACTTCCAAAATGTCAAAAGGGATGGAGCTTAATTTAATTTTCATAAGGAAGGCTCCACAGCAGAAAAGGCCCATCTTCTGGGATCCATCAAATGTACATGCTTAACTGATGGTGCCCCACAGCATGCCTTTTCTGACAGATCTAATGGGCAGGGATGATGTAACTGGAGAAAGAGGGTCCCTCAGATAATCGAGTCCCATGCAGCGAAGGACTGCAAAGATTAAAACCAGCACCTTGAATTGGACCTGGAAGTAACCTGGCAACCAGTATTACAGAATAGAGGTGTAACATGTACTGTTCTAGGAGTGCACAAAATTGCCACAGTGCTGTAAACCTAAGCTTCCAAATACTCTGTAAAGCACATTGCAGTATTCTACTCTGGAAGGGACTTGGGCATGTATGAGTGACTGTAAGCAGGGCCTGCTGATCCAGGAACAGGTGCTGTTGAGCTGTTTTCTGGAACCCTGACAGGTGCAACTGGTTTACAAGACTAAGCTGTGCAAAGGTGCTCTGAGCCATGACTGCCATCAGTTCATCAAGCAGGAATCATGAATCTAGGAAGACCCCGGATTGTGCACTGGGTCTGCCTGGAGGAGTGAAAACCCATCCATCACTAAAGAAGGCATAGTCCTAGAACCAGTGACCCCCAAACCTAGAGCCACTTATTCTTGCCAGGGTTCAGCTGAAGCCTATTGTTCTCCATCTACACACTCATAGTCTTCAGACACCAGAATTAGTTATTCATGGCATTATTTAATTCACCGGGGTAGAGATATATAATTGGGTATCATCAGCATAGTGATAATAAGTGAGCCCATGGTGACAGACAGAGGTGAGGAGAAAGCACCAAATTCTGTAGTACCTCACAAAGCAGAGGCTAAGGGTGAGAAATCTCCTCTTCAATCATTACTAAATGGAATCAATTCCAAAGGAAGGAGGTGAACCAGCACAATACCATGCTACCTACCCCCAATTGTCTTAACTGATCCAGAAGAATACCATGGTCAATGGTATTGAAAGCTGCCAATAAGTCAAGTAGGGCAAGAATGCACTATCCACTTCATACTTAAGCCAGAGGTCATCCAAAAGCATGACCAATGCAATTTATATCCCATACCTGGGTCTGTATTCTGATTGGAAGGGATCAGATAATCTTCTTCCTCCAAAGCCCTCTGACAACCAACTTCTCCATCAACTTTCCAAAGAAAGGGAGATTAGATACTAACTGGATGATAATTGTCCAGTGTGGTGAGGACCAGCAATGGCTTCTTGAGGAGGGAGTGAAGCAAAGATCTTTAAGAAGTAGAGGAACAATCTCCTCACTCAAAAAAGAATTGCCAACTGCTAGAACATGCTCACATGATAACCCCTGGGCCACTTCAACCAGCCAGGAAAGGCATGGATCTAAAGAATAGGTGGCTGAGTTCACAGTCCTAAGGCACCTCTTCACTTCTTCTGGTCCAACAAGTTCAAAACTTTCCCAGATAACCCTCCTAGACTCCTCCCTAAGCATCTCCTCCAAATTTGCAACAGGGCCAGCATCTAACTGAGAATGCATCGGAATAACTTTATCCAGCAGATGCTGCACAAATGTCTTTGCATGTCCCTGTAGGAGATCCTACACACCCCTTTTACCCAAGAGGGCTTGCATCACCCAAAATAGAGCTTTGGGATGGCAATCTGTGGATGCAGTAAGAGCAAAGAAGTACTAATGCTTCACCAACCCTACCACCACAAGTTAGGCCTTAATATCAGCTCTAACTCATGTTTGGTTAAGTTAATATTTTGATAAACACAATTGATGCTCTAGATGTCTCTTCTATCTTTTCATCTCTCTCAGCAACTCTGTGAGCCATGGGGATTGACAAGATCCTTGAGACAGGAGAGATCACATGGGTGTGATCTGATCCAAGGCCTCAGCTGCCCTCTTATACCAAATGGCTTTGGATGAAGCACGCAGCAGACCAATCTCCGCTCCCTTTAAAGTTCCTTTGGGACCATCAGTTGCCATGAGTGGACCAAACTAATGGGTACAGCCCATTAATATGAATATTATATGAATATTATATGAATATGAATAGTGACACTAGAACATTCTATAGAAATTGGGGTGTGATCTGGCCATGATAAAGGGGACACTTAAATCTCCCCCAATTTCAGATCATATTGCCACTGGCTTAACAGGAACACCAAATCTGGAGTGTGACCACTATCCTGAGTTGGGCTCTGGATGACATGGAATAGAGATAGACCCAAGGAAGTAATGAACTCCTGAGACACCTCAGTTCCCATTCTTAGGAAAGGCAATTTAAATCCCCCCCAGAACCATGATTCTGGGGAACTCTACTGCCAACCCAAAAATTAAATTATGGAGGATCAGGGAGGCTGCTATGCAGCCAGGGTGGGGTGGGGGCTGGTACAACAACAACAATCCAAATTAATCCCTAGATCTCTACTTACTGAATACGATCTTACATCTGATGACCTATGGGGCAGAACCCCTGAAAGCTATAAGAGGTTCTCTGATGACAATCACCACACCTTCACTCCTCTTCTCAGAATCTTGACAGATGTCCCACTTGAAACCAGCTGGGCAAATTTCAGAAAGGGCCACACTCCCAATTTTGGAAGCCAACCAGATCTTAGTATGACATGCCTGGTTGGCTGTCTCATTTATGATCAAATCATGGATGGTGTAGACTTTATTACAGATGACCTGGTGTTCAGTAGCAGCCCTGGTCTCTGGCTGTTGAAGGTCTACTGGTATTGGGGATGACATCAAGGAGATGGAACCCAGAACCATTATGAGACATTATGAGACAATGATTCTGTGGTCCTGAAAGCAGTCTACTCCCCGACTCTTGCCATATCTTCCTATGTTTGATATCACCATGAGGTTATGGCTTGCTACCACCCCACAATTATAGCCTCATTCTCCAAACCAAGTCTGGGACTGAGAATGTTCTATGTCCTAACTCTGCATATAGGGAGGGAACACTAAGCACCCTGAACAGTTTTGCTCCAATGACTCTTAGCATCAACAAGGCAACCAGCTTTCACTTCCCCACCCACTACCATGCATGTACACACATTAAAACCCATTCAAAACCTCCCTCCCTGCCACTCCCAGCAGCAAGAGGAGGGCTCTCCTCATTCATCCCCCACTAATTCCTCCTCTGGCTGTTACCCAGAGGGAGGAATCAGATCATTCATTAAGGCACCCAACAGAGCCAGATTTCTTTCTTTCTTTCTTTCTTTCTTTCTTTCTTTCTTTCTTTCCTTTCTTCTTCCTTCCTTCCTTCCTTCCTTCCTTCCTTCCTTCCTTCCCTTTCCTTTCCTTCCCTTCCCTTCCCTTCCCTTTCCTTTCCTTTCCTTTCCTTTCCTTTCCTTTCCTTTCCTTTCCTTTCCTTCTCAGGGCTACCCAGAGGGCAGGCAAAGGTGATTGTCATAGGGAGAAATATTCTAGCCTGCAGTTTTACTCTGTTGCCCCTCCCTACAGGTCACTGTTCATCAGAGGTGGGTTCCTGCCGGTTCAGATCGGTTCTTTAGAACCGGTAGCGGGAATTTCCGCCCGCTCGCCGAACCGGCAGCGATGGCTGGCTGGACACGCCCCCGAACCAGCTCTCTCGGTGCCGCCATCTTGTTTTTTGCTTTTCTGCGCACGCGCAGAAGCTGGGTTTTTAGCACTGCACATGTGCGCACGTACCCGCGAAGCACACGCGCGCCCACGAAGTGCGTGAGGAAGCTGCAAGGTGGCCTGGATGTTGGACTAAATGCCTCCTGGGTGATGGTAACTTTTCCCAGCAGCTTATTCAGGTCCTCGTTGTTGCACATGGCCCATCTCAGCCACTCCTGACTTCCAGCTACAGACCAGTTCTCTGCAAGCAGTGTGGTCAGAAAACTAATCCATAGGCCAGTCCAGAGCAGCTGAGTAGTACAGCAAGCAAACCCCATCAAGTTCCGCTAACATTGCAAAACAGTACAAAACAATGAAAATGGCAAAAAGCAAATGTGATCATCTTCTTTTCCAAACCTCCAGTCCAAATAGCCTAAGCAATTCACTCTTCCAGGTAAGCCCCACCAAAAGCACACACATACAACAGTCCATAAAAAATAATCAAGAGGACAACACAAACACAGTTCCCGCTTCCTTTTCCAGCTTAACCACAACTGGAAATTCTTTTTCAAGATAGTCAGTTCTTGCCATAAAAGCATATTTGTTTATGATTTGCCAATATTATAAAATGTTGGCAAAAAAGGTGTGGCGCCACCCAAAGATACCCCATATCTCAAGGACACATAAGATCTGATGAGCTGCTACAGTATCATGCACCCAGCATTCAAAGGGGCAGGAAAGGAGAGAATTGAGCCTGGACATATCTAAGCCATATGAAAGGAATAACATCAAGGGACAGAATCAAGATCACGGGAAATGATGGTAATGCTCTGTACCACACTGGTGAGGCCATATTTGGCAACCAGTTCTGGTCATCATGATACAAAAAGATGTTGAGAGCCTAGAAAAAGTACAGAGAAGACACCAAAAACAATAAGGGGTTTGAAAATGAAAACCTATGAGGAGCAGAACTAGGTATATTTAGCTTAATAAAGAGAAAGCTGAGGGAAGAGATGATAGCAGTCTTCCAGTACTTCAAGGTCTGCCACAGAGCATTAATTTATTCTCCATAGCTACTGAGGATAGTAGGTGGAAGCTTATTAGAGGTAGATTCAACTTGGAAATGAGGAGGAATTTCGTGACAGTAAGAAGTATTAAGCAATGGAACAGCTTGCCTCCCAGAGTTCTTGATGCTCCATTGCTGAAGGTTTAAAAAAAACATTGGACAACCAGTTGTCCCAGATGGTATGAGGATTTCTGTCTCAGGCAGAGAATTGTGCTAGAAGACATCCAAGGTCCTTTCCAGCTTTATGATTCTATGATTGTGTACCTGTGATTTTGTGATTCTATGAAACATGTTATAGATGACAGGCAAGGATCGCATACATCCATGGAAGTCTGTACATCTGGTAAGAAAACCACTGATAGAGTATTGCAACAAAAAACAATGACACACATTACACATAATTGGCTAGCAGATCAAAGTTCTACAATACTTGTAAGTGAAAGATAATACTTCATGATTGTCACTGGAGATAATATCTTTAAAGCTGACCTATCTGAGAAAAAAAATCTTCAAAAATCCTACACACATTATATTACAAAAATACAATATGCACACATATTTATACATAATGTATCAAATTGCAATAAAACTAAAACAAGTATGATAATGGAATCTGATTGGGTATTCTTCTTTTAAGGATAGGAGATAGGGTAAATTAAATTGGGAGGACTGAAATCTCTCTTTCTCTCTTCCTTTCTCTCTCTCTCTCTCTTTCACACAGAAACATTAGTTAAGCAATGTGAAGCACTCTGGGAAGCTAGTATTTGTCTCATTAGGAAAAAAATATATGCATCCAGGGATTGAAAATAGTTCACAGAATTCAAACTTGTTTGACCTTAAGTGGCAGCAAAGAAAGAATGGGGGCCAATCTCCATTCTCATCTCCATTCTCTGTAGAGGATACCACTGTGTTAACATCTGGACAATCTGTCCTATCCTCAGCACCGACAAAGCTATGTACAGTATTAGCAGCTGGCTCAGAAATGCAATGAAACAAACCAAGTCGCTTGGAATCCACACTCCCTGATGCGACTCTGACATGTAAAAAAACAACAAACATATTTATTGAACATTCTACATATCTACTGTAACGAGTGTGATGTAATAAAGAAAATCCCCTCTCTCCAGTGTTAGTTTTCTATCAGAATGAAATGGAGGGATTTAAACTTTGTTCCCTGAGGGTTGGGTGTTGTTGTTGTTGTTTGCATGGTTGTTTGTTGTTGTTGTTGTTAACCAAGACTTCAGGGTATTCTTCCCCCTGTCCATGAATTTTCATCCTGACCTGCTGGATGATCTTGGATTTCATTACTATAATCTCCAGAGCAGTCCTACCATTAGACATGGTGAATTAACTGCCTCCAGCAGATGTTGGAAAAAGAATAGCAGTGATAATTCCCCACCCATATCTTATGAGTTCCACAGCTCTTCTTATCTGTGTAGGGAAGTAGGGAGGGGAACTATACTTGCAATGGAGTAAGCTTTATTCTGTCTTTCGATGAAGAAGCAAACTATACTAGGGCACTAATGTCTGCCTCAGGTTCCATGGCTTGGCCTGGATAAGTTTGAATAAATCATAGAGATGGAAGAACCATTTGGACCACAACATCCTACCACATTGTCAGTGGTGAAATCCAAATTAAAGTATCTCAGACAGATGGTTATTTAACTACTGATTCAACACATTCAGTGAAGCATAGCCCACCACTTCTCTGAGTAATTGTTTTCACTGTCAAATTGTTCCTGCTGTTTGGAAGTTTCTTTTAAGTGGGAATCTGACTTTCTGTAACTGAATTATTCTGTAGTGTTAGAGGAGAGAACACGTAGCTCAGAGTTGAGATATTGGAATCTTGGTGCTTCCTGATCATGATTTTCTTCTTGCAAATGTTTTATTACCAATCTAGGCAACATTTTCAGTGAAGATAACAAAAGGGAGTAAAGATGACAAATAAAAAGTCGACAACTCTACTCCCTTATGTCAAAGTATTGTTGATGTTACTTACCGGTATATTGGTAATGAAATTTCTGTAAGAAGATAACGAAGATCCCAACATCATTATTTGGGTCCTGTACTCCAAAACAAAAGATTTTCTGTCTTGCTCTTCCAAAAGGTAACATACTTTCAGATATTTGGGGACAGTTACCACATTCTACTTTCAATAGGATAAAATGAAACATCTCCCTTAATGTGCCTTCATTGGACTGTTCTTAGTTCTTTGACCAGAACTAAATCTCTTGGCCTTCTCTGGATCATTTCCTATTTTTCTAAATCTTTCTTGAAATATGGTGCCCAGAATCATACTCTGAAATAGGGTCTGACCAAAGCCAAAATAGTTGAAACAGTTTCTTCCCATGATTTAGAAATTATAGTTCTGTTGAGACAGCCTAAAACTGTATTTACCACCTTTGAAGCTACATCATACTGTTACATTCAGTGAGCAATCAACTGCTATTCCAAAATCTTTTACAAAGTACTATCACCAAGGTAGATTTCTATCATTCTCTACAGATGTATTTCCTTATTGAGGAAGTTTTCTAAGAACGCTCACCTTGTGTCCATTAAAATTCATTCTGTTACTATCAGCCCATTTCTATAAAATATCTTTGAATTTCATTTGTGTTCCCTAGGTATTAGCTACATCATCCAGATTGTGTTATTTGCAGCCTTGATAAGCATCCCTGCCACATCTTAAATCCAAGTCATTAATTAAAATATTGAAAAGCAGAAGACCCAGGAAAGAGTCCTGTGGGAGCACACTTGATTCCTCTCTCCAAATTGATGAGGAACCACAGATAAACACTCTTTGAGTATGATTTTCAAGCCCCCTAGGTATCCACTTAATTATCATGCCACCCAGACAACCTTTAACTAGTTTGATAATCAGTATATCATGGAGTACTGTTGTGAAATGCTTTGCTAAAGTCAAGGGTTATTATCTGCACAGCATTTCCTCAATCTATTAAGGAAGATGCCTGTTTTTTTTTAAAAAAATAATAATTCTGGAATGACCTTAAGAAATCTGTACTGACTGATGGTAATTATTATTTTGTTTTATGGTGCTTATAAACTGATCTCTTTCTTGTGAATTAAGGCAAATATACGTGACTCGGGATAATGTTGCAAGATCCAATCTGAGTCGGTCATTGGGTCCAAAGGTTTATTCTTCCATGCTTTCAGGCTCATGCTGGAGCCCATCTTCAGGGAACTTCTCTCACTCCAGAAGTTCTCTTTTTGTTTCAACTAGAATCTCCTAAAGCATCAGTGTCTGACTGATTGGTGTGTAATTCTTAGGATCCTCCTTTTTCCAGTTTTGAAAGTAATTCTTAGGATCGCCCTATTTCCATCCCCCCCCCAATCTATCCATACTTCACCACTTCTAAATTTCTCAAAGATAATAGTTAAGATTTCAACTAGATCACCAGCTACTTTCTTCAGTATCCCCAGATGCAATTAACCTCCTCCTAGAAATTTAACTCATTCAAAATAGATAATTCTCTGACAATGTTTCTGTCAATCTTAAACTGCAGTCCTGTCCCTTCATCTTGTTCTTTATAATATCCTAGTTTGTTTTTAGTTCTTTTAATTGGAGAAGGCTAAGTAGGAACTGAATAGCTCTGCCTTTGTATTTTCTATAGCTTTGTATTTTACTGCTTTTACAGAGCAGCCAGTATACTGATTCTTTTTATTGTGAACATATTTGGTGGCTTCCTCTTTCTTTCCTTCTCCTTACTATTTTTGTAATCTTTCACTAACCTAAGATCATTCATACACCAGGGTATGCTTCCATCCTGGCTGTCTGGTTCTCTTTTTTGATCTGGTCTTTTTTTTTTTCTTCATTTTCTGTATGTGCCCGTTTTTATTCTTTCCATTCCTGCCCAATAGAATTTGGAAGGAATTATTTAAAGCATCCTGGGACTTGTCTATCTGGCAATTTATCACCAGAAGTGAAACAGAACAGGACCACACTGGGGTAGTGGGGAAACTAGGAAAAGAAATATAAGGGTGGGGGGGAACCTTCAGTGCCTTCTTTCCTACAATGGGCAAGCAGCTCAACTCCCATCATTTTAAGTCCCCTTTCCTTCCGATTATCTGAGCCAGAAATAGTATATGCAGCCCATTCTGTGCTTTCCAGCAAACAGATATACTCAAATACAGAGAGATACAACACAATGAGGAGTGGCGGGGGCACTAACAGATACAGATGTAGAGTAGAGCCGAGGTGGGTTCCTCCCTGTTCAGACCGGTTTGCCCAAACTGGTAGCAACCTGCTGGTGACGTCACAATGATGTCACGGATCCAGTTCGGTCAGTGCCGGTCCGTGAGCACCGCCATCTTTTTTTAAATTATTTTTTATTTTTATTTTTTCTTCTGCGCATGCGCAGAAGCTGAGTTTCCGGCACTGCGCATGCGTCACCATCTTGTTTTTGGCTTTTTAATTTTTTTTTCACACTGTGCATGTGCATGCACGCAAAGCGCACGTGCACCCACGAGGCGCGCCCACGTGGCGTGGGAGGAAGTGAACCGGCAGCGAGGTAAGTTAGAACCCACCCCTGGAGTAGAGCCTTGCACTGAGCCTTGCACTGGAGTAGAGCCTTGCACTGCAGCTGACTGCTAGCTGCAGTTCAGCACTTCAAATCTCACCAGGCTCAAGGTTGACTCAGCCTTCCATCCTTCCGAGGTGGGTAAAATGAGGACCCAGATTGTTGGGGGCAATATGCTGACTCTGTGAACCGCTTAGAGAGGGCTGTAAAGCACTATGAAGCGGTATATAAGTCTAAGTGCTATTGCTATATAAACAGAGCCAACACATGAATTCACCCTCATCAATCCCTGGTGAGAAAGTGTGCACATACCCATAAACATCAAACAAACAGGTACCCACACACTCATATGCAACAGCTTACTTGGATACACAAAGGAAAATATCTCAGTCTCCTATGAACCCTGATGAACCCTCTAAACATTAGACTGTACATGGAATTTATAAGCTTTTTCTTTCCTGAATATCAATGAGTAATTTAAACAGACCCATTTCAGCAAATCTTCCATCTTCCACCATGTACATGTTTTATAACTGAAGTCCCTATTTAGATTTTCATTTCTGTACATCCAGATTCAATTTAAAGCCCTCCTAACCAAGCTTGCAGCACTTTGCCCCAAAACATTTTTAGTCTTTGTGAGGTACACCCCGTTTGATTCTTAGTAGTTCATCACATAACGCAAACCAGGATCCCAGCAACTAGATCTCTCCCATTGACCCCATTTGTGTAGGCAGTCATTGATTTGCAGCATTCTTAATTCCCTTTTAGGTCCTCTTCCATGGACTAGAAAGATAGATGAAAATCCTATCTGTATTCCCAGGTTATTGAACATTAGTTCACGATTTTCAAGCCTGCGTTGATATTGTTGTCGATGTTCTTTGCAGTATTTTTAGTCTCATATGTGTTAGCAATGAAGGGATAATTGTCAAGGGACTTGATAAATCTTGAAAATTATGTCAACATCCCTGCTCCTTTTCCTTCACTTTATGAATCAATGAGTCTGGTCAGCATACATTTGCTTCAGTTCCTTTTAGAAGTGAGTTGTGGATTATCACAACTCTTCCTTTTGTTTCTTATAGCACTCAGTTGTATCCTTTTGCCCTGTAGGAATCCATTGTCCTTTCTCATTCGGCAGCATTTCTTTCTCTTCTCTGAGAACTCAGAGCTAGTTTTATCAGAGTCTGAAAATTGTTTTTCAGTTCCGAGGATGTAAAATATCTTCTATGCCTCTTGCTTCTAGTTATTACTCTCAACTGGTAGGCTTGCTGCTCTATCTGACTGTTTTCCCTACAGAGAGTTGTGTCTACCGATAGATCTTTCTGTCTATGATAGATCTTTCTTTGTTGGAATTGATAAACTTTTGTTCTTTCTTACCAGCTGAAGTATATCTATTTGCTGCTCCAATCCTTTGACTTTTTGTTTAAGGACTGCTACAAATTTCATTTAGTATAAATATATCCCAAAATTATTTTCAGGCAGAAAAACAAACTTACTATAGGCCTTGCAAGTTACATCTGCTGATGTACTTTCACAAGCTAAAGTTGAATTAAACAGAGAAATAAAAGCCTCAGATTTTCAGATGAGTCAATTATCAAATCTTGAGGGGAAAAATTAGGGATTCCTTTTTAAACTTTCCTGACAAACTCTTGCTTGGATAACTCTTTGCTTACTTAGTGAGTTACTCCCTGGAACCTGGCTGTTTTATATCATTCTTATAGTCTCTGCAAGTCAGAAATTCCTTCATTTTCAGTGTTAGCTTTGAGACATTAAAATCCAAGACAACTTTCATCTTGAACATTCACTAGATTTTACTCTATGTTTTGTTTTTTAAAAAATCCTGTTCAACTTGCCCTTTGAATTATCTCTGCTCCCAGTTAGTGTTAAGAACTAAGGAAATCCTACACCAGGGGTGTCAAACTGGATTTCTTCTAGGGCCAGATCAGCATTGTAGTTCTGCTCCACGGGCCGGCGGGGGGGGGAGATGGGACTGCTGCTTCCTGCAGCACCCTGCCGGCCAAAACGGGGCATGGGGGCACCCCCCCCGTGCCCCGTTTTGGCTGGTAGAGTGCTGCAAGAGGTGGTCCAGGCCAAAAACGGGGTGCAGGGGGCCACACACAGCCCCCATGCCCCGTTTTGGCTGCCAGAGGCACTATGGGCCGGTCCTTTGCTATTTCCAGGCTGGCCCCATGGGCCAGATTTAAGCACACCGCAAGCCAAATCCGGCCCGCAGGCCTTGAGTTTGACACCCCTGTCCTACATGATTGTCATGATCAATACACACAGAGAAGCCCACTTTGGCTGTAATATATGACATCCTCATATATGGTTATCTAAGCCAGTTTACTCAATCCAGTTTTCTAGATGCACATAATATACTTATCAATAGGTTATTCATAAGAATTTAAGAAAAACTCTTGCCCAATCAAGCCACTAGCCCATCTATTTTTGGTATTCTATGTCATATGATGGCCATCTGGATGTTTTGGGGAAACTTACAAAGCTGGCTTGGAAAACTATATCCCCCCATAAAATGTTGCCTCCCAACAACCAGAATTTAAGACATACTGCTGTGAAGAACAGCCATAACATTTTAGCCATTGGTAGATAAATCCTCCACAAACCTGTCCATTTTAAAACCAAATTGACAAACATTACTGCAGTTATTGGCAATGAATTCCACAATTTAACAATGTAGTTATGTGAAACCAGAATTTCCATCTGACTGCCCTGGACCTCCTATGACTCTACTGCTGGGGCTGGGTTTGGATAACATGGTAAGCTAAAGTATGTTTGACTAGTTTGTGGCTTGTGCAAAAACAGCCATTATTTCTTAAATCAAAAGCCAAGAATAGGAGGAAAATAAGAGATGTAGATCACTATTTTTGAACAGAAGTGTTTCTTCCTTCACATCTGACTCTGCATGTGAGTTTTTATGGCCATTATCTCATTTCTTTCAGTCCAGGTAGGCTAAGTGCAAAGCAATTTAGTCACATCTCAGGAAAGGACAAGTTGGCTAAGAATGCTAATGTGATTTTACATGGTGAAAGTTCATAGAGATGTTAAGGATGGGTGCCATTGATAGCCTTTGTTTCCTTATAATCATCCATATTTCACTTCAAATCCTGCAAGGGCAAATGACATTATTAATTTTTTTTAAACAAACCAGGTGGGTGATATAGCCAAGAAATAAAGTGTTAATGTGGGAAATCATATCTACATACCTGTTTGCATGGTTGAGTCCTCTGAAACTGATTTCAAAATTGAGTCCTGCAAACACTCATTTATTCAAACAAATGTATTATTTACTTTCAAAAGGGAGAGGAAAAAGAGAGATGATGGTTATTTAAATTTTCTGTCTGAAAGCATTGTGTAAAGTAAATCTCCCTTGACTTGTTACTGTCAGTTGCCAATCTCATTATTTTAAGCTCAGACTGCTGAACTCCTGCTGTGGCATGATGAGTGCTAGGAGAGATATTAGGAAAATAAAAGGAAGAGTACAAAAGTCAGCAGGAATCCCAATTCGAGAAGCGTTTCAGAGAAACTCCATCTGGTCTCTGCAGCCACAGCTTCAAACCCTGATAGTAGGTTTATAGCACCTCTCTGTGGCCTCTTTTTGATCTGCTACTTTTATTATGAAATGAAAATATTGGATCTTTTCCTTCCTTTTCTTTAGGAAACAATATGTGTCTTTTAAATCCAGAGGGAAGACTCCTATTCCATTTCAATTTAACTAATGATTTTTGTTTATGAATGAAGGAAGGAAGGGATAAATGTGGCATAGCAAAGTGAGGGAAGAAGATAGTGGGTGTTGTGTTGCTGTATAAGTTACTATCATTGGTTAACTGCACACATTAATGAAAGCAGAGAATAAATTCTGGAGTCTTTTTTTCAGGAGACAATGGATGTGTTTTTATCATTATATGATGTTTATCTACCTGTACTTTTTCCTTTAGCTGTCTATACAGTCTGGCATGCTGATATGGAATAGACTATTCAGGTTGTATGATAAAGCTTTGAGTAACAGCCTTATATAGGACTGACAGAAATTGCAGCTAATAGGTATATTCTGGAAATGGCCAAATGTACTCTAGAACTCAATATGGAAAGAATGGTTTCATGACAAAATCTCTAATGCTAACACTCATGCTCTAAGTACCATCAATACCCTTGCTCTAAGGCAGTGGTTCTCAACCTTCCTAATGCCGCGACCCCCGCCCCACCACCACGACCCCCACCCCGCCCCCTCCCTGCACATGATGAGGTGACAAAGGGGGCGTGGCACCAAGATGGCGGGCTAACACGCGCTTAGGCGACCCCTGTGAAAGGGTCGTTCGACCCCCAAAGGGGTCGCGACCCACAGGTTGAGAACCACTGCTCTAAGGCATCTTAAATTATTATGACCAGAAGGAAGTTGGGTGGTACAATGTGTTGGGAACAGAAGAACAACCTTGATTCTTGAACACCATGGCCAGGGAGGTTCAGTACCTCCACTAGATTAAAATAGAACCTCCTAATTGGTCCAGCTTGAAACAATGGACTTTTGAAGATTATGCTGTGTGATTCTAATACTGCAACTCAAATTGGAAGACTTCCTGAAACTATTCCACATTAGACCACCTCAATTGAATTCAGAAATAAATAGAGTTGACATTTTATATTCAGCTATGGTTTTTTTCAAAAATTACACATGGCTAGTTTTGTGTGACATATCATAAGTAAAGCTTACCAACCACAATGGCTGAATCCACTCAACTTTGGAAAGTTAGGCACCATTAAACCTGACTTGACTCCTGACACCTAAGAAATGGACAAATATCTGCCATTTCAATCTGCCTACAGAAACAACCTATAGCTCCTCCAAAAACATTTCAGTAACATCTTTGATCCTATATATCCAACTTATTCATTGCCTGTCCCTACTATCCTTAATCTTGCCAAACATAATATTTTTCCCTAAACCATTATGTGCTCAAAGTATGTGGCTTTCTGTTTGCTTCAGGGAAGCAATCAATCCTGCTTTGGTCCACAACTGACCGATTAGTTCACCTTGCTGTCCATGGTATTCTTAAAAACTATCTCCAGATCCATAATTCAAGATCATCTATCCCTTTTCTCAGTCTTATTAACTAGTTTTCCTATAACAATCACTGCTTCAGCTATATTCAACTTGTTGTCAATGAAATATCCTTTATGTTCTTGTTTAAGTTTGCTATTGCCTTCTTTCTTAAGATTAATCTTATCTTTAATTCTCTAACACACTTCCAACTTTATTCTTGAGCTCCAGGAAATAAAACTCTCTACAACCATCATTTCTTTACCATCAACTCTATATCACTAAGCTTGCAGGTTGATATGAACTTGGATTTTTTTTCGTTTTCAGTTTCCAGTTTCATAACGAGTTCCCTTTAATTCTTCTTTGCTGCTAGCTAATAGTGGTATTATCTGCATACTATCTCAGATTGTTAATAGAATTTTGATTTCAGTATTTCTTTCAATCCTATCATTTTTATAATGTTTGCCATATAAGTCACATAAGTACAGAAGCCAAGTGTCACCATGTCCCATTTCCTTTTCTATTGCTATTTTAGATGCCTCACAATTTATATCTCATAAGTTTAACATTATTGGAATGAGCATAATTTTTCTGATCTTACGCCGATCTATAATCAGAATAAAATTTGAATTCCAAACTACTCTGTTTTTCAAAATTCAGTTGTTACTGACACATCTTATTCTACAGAAGAATTCATATAACATACTAAGTGAAAAACTAAAGAAATCACCGATTATTCAGCACAAAAAGTGAACTAGGTCAATGTGAAGTGATGAAATTGGGAAATAACCTCTAGAAAGGGTTTATTTGAAATTTTTAAAATGGTTTCTAAGAATGCCCTAGGGAATCATGTCAAAAGACAAGGAATATATTAAGTACAAGAAGACTATTATGTTTTGTTCACTCAGTTCTTCAGACAATGAAAACTCCAGAGGTACAAACATTTCACCCAGGGGTTAATTTCCTAGAATTGAGTTACTGGAAGCTTATGTTATTTAATACTATATCATTTATTTATACAGGGTTTTTTCCCCACTGTGTGTGTGTGTGTGTGTGTGTGTGTGTGTGTGTGTGTGTGTGTGTGTGTGTGTGTGTGTGTGTGTTTTAAGAAACTGTAGTTGGTTTTTTGGTGTTGAATTTATTGTATTGTAAGCCACCCAGAGTTACTGGATAGTGAGATGGGTGGCATATAAATTTTAAAATGTTGGAGAGAGACTGGCCAAGCCAGAGGGAGGAGTCAAATGAGGAATTAGTCTGGAATCCCTATATGGCCACAAGAGGACAATGTCTGACCTCCGCTTGAATGCCATGGAAACTTATCTAACCTTACCCTGGTGCAAACTGTCAGTCTGAGAAGATTCCTATCCATACTCTTCAGCAATATAACAGCTAATCAAACTTTTTACATGTGGATCTGGTTGTTTGCACCTAACAAACAAACAAACAAACAAACAACTTTAGGCTGTGTACTAGAACATTTTACAAGATGAGAATACAGGTGGGACAAAATGGTGTCCATTCAAATATTTCTTGTGAGTTATTTATGAATCATTTTTGTAACACAATGAGCTATCTGCAACTCTAAATTTTTTTCAACCAGTTTAAGTTACTATTGCTCATAGATCTTTTACAATCAGAAATGTCCCAAATTTCTTTGGAAATTCAATATCAGTAGTTTTGATCAGGATAAAATTGTCCTTACTATGATAATTATTGTGATTTAATGCAGCCCACCCCAACTTGATAGCTTCCAGATGTATTTCTGGCTTGGAATTGAAAGAGTTGCAGTTCCAACATACAAAGAAGTAAGTGAATGTTTAGATTGTGCCCAGTACTGGGCTTCTTTGAATTAATGCTTACTTCTTATTAGTACATCTAACCCTTTCTTTGTCATATGCCTTTTCAAAAAGAAGATGATACATGGCGGGTATCTCTAAGTAAGCATTACTGCCTCTACTGACGTATACCAGGAACAATTTTTATGGCCTTCAGAATCTGAATAAGGACTTACTGCACAGAAAATAGAGTAGAAGTAATATTTGGAATTGTTTAATATTCCTTCCTTCCTTCCTTCCTTCCTTCCTTCCTTCCTTCCTTCTTCTATATAGTATGAGTACCATCTTGTAATTGTCAAAATTCAAATGTGTTTAATATTGTAAGAAACTGGATCTTTGGATATGTATAAAAATTATACTCAACAAAGTTAAAATAATTCACTTTAAAAGTTCATATATTCATGATTAATTTAAAAAGAAAACCTCCTGGAATTTCAAGATTATAAAGTTAAATAGTTCAGAATATATCAAGGACCATTAACAAAAGCTCTCTCACCTTGAGTTTAAAAAGATTATACAAAACCCTTTGTACAAAGACAAGGAGCATAGGTCAGTGACCTCAAAGACCCCAAGTCCTTTTTCCAATAATGAAACATTCCTACTGAAAATTCCTGCAATTCATATGAAAAATTATCATTTTAAATGCTCAGAAGTCCCACTAATTTAGTAGAATTAGTTCTAACTCTTATGAGTTCTTTTTTGCCTGCCACCTCTAGTTTCTTCTGTTTTTGCAAAGGTCACTCTTCAAGGAGTATAGCAAATGACTACTGTAATATGAACAGATAAGAGATTTTTGTATTTATTTTAAAGCTGAAATCAGCTTCTCTATTCTTTGAACTGTAAGCTTCTTTATGAATTTCATCCAGACAATTTATGTTAAAATGACTTATAAAAGCAAAGAGCTGTGATATGACCATAGAATCCAAATGGTATTTACTGCCCATTGGGAATTTTCTGAATGGGATGGGGGATGGAGAGAAGACTTCAGCTTAATAAGTCATTCTAAAAACGGATTGTTGGATAAGCTGTTTGCTAGTTTTATTGGTACTGTACTTCTTTCATCTAGAAACAATGTCCTTGATATGTTCCATATTTTTAGCAAGGACTAGAACTGGAGTCTAATTTTAATTCTCTAAGGCAAGTGAGCGACAATGAGAACTGAGACATTAAGCCAAATATTGCATCTTCCTTCCCACAGAATGTCCTTGTTGCCCTGGAAATGTGGTATATAAGAAGCTAAACCATTAAGGAGTTATCTCAGCTTGCCAAGGCACAATCTTTCCCTATGTTAAATGGTTTTCTTTTCCCTTAGCAATCTAAATCAAATGCTTAAAAGCAGTTATTGGAGAACGCTAACCAAAATGTAAGTGAGCCATATAAGACAGATTGATGACACCTCAGTGCAGTTGTGCAAATAACCATAAGCAAATGCCCTCATTTGAGGAGACACACAAAATTTAAAATGTTACTCTGTTCTTTGCAAAAAATACTGTGGGAAAAGATTTAATTCTCTTTGTAAACAACTGAGAGAATCTTTGTTTCCCAATCTAAAGTTACAGTGCAGTAGGAAGAAGGTTATCTTGACCTGCTTAAAAGATAGAAATATCAAGTAAGGCAGGACAAAGGTGAAGAGAAAGAGCTAGAAGTCAATAAAGAGTTAGCTAGAATGGAGCAAGGAAGGATTATTTTGCATTACGGTTGTGAGAAAAAAAATAAGTCTCTACTCTTTTAAAGTTTCATGGGAGAAGCATAGATTTAAAAGAGGACATAGGAAAAATAAGGAACTAATAGAAGAGATCCGTTTTTAGCCATAAGAGGGTAGCACTGGGAGTAAAAAAGATGTAACTAGAACAGATCTAAGAATTTACCTGCATAACCAAGAATGTCAGCCCCCCCCCCCATCCCAATCAAGAAAGGCACATGGAAGTTCTTGCAAGTAGCAATAGCAATAACACTTAGACTTATATACCACTTCACAGTGCTTTACAGCCCTCTATAAGCAGTTTACAGAGTCAGCTTATTGCCCTCAACAATCTGGGTCCTCATTTTACCGAGCTCAAAAGGATGGAAGGCTGAGTCAACCTTGAGCCTGGTGAGATTCGAACTGCCAAATTGCAGGCAGCCGGCAGTCAGCAGAAGTAGCCTGTAGTACTGCATTCTAACCACTCTGCCACCGCGGCTCTTACGTAGATTTCTTTATTGTTCTACACCTATAAAAAGAATCTTGCCAAACTAAAGCAGTCTTCTATCTGCACAAGCCTAAACACAGAGAGCTATTAGAGGGGGATGTTTTCACTCTCTTTCTCTCATACAAACTGAGTGAGCTGTCTCTTACTCTTCTGGAATGCACCCCCCTTTCTCCTGGGAATCCAGACCAATCAGTCCACTGCACAGAGCAAATACAGGCTCCAAACCTTTAAGACCAGTCAGCTAAATGAGCTGTTCAGAGTTGCTTAAGATAAGTGGCCATATAGGTCTTTTAAATAAATTAAGAAAACATACATACATACATACATACATACATACATACATACATACATACATACATACATGTGTGCCTCTGTGTGCTTCAGGAAAGCAACATCCATTCCTTAATTTCATTTTACATGTCAAATGTTGTGACTTGGCCAGCATAAGAGGTGCTGTCTGGTTCCCCTATTAGACTTCATTATAGACAAATGCCTACATTCCAATTGGCTAAACAAAGGAGATAAAGAAGCATGGGAATACACAAACCAAGAGTCACAATAAGCACAGGATAAATACCAGGCCATTGTTTTGGCCAAAGCTGAGTACCAAATATGCTTTACTGGGTCTTTATGAGGGTTCACAATAGAAATGCCACTTGAGCCACTATGCTGGAAGATCCAAAATGCATACTAGGAGAATTAATGTGCTCCTCCTAGCTCATTTTCCAGCAGCTTTCTGTAATGGAACCCACCCAAAGAGCAAGAGCACTTAGAAATAGCAATAGCACTTAGACTTAGCATCATAGTACTTCACAGCCCTTTCTAAGCAGTTTACAAGTCAGGATATTGCCCCCAACAATCTGGGTCCTCATTTTACAGACCTCGAAAGGATGGAAGGCTGAGTCAACCATGAGCCGATCAGGATCAAACTAGCAGTGGGCAGAGTTAGCCTGCAATACTGCATTCTAGCCACTGTGACACCAAGCTCACTTGTTTTCTGACTATCACATACACCAAAGAGCACTTTCACACATAAACAAATTGGGTAGAAAGGAAGAATCTCATTCATGTGATACATTCTAATTATGACCCTTCTCTTTAACTCTGTTCAGATGGTATATTCAAATATACAGTTCAGCCAGGGGTGGGTTCCTACCGGTTCGGACAGGTTCACCCGAACCGGGGGCGACCCGCTAGTGACGTCATCCGAACCGGATCGTTGGTTGCCGGTCCATGGGGGCTGCCATCTTTTTTTTTAATTTTTTTCTGATTTTTTTTTCTGAGCATGCTCAGAAGGTGACTTCCAGCACTGTGCATGCGGTCGCCATCTTTTTTTGGCTTTATTTATTTTATTTTTATTTTTTTTCTGAGCATGCTCAGAAGGTGACTTCCAGCACTGTGCATGCGGGCGCCATCTTTTTTTGGCTATCTTTGTTTTATTTTTATTTTTTTTTAAATTGAAGCACAACGGACCTCTACCTAGGATAGAATTCACAATCTGCTGATTGTGAGGCAAAAGGTCTACCTCTAAGCCACAGCAGCTGT
>QLTV01002259.1:1029788-1045259 GCA_003457575.1 Thermophis baileyi
GTGCAGGTTGGTCCTTGACTTACAACTAGTCATTTAGTGACTGTTCCAAGTTACAAGGGCAGTGAAAAAAGTGACTTATGACCATTTTTCACACTTAACGACCAACAGTCGTTAAGTGTGAAAAATGGTCATAAGTCACTTTTTCACCACATTTTACAAGTTGGCCACTCCCACCCGGTCACACGACCGCCAAGCCACTCCCACCCAGTCACATGGCCATCAAGCCACTCCCACCCAGTCACATGGCCGTCAAGCCACTCCCACCCAGTCACATGGCCGTCAAGCCACTCCCACAAAATTAAGCCACGCCCACAGAGTGGTAGTAAAAAAATTTGGAACCCACCCCTGAGTTCAGCACATGAGGAATAGTAACATCCCCTCTTCTATTTAAGCTATACTTACAATATCACTGAAGGCTCGGTCTCTACAAGTGCATTGACTACCATCTACAGTATATTGCATATGTACTCTGTCAGATAAATTGCAACGCTGATAGTAGATACGGTAGTTGCAATGCAGACGATTGTGTTGCATCTATAGCAGTGTTGGTTTTGATATCCAGTGTCATTTGGGTGAGGAGGAGTTGCTCTCATGTTGAATTCTACCTGGGAATATATTTCTCTAAGAGCAAAGGTTCCAAATAGAATTGATGCTTATCCTTCTCACAGTACTTGAATGGACAATGTCCTTCCTCCCTGATTTCAGTGGCAGTGGTGAATTGAATCCACTGTTAATTATTCTCAGCTAAAAAAATAAATAAAATTAAAAGTTGTATAAAAATCTGAATATATTTGGGAGATCTGCAATACAACCTATGCAAAGTGGCATCACAATTCACATATAAAAGGTAATTCGGGTAAAGAAAGGACAAATGAAGGTGGTAACACAAATTGTATAGAAAATTAGCAAAGCTTCAGATTCAAAGACAAAATGATGTGCTCACCTAGATCAACATTCCCCAACCTTTTTGGGTTGACAGCCTGGTGCGGGGGGGGGGGGGGACCGAATAGGCCCCGGCCTGGTAGTGGACCGCAACCCACAGGTGCACATGCATGTGTGCACAAAGCTTCATTTGTGTGAGCGGCGGGCATGCATGCCCACTGCTCTCACATTTGCACCAGCCCACTACTCACAAGGCACAGTTTTGAATAGACCACAACCCGGTAGTGGGCTGCGGTCCACAGGTTGGGGACCCCTGGTCTCGATAGCTTCTCTCTGCGGTTAGTCACATTTTTCCTAAGATCCTAGTGCAGCTGTGGAGATCTGCACAAAGAAGAGGGGATCAACATATTCTCCAAAGCACCTGAAAGCAGGACAAGAAGCAATGGATGGAAACTAATCTAAACCTAATACTAGGCTCGAAATTCTTGGTTTGGATAACTTAGAACTGCGTTGCTTGCGGTCAGACCTAGGTATTGCGTACAAAATTATACGTAGTAATGTTTTACCTGTAAATGACTTTTTCTGTTTTAATCGCAATAATACACGCATGAACAACCACTTTAAACTCAATGTAAATCGTTCTATACTTGACTGTAAAAAATATGATTTCTGTAATAGAGTTGTCAAAGTCTGGAGTGCCCTACCTGATTCAGTTGTCTCAGCTACAAATTTTCACAAGTTTCAGTCACAAATTGACTTCTGTGGACCTTACTTCATACTTAAGTGGTCAGTAGAGGGGGTGTGCATAAGTGCACTAACGTGCCTATCGTCCCTGTCATTGTATTTTTATTCTCTTATTCTTGTTCTCATTTTTGACAAATTCCAATAAATAAATAATAAATACATAAATAATCAAGGAGTGAACCAACCTACAACTAAGAAGACATTTCCTGTCAGTTAGAACATTTAATCATGAAACAATTTGCCTCCAGAAGCTACAGTATGAGTGCTCCAACACTGTAGGTTTTTAAGAAGAGATTGGACAACCATTTATCTGAAATGATATATGGTTTCCTGCTTGAGCAGGGGGTTGGACTAGAAGACCTCCAAGGTCCCTTCCAACTCTGTTATTCTGTCTTCTCTGTAATCCTTGGAGAAGACACAGTTGTTTAGGGAGGTGTAGGAAGGTGTTACCTGTGTGCTACCACACTCTCCAAAGCATCCTACTTATTCTCCAAAGTGCTACATAAATCTAAAATAATTTCTCTTGGGGGAGGGAATAAATACATTGTATAACCAGCAACTCCATTTATTTAGACCACTTTTGGAAATGTTCCTTAAAAATTAGAGATGAATGAAATAATATGTATGCACATTGGGCTTTTACATAGCTAATATAAAGTTATATTCAGCTAAAGTAAAATCTAAATTTGTCCAGTGTAGCCTTTCTGTTGTTATAAATTCTTATTATACTGTACCTCCATCATTTCCAGGGGGGGTACCTTTGTAGAGTTGGGCTCAGAAAAAGAAAGTATGTACTAGACATTTCCAAGAACAACATAGCTCTGCTCAGTTCATTGTACCTCATTATCCGTATATCTTAATGTTTTGTTCCCAAAATGCTGAAGCAGCATGCAACTTTCCATCTGACCTTTTAGCTACGTCTGCTAATTAAGTGCTCATTGGGGATACTTTTATGACAATATCTTTCCGTGTGCAAAGCTAAAGATCTTGGCTGTTCACATATTGATTGTGAGCTATAATCTTCATTTGCCAAAACAGGTTTTTTTGAAGTGTGATTTTTTTTCCCCCAAGAGTTACGAGGAAGAAAATGGGATTCTCAATAATAACAATTGTCTAGTATCATGGTTAATATCCTGGGTCAAAGCACATAGAAATCAGAACAAAGCATTGTGAGCTCTTCTACTGTATTATGTTGGGGGGAGTTTTCATACACAACTGAATTGCACAGAAGGTGTGGGGAATGAGGGCTGTCTTAATATACCTCAGGGCTATCTTTTGTTCCTTTTCTTAGATTCAAGGACATGATATATAGAGAAATAACTCTAATGCTCTTTCCCATGATTTAAGCAGCCTATATAACAATACCTGTACTTGAGATTCGGAGACTAAATAAAACCAAGAGGTGCTTGAGGGAATATCTCAATTTGCTCCAGATCACTCCAGAGACAGTCTTGGTTCAGTGCTTGAACCAGGAATGTGATTGGGAAAAATGGAGCTTTGTTCTGCTATAATCTGGCACAAAGGAAAAGGAAGAGACTACTTTCCAGAACAACTGAATCATGAACTGCAGGCAAACTAGAGCTTTTAGTGAGATAAAGTATAAATTTGTTTTTCGCCCTAGGAGAATTTTTCCACCCAAAGCCAAGAGTTCTCTTTTTTTCCAAAGTGAGACAAATGATGCTAGGATCAGAAGAATTACTTTGGTTTAAGGACAGTTCACTCCCTGCTAAAACCAACAACATCCCCACAACTACCACTACCACCATCACATTTTCCTTCAGTGCATTTCTTTTACATGACTACACCAGCGGTGAAATCTACTTACCTTCCCTACCAGTTCGGAAGCACGCGCACGCCTGTTACGCACACTTTTTCACCCTCTGCGCATGCACAGAACACTTTGCGCATGTGCAGAGGGTTAAAAACAAGAAAATTGTGACATCCAGGCAGGTGGGCAGAGCCTCGCACTGCCGCCGCTACCAGTTCTCTGAACCACCGGCGGCCGCCGCTACCTGTACGCCCCGACCAGGCCGAACCGGTAGCATTTCACCCCTGGACTACACCAAAATTTACCAACAGGGATTTCCTCAGGGGATGAAGTAGTAGACATTCAGTCTTCTTAATCCTTTCAACTAGGATCTTCAATTTGTTTCTGTTTGGAAACTGAATCAGTGTCACCTAAATATGCCTCCTGATCAATACACAAAGGGAGAGAGAAGCTGGAATACTCACCACTGGCACTTGTTTTCTCATTGCCATTCACATCTTCAGATAGCATATCTGACTAGCCAAGCTGCATTATAATGGCTTCAGCTGTGGTTTATCTTTGACTTCAACTTAGGCCATAAAAATCATTTCCATAATTAATTACACAATTAATTATTCCAGATTTATTTAGAAACGGCAGCAGAATCCATTTCCTGATAGGCAACAAGGTGACTTTCTCAGTACTCATGTTTATTGTTTCCATTAACTTGCCTGAGTAGTTTCAGATCACATTTACAATTGTCCTCATTTCTAAATGGTAAGCTTGTCTTTTCTCTGTTGTCTTGAATTCTAAAGATGTAGAAACCATTCTTAACTTCAAGAATAATCCTAGGAAAATTCTAGGCATTTTCATTTTTTTCACAAGAAAAAAAATATATTTCATTGTTTAAAATATATATCATACAAACATTATTCCCAAAATATGCTTAACTTGGCCACTGAAAAAGGACTTTAGCCTACTATGGGAGTACATTCGACCTATTTTACTAATTCCCAGGGGTTAAGTATAGCATAAAACAGATTCAGTCTTGCTTAGAGTTAGTTAAATTCATTGTGTTATACAAATACCAAATACCAACCTACTATTCTGTGTGAACTATCTAGTCCTGCAAGAAAAGGTTCTTGAAAGTAAAAGCGAAAAAGCAAATCTCTCCTTATTTTATTTTTATTTATATCCTACATTAATGACCATCAGAGCATTAGTATTTCCTATATTATTATTAACACGCTCTGATGCTAAGGAAAATAAATCTGTCCCAAATGCAAAAAACAAGCAGAGGACAGGAGTTTCACTTTCAGTTTTACTTTCACAGCAGCAAGCAGGTTTACTACAGTAGAGTTGAGCTAAGCCACGGCCAGGCTCCTTCCTGTCTCCTTCTTGCTCACACAGCAAATACTGTTTGAGTTTCCAAACACCCCTCAACTCTCTCACACACTGACAGGACGCTAGCCAGATGAATACCTATGGATGCTGGTAGGCAGATTCCACACACACCCCTTATTTTCCTCCTCAGTTCAGACAAATTTGTTCCTTCTACTGTAACACCAGTTAAAGGGGAAAGAGGCAAAAAAACACAGAAAAAGATTTACAGATGCGATTAGGAAAACACAAGTAAGGGAAGCTGCACACAAGTATCGTCAAACTCATCCCCAAGTCAGTAGACAGGCTGTAAATAAGTATACATCTAATAACCCCTACATTAATCAGTCACAAATGGGATCAATGCCTTGGACTAATAAGTATTTGTCTGGTTTTCAATATGAACCTCAGATTCATTATTCCAGGGAAAAGGTTGTTGATCTCGGACCTCGGTTACCTTGTGCCTGGTGCCGTGCTCTAAAGTGGCAGGATGAGAATCCTGGGATGTGCTGCAGTGGTGGTAAACTCCACCTCCCTCCCCTTCAGCCCTACCCTGAACCCTTACACAGCCTTCTCACCCACCAGCATCCAATGGCAAAGCACTTTCTTTCTGCTGTCCAGAAGTACAATGGATGCTTCCAAATGACGTTTTTTGGAGCCAGAGAGGTGAAGGAGGGAAATTTTATGCCAACATTCAAAGTGCAGGGGCAGGTCTATCACAGGATAGGGAGTATCATGGCGGGGCCTCAGCAGCAGCCTTCATTTCTCCAGATATACTTTGTGGTGATGATGACAATGAGAGGGACATCCATTGTGGAATCTACCCAGGCGTTAATCCACAACTGGTTAGCGAACTGCAGAAGTTGCTGCGTGAACACAAGTATATTCTGGAACTTAAAGCTGCTGTTGATTCTGTTCCTAAGGGCCACAAGGACTTCCAAGTAGTGATTAACGCCAATAGGAAGCCTTCTGGAGAGCACCGAGGTAGTTTCAATGCCCCCACGACTACAGAAGTGGCTGTTTTCATTGTCGGCCAGGATTTTGAGAAGAGAGATATCGTTCTCCACAGCAGAGACAACAGGTTGTTATGAAACAGTGAGACGCACCATGCCTATGACGCTCTCCAGTACCCTCTGATGTTCTGCCGTGGAGAAGATGGCTAATCACATAGTTTCGTAGCAGAGCATGGGTATTCAGCTAGTAATACATATAATGCTTATTCTTCCTTCTGTTTTTCTCCACAACAATCCTGTGAGGTAAAGTGAACTAAGAGAGAGAGTACGTGGTTGGCCCAAAGTCATCCAGCTGATTTTTCATGCCTAAGGAGGAACTAGAACTCACTGTCTCCTGGTTTCTAGCCTGGTGCCTTAACTACTAGATCAAACTGTCTCATAGTGAAGCTGTTGGGAAAGAACTAGAGATGCAATGAAGCCTCGCTACTCTTTTTCTGGATTAAGGAATCATGAGATGGATACTAAGCACTTTCCTGGTAAAAGTGGATGAAGGTTCTATTCTCCAAAAGATGATAAAGCAGATTTTATCAGGTTACCAACCCGACTTGCTAAATGTTTGATGAGAATATAGCCACAGAGTTGAGGGATTATTAAAAAATACATTGAATCAATAAGAGCTTCCAAGCTTAATGAAGTTTTCTACGCACATACAAGATAACAGTGCATCAGCATATCAATAATCCAGCAAGCAGCATCACACGCATGGGTAAGCTTCATATGGAATTAAAAGGAATTGCAAATTATCACGCTTAAAACAGAATACTAAATCATTCAGAATTAATTCTTCTGATACAGCAATCATTTTGTTCTTCCTCTTTGCCCCCAACCTCCTTATTCTGAAGAAATTAAAACTAGAGATGTTTTTAAATGGAGTATAGATTTCATTAATGGGCTCCATCCTTCCCACCCCCTGTCCAAATATTATAGATGTTTTTAAGAAGAATCCTTGTTATAAAAATGATAAGGAGAAATAAAGGATAAGTCATGCTGGTTGGTGCTCTGTTTAAAACTAATTACCATAAAAGTACAGGTAGCCTTGACTTATGACCATTCATTTAGTGACTGTTTAAAGTTACCACAGTGCTGAAAAAAGTGACTTATGACCAATCCTTGCAGTTATGAGTGTCACAACATCTCCGCAGTGACGCAGTGCTTAGAATGCAGTACTGCAGGTTACTTCTGCTGACTGCCGGCTGACTGCAATTTGGCAGTTCTGGTCCCAGAATTTCCCGTTTTCTTCTATTGAGGTGACATGACAGAAAAGAACTCTGAAGGAAATGTGTCCCAAATGATGCCCCCCCCCTTTTTTTTATCTTTCAAGGCAACCCATTCTGCTTTTAAAAGTGGAGATGGAGCCAGAGATCTCTGCTGTTGTATGTTATTTGCAACCATTAATTATTTTCTGTAGAGATATGAAAGGTAGTAATCTGCCTTCAAGGATTAATGTAAGGATTTTAAAAGATCTACTTTTGAATCACATTTTATATAATATTTTACTCAATGTGACAAATACGATCAGCATATATGCCCATCATGTTATCCCTTCTAGTCTTCCTAACTAAACAAACTGCAGAGGTGGAACTGGAAACAGTAAAGAAAAAAAGGCATAAAATAAGAAGAAAAAATACAACTTAATCTAGTTTATACCGATACCATTCCCTATATCTCTCTATAAGCTTTATCCATGGATATGATTCTTGCTTCTTCTATGTCCACATACCATTTCAGATATTTTCTTATGTTTTTTAGTTCTTACTCCTCCCTTTATGAGGATTTCATCAATTCCTTCCAGCACAACTTTCTCTTCTGTGTTCTCTCACACTCTCCATTAATTCTTCATTATGTATTTAAGAGCCGCAGTGGCGCAGTGGTTAGAATGCAGTACTGCAGGCTACTTCTGTTGACTGCCGGCTGCCTGCAATTTGGCAGTTCAAATCTCACCAGGCTCATGGTTGACTCAGCCTTCTTTCCTTCCGATGTCGGTAAAATGAGGACAAAATGTTGGGGGCAATATGCTGACTCTGTAAACAGCTTAGAGAGGACTGTAAAGCACTGTGAAGCGGTATATAAGTCTAAGTGCTATTGCTATTGCTATTTTCACAGTCAAGTAATTGCAATTCAGGTGCTTGGCAATAGTCCTGTATTCACAATGGTCGAAGCAATCCTGAAGTCAAGTGATTCCCATTTACAACCTTCCTAGACAGCTTCCAATAAGCAAAGTCAATGGGGAAAGCCAGATTTGATTAACACAACAAAAAAGGTTATAAAATCATGGGCAACTCACTTAGCAGCCTTGCTTAGTGATGGACATCCATCAGTACCAGTCTATCACTTGTGGTAATTGTGGTAATAAGCTGAGAACTACCCGTATTGTTGCTGCTACAAAATCCATAGAATCAAGCTTGGTCCTGATGACTTCTTGAACACATCTACAGTATGCAATATTCTTAGCCCAGAAAACATTTGTCATTGTCGTCTCCAAGAATATTTTTAGACCTTCAGACTAGCCTGAAACCTTGGTATTTCTTGAAACTCACCAATCCAAATATTAATTAGATTTGACCCTGCTTAGCTTCCATATCCAGAAAATGTCAGCCATATACTACTGCCCGCTGAGGTTGCTGCAGATATGGATTAATGTATTTTTTTTCTGGACAGATTAGTTTTGCTTATTTTTATTTCTTATTCCATTCCATTCCTTTCCATTTCATTTCATTTTCTACATTAATTTGTGATTTGAAAAAGAGCCTCTCAATATAGCATTTCAGTTCATAGTGTTCTGTATAAAAACTTATCCAGATTGCCACCTCTAGCCTGAAGAGGTTCTCCTGACTACTAATATGTATTAATGTTCATCAGCTTGAGATCACAGGTCTACCTGAATCTCTCAAATATGCATACAACTCCATTATAAAGATAAGCCATTTTGAAAACATGGATTCCATGTTAATCGGTGTTTGAAATTGCACTACAGGGATTGGAGCAAAGGTTCAAGATTCTAAATGAAATGCATTAGTTTATTGATTTGCAATGTTCAATAGAGACAGAACAGAAACAGTTTTAGGTCTAAAGGAACAAAGAACATAAAGGACAATATACAGGCAGCACAGTGGAAAAATCAACAGCTCAGAGCAGTGTTTCTCAACCTTGGCCACTTTAAGATGTGTGGACTTCTCCTGGCTGGGGAATTCTGGAAATTGAAATTCTACACGTCTTGGCTAAGTTTGAGAAATACTGACCTAAAGGTATAACAAATGAATAGAAAAACATTATTGCAACAATGTGAATTTAAAAAATCAGCATAAGAATGGCATAAGAACCCAAGCTAAACAGTTAATAAAAGCTAGAAGAATATAATTATGTTCTATGCTATCACGCCTTCTGCTGCCTGTTACTATTAAATATGTCCAGTCCAATTAATTCAATGTATCCTAAACTGCCTATGTTGTTCTAATAATATATCACTTTACTATTAAGCCCAAATAAATTCATAACTGTTTGATCAGTGTCACTTGAACAGGAGGCCCAAGGACTGTGTAGGCTGGAACTCTTTTGTCTTCTGTTATGTCACTATAGCACTTGTTACACAAATATGCAGGGAGACAGCTATTGCAGACAAAAGGGTTTATTGAAGATTCTTCCCAGGATTAAAAGCAGATAGCAGTTAGCAAAAGATGGCAATTGAATTGAAGCTTTCAGCTGATGTAATAAACCTCAAAGGAGGTGGAGGCAAGATGGTACAAGTCAGCAAAACCCACAAATTCAATTACTGTCAAGTAATTGCAAGAGGAACCATGCATTCTTTCCAATATACTGGAAAGAGAAAGTTCATAGCCTTAAACTATTTATGGCAAGTAATAGACTTTTCATTAGGTCTGAGAAATGAAATAGGTATCTCCAGTCTTTTCAAAACAATCAAAGGAACAGAAATATGGAACACAAACATTAGTAGGGAAGGACTATGAAATAGATGATTCTTTTCTTATTCCTACACAAAACATTTAGCATTGATAACTAAAATTAAAGAAGAAAATGCCATGGTCAAAAACAAAACAAACATTACTTTCCCCTTTCTCCTATCCCCTCTTCTTGTTTATTTTTTAAAGGCTACAACAATGTAGTAGGAATGACTTGATATATTTTCTAAAATCAACAGACTTTTGTTTTGTTCTATTTTCAGTTTTCATCAAAGAGGAGAGTAACAAGGAGGACACAAGTAGTAGAGAGGGTCAGTCTAGTCTATTAAGCAAATAAAATAAGTTTTAATTTAACCAGATCTCCACTAGAGAGCTAAAATTTGAGAATGATTTTGATCGAATGAGGTCCCTGAGATCCCAGTAAAAAGCAAAGACATTGTCACTACAGGCAGTCCTCGCTCAACAACTGGTCACTTAGCAACAGATCGAAGTTAGAGTGGACACCCCCCCCCGTAGCTACTTATGATTCATTTGACTGCAATTTTTGGTGTATTCTGTCAGTTTCTGGTGTTTGATTCCAGTTTCCGGGGGGGGGGGGAAGCACTTATTAGGGAAAACAGGTTTGCTTAACAACCACCATGTTCATGTGGTGACCCACTTATTGACTGCCACAATATACATCAATAATTCTGAGTTCAATTATGATTGTAATTCAAGGATTACCTGTACCTGATAACACTGCAGATGGGATTTGGTTTATAGCAGTGATGGTGAACCTTTTTGGCACCGAGTGCCCAAACTGGAAAGCGCGAGCGCCAGAAACCTCAAGACCAGCTGGCTGGTGGGCATGCGCGCGCCGGCCAGCTGGTCTTCGGGTTTCCGGAACGTGCATGCATGCTGGCCAGCTGGTCTTCAGGTTTCTGGCGCTCCGGTGCGCAAGAAGACCAGTTGGCCGCCGCGCATGTGTACGCAGGAAACCACAAGAACAGCTGGCAATGGCGCACATGCCCACAGAGAGGGCTCTGCGTGCCACCTCTGGCACGCGTGCCAGAGGTTCACCATCATGGGTTTATAGTGTAACTGTTCAGTCAAAGGAAATGGATCCCAAAGATCTAGCATCCCACACATAGCATATTGTTTAGCAATAGCACTATAGCACTTAGACTTATATACCGCTTCATAGTGCTTTACAGCCCTCTCTAAGCGGTTTACAGAGTCAGCATATTGCCCCCCAACAATCTGGGTCCTCATTTTACCCACCTCGGAAGGATGGAAGGCTGAGTCAACCTTGAGCCGGTGAGATTTGAACCGCCGAACTGCAGCTAGCAGTCAGCTGAAGTAGCCTGCAGTGCTGCACTCTAACCACTGCGCCACCTCGGCTCTTAATAGATGAGTTTGATAGATGACTTCTTCTCTACTTGTAAATATGGATTAGACTAATATTTTTTTCTAATTTCCATGTTCAGATTAGGATTTTTGTTTTCAGAGATGGTGTCTCAGACTATATTCCATTTTCCTTCTAATGCAATTAATCAGCACCCTTAAAATGTTTAAATTAAGAAACGTAAACAAAGATTAGGGGGAAATGTAGGGTTGCTTTTCATTTTCTTTTTAACAAGTAGGGGATAACAAAATAATCTTAAACAATTGGGAAAGAGAAATGAAAGGAAAATATATATATAAAAAAAGAACTAGATGTCTTTCCATCTTAAAAGATGATAGGCCATTATCAGAGCTTGTTATGAAGAGGAACCCTTTCTAAGAAAATGGAACTGTTGTAGAATATAGAATAACAGAGTTGGAAGGGACCTTGGAGATCTTCTAGTCCAACCTCCTGCTTAGGCAGGAAACCCTACACCACTTCAGACAAATGGTTATCCAATCTCTTCTTAAAAACTTCCAGTGTTGGAGCATTTACAACTTCTGGAGGCAAGTTGTTCCACTGATTAATTGTTCTGTCAGGAAATTTCTCCTTAGTTCTAAGTTGCTTCTCTCCTTGATTAGTTTCCACCCATTGCTTCTTGTCCTGCCCTCAGGTGCTTTGGAGAATAGTTTGACTCCCTCTTCTTTGTGGCAGCCCCTGAGATATTGGAACACTGCTATCATGTCACCCCTAGTCCTTGTTTTCATAAGACTAGACATATCCAGTTCCAACAACTGTTATTTATATGTTTTAGCCTCCAGTCCCCTAATCATCTTTGTTGCTCTTCTCTGCACTCTTTCTAGAGTCTCAACATCTTTTTTACATCGTGGCGACCAAAACTGAATGCACTATTCCAAGTGTGGTATTACCAAGGCATTATAAAGTGGTATAAATACTTCACATGATCTTGATTCTATCCCTCTGTTATCTCATTTGCTTTCTTGGAGATGTAAGAATCCAGGCAAGGTCATTCTGATTCTGATTCTGATTCTGATTCTGATTCTGGTCCCAGAATTTCCCATTTTCTTCTATTGAGATGACATGACCGAAAAAGAACTGTGAAGGAAATGTGTTTGTATATATATACTGTATATATGATCAAGAAACAAAGAAACTGATATGTATGTATGTATTCAATAAGCCAGAAAACTGGTAAAGGAAACATTAGGATTAACAAATGTGAAAAGCTGACAATATCTCTTGAATATCCTTACATTATTATAATATACAATACACAAGTTTATGGTACTACATTAAATTGTAATTGCTGTTAAAAGATGGTGTATGTTAAACAGACAAACCATCCATTTACAGCATTACATACCTTCTTTTTCCCTTAAGTAACTTGAGACATAGTTTTCCCATTCCAATTCCCATTAGGAATAATCTTGAGCTGTCATAAAGATATATTTTTGATAGTTCCACTGAACAACATATGACCTGACTTTCACTTCTTATCCTTTCAGCTTCCTGGCATCTTGTATGGACCACATTGACGATTTACTCGAAAGAATCTCCAGTTCTCTGGAGCAGGTATAGAGTTTTACAAGGGAATCTATTTGACCTACAGTGTCTTATCTTTCCCAGATATTCACAATTGGACACATATTCACTAATCGTCCTGGCTCCAAAATGATGCCCATTTTTTTTTTATCTTTCAAGGCAACCCATTCTGCTTTTAAAAGTGGAGATGGAGCCAGAGATCTCTGCTGATGTATGTTATTTGCAACCATTAATTATGTTCTGTAAAAAGGTAGTAATCTGCCTTCAAGGATTAATGTAAAGATTTTTAAAAATCTGCTTTTGAATCACATTTTATATAATATTTTACTCAATGTGACAAATACGATCAGCATATATGCCCATCATGTTATCCCTTCTAGTCTTCCTAGCTAAACAAACTGCAGAGGTGGAACTGGAAACAGTACAGAAAAAAAGGCATAAAATAAGAAGAAAAAATACAACTTAATCTAGTTTATACCGATACCATTCCCTATACCTATCTATAAGCTTTATCCATGGAAATGATTCTTGCTTCTTCTATGTCCACATACCATTTCAGATAATTTCTTATGTTCTTTTTAGTTCTTACTCCTCTCTTTTTGAGGATTTCATCAATTCCTTCCAGCACAACTTTCTCTTCTGCGTCTTCTCACCCTCTCCATTAATTCTTCATGTATTTACTTTGGGAGTCAATTTTCCTTTGTTTTCTGATAACCGCAGTACTGTATATATCTTTCATACTGGTTATTCATTTTGGTATTCAGTTCACATTTTCTCAACACCCATTCATTCTTGACCCTATCTCTTCTTGCTTAATTTCAGGAAGACCTGAAAGAACATGTTAGGCATAGATCATCATGGAGAAAATCTATCTACGTGGTCTCTAGGACTCGAAAATAACTTGATGGCACATAATCTGTCATAGCCACCAATTTGGTGCTGTACTGATACCCAGATCAATATAGGTGTAACATAAAGGATGAGTGATTACAAACATATAAAGTTAACAGGCAGGATACAAATCTAGTAAATAAATAAAAATTCCCCCCTTCCAGCAAGATCAGTCAATGGCCAGCAGCATCCAATAAGAACTCAGATAAGTACCAGACAAGGCTAGGTCCAAATTATAGAGGCAATTTACTATATATGAAACACTTTTGAACACTTGAAGTTCAGTGGACAAACGCGAACCAGGATTAGCATTACCCAATGACAGTGGTTGGGGGGAGACTAGTGACCCAGCAGTAGCAGAGTTTGCAAAAGATAAATTTGGAGAAATGATTTGCAGCTATGAAGTTGGATGTCCTTCAAAAAAGCATAATAAAGAAATGGAAGGCAGCCTAATGAGAAAGCTGCAGGTACAAAGAGAAAAAGCAGCATCCCAAGACCTTATAATTGCCAAGTTTGACAACATGCTCCTTTAGTCTCTCCCTTCCATATAAAAAGATGGTCCTCTTTTGCTGCTTCCTTTATTCTTCTGATTGCCTATATTTATCATTCAAGAATGGCTGCCAAAAATACTCTCCTCCTCCCCCTCCTCCCGCCACTGCCACTTTAAAAAAGAAAGAGAGAGAAATGGCCAAGAAACTTAAAATGGTTTCGTTTCATTCATCGTTTACTTGTTTGGAAGAAGGGGGAAGGAAAATTGCATTTGTTTGGTCCTGTCTTATGTCTATGAAAACTGGCAGATTCATAATACATAATCACATGGGTAGTGCAGCTACTAGCGCTCCAAAATACAGTGCCAGTAAACACCGTGCAAATTGTTTGCATGCAGCTCCTGAACATTTGTGTCATAGCAATTAGGATTTTTGGAGAATTGTTGAAAAATGAGATAAAAATAGAGTATTATAATGAGTTGCTTTGTTTAGCTAGTATTCTTTATCCTCAGGAACATGTCCCAGTTTCCCAAGAAGGAATAGGTATTGTAGGTACTTTAATTCTTGAGCAAAATGAAATACATCTCAACCGCAATTACTTATTGTTTCATTTATGTCTTGGTTAAAGGAAAACATTTGCTACTATTTATATTAAGGAAGGGATGACAATGGTTTAGCTTATTTATTTTTTTAAGTGATCTAAATCCCAATTCCCGAGCCTATGTATATAACTTGGTACCTAATTAAGTGACTCTTTAAATTAAAGTCTGCTCTTTAAAAAAAACTGTAATGCATTCATATCTTTAAAATGTGTGTGTGAGGGAAAAATGTGAAATTTCCAGTAGCAGTTTTTTTTTCTTTAAAAATATCTATCACCAATATAGAACAGTGTTTCTCAATCCTGCAAGATTTAAGATTTGTGGACTTCAACTCCCAAAATTCCCAAACCAGCATGCTGACTGTGGAATTATGGGAGTTGAAGCCCACACTTCTTAAAATTCCCAAGGTTGATTTAAACACTGATACAGAATATAATCTAGAAAACGTCTGTGTGCACTTTGAACTTTTTCAGCCCAAGGGTGCACTTTGTCTTTGTGTTCTGCCAAAAGGGTAGATGGCATAACTAATGACTTGACAATTACGACATCACACATGCGAACAAGTTAACCTCACTACTAACGTGGGCAGCCTCCTACCCACACCCTCTTATTTTTCTTGGTGATCTCAACCTACCTCATATTAACTGGACACTAAATGAATGTACAACTGAACCCATACATTCAACCCTATACAATGCTATTACTAATCTAGGACTAGATCAACTAGTAACAAACAACACTAGACTCAACAATTGCCTCGATCTCATCTTCTGCAACAGTCTACACTCAATTTATGGACTACAAATAAAAGAACCCTTTTCCAACAGCGACCACAGCATGATTGACTTTTGTCTTAATATACGTCCTTATAAAATTATAAAATC
>QLTV01002259.1:1046405-1060513 GCA_003457575.1 Thermophis baileyi
TAGAGTACTCATCTCTAATTAGCTAAGTGCCAGAGCCCCCTGTAACAACATTGCATAAAAAAGCATTAAGTGTTGTTAACCTAATCTTGTGTAGCTTCTTCTCTGGTAATATTGTACTTTTAACCAGAGCATATAAAACATTTGCTAGACCAATTCTCAAATACAGCTCATCTGTCTGGAACCCACACTACATATCGGACATTAATACAATTGAGAATGTCCAGAGATATTTCATGAGACGAGTACTACAATCCTCTGCTCGCAACATAATACCTTATGCAACCAGACTTGAAATTTTAGGCCTAGAAAACTTAGAACTACGCCGCCTTTGATCTGACCTAAGTGTAGCACACAAAATTATATGCTACAATGTCCTACCTGTCAATGACTACTTCAGCTTCAACCAAAACAATACACAAGCAAACAATAGATACAAACTTAATGTAAACCGCTCCAAACTCGACTGCAGAAAATACGACTTCAGCAACAGAGTGATCAATGCCTGGAATTCACTACCTGACTCTGTGGTTTCTTCCCCAAACCCAAAAAACTTTAACCTTAGACTGTCTACTGTCGACCTCACCCCATTCCTAAGAGGTCTGTAAGGGGCGTGCATAAGCGCACCAGCGTGCCTACCATCCCTGTCCTACTGTCCTATTGTCTTCATCTATCTGTATTCACTTTGATTATGTTTATGATTATACCTATACCTGCTATCTTGTACATGTTTGACAAATAAATAAATAATAATAATAATAACATCATTAGAATACAGATGGGATTACAGTGAGGGGGAAAAAACATATTCATCTATACTGGATGCATCAGAGAACATTCTAGAGGGCTTCAATTGTGCAATTTCACCTACCACCTTGACTTTTTTGAAGACTTTGGACACTTCTAGTTAACTACAATACTCTACTGTAGAAGAAATAACTTATGAGTAGGAACACTAACCTGCATAGTTCAATCTTCTCCTATTGCTGCATTTTAGGAACACATTGGCATGGTTTCCTCAGCTGTTGACCAGCGATTACACTTTAAGATACTGCTTATATCTCCAGTATTTGGAATCATCCAAATAATAGGTTTTAAAGCATGAGGTTAGCAAAAACAATGAAAGAGAAGTGTACACTTCATCTGCAATCATGATTGTTGCTATACATGTATGTTGTTTGTCAGTTCTTGAAATAAGGTTTGGGGGGGAGTGTTTGTTTTTTTGTTTTTTGATAAAGGAACAAAAAAGAAGACTTTTGAGCAACATGGCTAAGATTTTTGGAGTTTTACACACACACCAGGGGTGGGTTCTACTTACCTCCCCTACCGGTTCTGATCGCGACAGAAGTGTGCGTTTTGCGCGCGCAGGCTCGCTTCACGCACACACACGCGCCACCGTCACATTGCACAAAACACCCAGAAATGACCCTCTGTGCATGCGCAGAAGCCTTTGTGCATGCGCAGAGGGTATTTTTCCAAGCCGCAGTGACCAGAGGAACAGTTCGGGAGCATGGACTGCCAGTCATCGCTGCTGGTTCGGCGAGTGGCGGTAAATTTCTGCTACCGGTTCTAAAGAACCGGTCCGAACTGGCAGAAACCCACCTCTCACACATACACACACACACACACACACACACACACACACACACACAGAGAGAGAGAGAGAGAGAGAGAGAGAGAGAGAGAGAGAGAGAGAGAGAGAGAGAGAGAGAGAATTCCAACCCCCATTTTTCCTTTCCCCCTTTTTTAAATAATTGCTAATCCTAACCAATTCTGAAGTTGTATCGATCAGATAGATAAATGATAGATAATAAATGATGGATGTCTCAAAGGTGCTTTTTTTTTTCAAGAGGCAACTGGACTTTCTGGTTTCTCTTTGAAGACATTTTGCTTCTCATCCAAAAAACTTCTTCAGACTGGATGGTGGGGAATGGAAGGATTTATACTCCTTGCAGACAGCAGGTCATTTGCATTCTTTCAGAGTTGTTAAGGCCACCTGAAGGTTTATCTGTGTCATCAGGATCACCTGATGGTGCAAATGGGTGTGGAGCCTTCTTGGAACTGTTGAAAGGACTGTGTTGTAGATTGGAGATAGATTATGTCATATCCCTCCCTCTCTGTTGAGAGAGGGCTGTTCAGTTTTGACATAGAACACCCCTTTGACCCCTCTTTCAAACCAGTGGTCCTCTCTATCCATAATGTGGACTTTGCTGTCTTCAAAAGATGATGGATGGATGGATGGATGGATGGATGGATGGATAGATAGATAGATAGATAGATAGATAGATAGATAGATAGATAGATAGATAGATAGATAGATAGATAGATAGATAGATAGATAGATAGATAGATAGATAGATAGATAGATAGGAAGAATGATAGATAGATAGATAGATAGATAGATAGATAGGCAGGCAGGCAGGCAGGCAGGCAGACAGACAGACAGACAGACAGACAGACAGAACACACATAGACATTGTATATTTGCATGTTTATTTTGTTGATTAGTTTAGCATAATACAATAAAAGACTTATTTATTTTTTACAAAAAGAACAGAGTTGAGAAAAGCAGGTTATTTTTTTGCAAACTCCAAAGAAAAACATTATCAAAAGAATCAGCTGTAAATTTCTAGGACTCTTTCCATGAAAGGGATGCTTCAGGTTATTGGACAAAGAGAAATAAATGCTAACTACTGATGAGTTTGAGGAATATTTGCCCCTAGGAATGAAGAAAAGCAAGATGGTGATCTGTGCAAAACAAAGATCAGACATCGATTTTCAGACGCTGTGACATTTTCAACCATTTAACCTATTGCATCTCTCAACTCTGTGTGACATAAATAACATAGGTTATCAGTACAAAGACAGAGAAAGGAAAAGGAAGCACGTGAGGCAATTTATAAGATTAGCTGATGTGACCAAACGAGGATCTCCTGAAGAGTTAGTGCTGCATGGAGATCAATGAAACAAGAGGTTTCTGTGTGCGCTTGAGAACTGGATTTGGGCTGATTCATTTTAGATGGGCAGAGGGCAATCTATAAACATATAGGAGATAATTTGTTTACCTAATCAACATCTCCAAAGCTAAAACGCAAGCCAAAGCATAGTGATACTGGAATCTCCCCATGAATTTCTCAATTTGAAAATAATGCCTACAAAAAATTGTACAAAATGTATACATTCAGAATGTCCATAAAAAAAGACTGCATGTGGACTTTTGATTGTTAGATGGGTTGGTTAATTATAGGCCATCAAATCACTGTCAAGTGTTAGAGACCACATAGGTAGATTTTCTCTATAATAAACTCTCCCTAATCTCATCTTTCATGTCTTCCAATGGTGGCCCCACTATTATTGTAACTGATTACTATAGGTCATCCTCTTCTTTTTCCTTCCACCTTTACCAGGGGTGAAATCCAGCAGGTTCTGACAGGTTCTGGAGAACCGATAGCGGAAATTTTGAGTAGTTCGGAGAACCAGCAAATACCACCTCTGGCTGGCCCCCGAGTGGGGAGGGAATGGAGATTTTGCAGTATCCTTCCCCTGGAGTGGGGAGGGAATGGGGATTTTGCAGTATCCTTCCCCTGGAGTGGGGAGGGAATGGAGATTTTGCAGTATCCTTCCCCTGCCACGCCCACCAAGCCACGCCACGCCCACCAAGCCACACCCACAGAACCAGTAGTAACAAAATTTGGATTTCACCACTGACCTTTACCAATATTAGATCCTTCTCCAGAGAGCTAGGTCTTTGCATTTTATATCCAAAATGGTATAATTTAAATCTGGTCACTCTAGGTTGATTTTTTTTTTCAATGATCCATTGTTCGTTTTCTTGACTATCCACAATATTCTCAGGAATCTTCTCCAACACTATTCTTCAAAAGCATCAATATCCTTCCTATCCTGCTTATATAAAGTCCACGTTTTGATTCCTCAGAGTATTATAAGGAATACTATGGCTTGCACAATTCTCATCTTTGTAAGTATAAACACATCACAGCACCTGAATATCTTTTCCAAAGCCTATCAATTCCTAATCCATGGTGTATTTCTTGATTGCTTGTTCCTTTACTGTTAATCACAAGACACAATTAAGTTGCAGTTGAAGAATGAGTAAAGAAAGAGAAACAGAGCAAAGCCAATATTGACAGATTTATCCATCATCAGTGATTTGCATGCTCCTAAGATATAAAATTTCAGAATTACAAGCGCAGTGACTAGGGAACTGTGATAAAAGAAATAGGTTAGGTTTGCAACATTTAATGTGCATTGAATAATAAGAATAATAAGAACCATTATTCAATGCACTATGTCCTCTATATGCAGAAAACTATGCATGTGACACACAACACCTGAAGAAGCCATAAAGTGTCTGGAAGAAAGTGAAACACTACAATATTTAGAAACTAGAGAATCACACACATTAAGATAAAAATTATTTTAAAATAGCCAAAGTTAGGATTGGGGGATGTGAGATAACATGATAAGGAAAATGCAGTTGGCATTAGTACTTTATAATTGCTAACCAAAATCAAGTCAACAGTCAAGCAAAACAACAACAGCAAGAGAATCAACTGTCTTGGCAATGGAACGAGAGAGGAAGAGGAAGAGGAAGAGGAAGAAAAGAGAAAAGAAAAGAAAAAAGAAAAGAGAAGAGAAGAGAAGAGAAGAGAAAAGAAAAGAAAAGAAAAGAAAAGAAAAGAAAAGAAAAGAAAAGAAAAGAAAAGAAAAGAAAAGAAAAGAAAAGAAAAGAAAAGAAAAGAAAAACTTGAACTTGAACTTGAAACTCTGCTCTATGGTAAAGTACATCATTCATGGTAGAAACCTTAAGATCCTACAACTTGGTATTTAATGATACGTTCCAAATTCCTCACCTAGCATGTCTGTGTTCCCACCCAGCACAAACTTCCTCCAAAGCCAATAGGTACTGCAGCTTCAAGGCATCAAAATATCCGTGATACCATTTTTGTAGACATTGCCAAATGAGGCAGTAAATTTGGTTTCAAGACAGTGGAGGAGAGTGGAGAAATGCCATTATGGGGCAGATATGTGCACAATACTATGGTAAATGGTTGATCTAACTTGTAAGCCAATGAGGAACAATAAGAAACCTTACACAGTTACACAGCATCATGGAAACATGAAGATGACTTTTTGACATTTAATCTAGTTTTATTTTCTCTGTTTCTCAGAGGTTCTCAAAGTGCTCAACCAGAGACTTTTCCCATTATTATTGCATTTTGTTTTTACAGTAAGTGGACTTGCCAAAGGTTGAACCTGAGACTTTCTGAAGAAAAGCATATATTCTGTGTCGTGATTATGACCATTTTTGTACATAATATGAATGTCTCTTTATGTCTTCTAAGTCTGCAAAGTTTGTAGACCTTACACAATTTTGCCTGCTGTTTCAGTTTACTCAGCTCTTATGTATATAAGTCCATGTACTTTTATTTTCATTGTCCAACCATCCATCCTTGCACCAATTTTTAAAAACAAAATAAGCAATGTCACTTATCAACCTTCATTTCATATAGAACCTTAAAAACCAAGGTTGTTGTTGTTGTTTTATTTAATGCCTCTCTTTTATACATGCTAAATAGAAATCCACTAATTCCACTAGAATTCTAATATGAAATCTCATGGTACACTATTATAATTACATTGTAATGACCTCTGAGGCAGGGGTGGGAACTTACCTCGCTGCTGGTTCGCTTCCTCCTGCGCTGCGTGGCCGCGCCTCGTGGCTGCGCGCACGCAAAGTGTGCGCGCGCATGCGCAGTGCCGAAAAATAAAAAAAATCCCCCCCAAAAAAGCTGAAAACAAGATGGCGACGCATGCACAGTGCCGGAAACTCGGCTTCTGCACATGCGCAGAAGAAAAAATAAATTTAAAAAAATTCCCCCAAAATTTTTTTTCCCCAAAAAAAATATCCCAAAAAAAGATGGCGGCGTCCACGGACTGTCACCGTGACATCACCAGCGGGTTCTACCAGTTCGGGTGAACCGGTCGAAACCGGGAGGAACCCACCTCTGCTCTGAGGGGTCTTTATTCTGATTTCCCCAGTAGTGAAAAAAGAAAGATTCTGCACAGTTTATTTGTGTATGGCTAATAGACACTCAGCTGCTGGGAACAGATTTGGTTGGTGTTTAGTGTGGACATTATTTTAGCAAAATTAATCACGATATCTTGTTTTGCATGTGACTATCATTGATTGAAGGCAGAGGGAGAAAACCCATGCATACCTTCACCAAAGCCAAAGTTACTGAATTGCATCAAATATATATGCAATACTTGCAAAGCAAGCGTTTCTCCACTAGAGGGAGGTTATATGTACAATCTTTACATTTTGACTATGTACAGAAGAAGCTTACTTGAAACAGATCACAATTATTTCTTAAAGTGAGTTCTTAAAACTACAGTCAGTTTGTTCAGGGTCAGAGCCAAATTTAAATGGGCGACACAGACCTAGTTCTGGTTACCCTATTGCTGCTTCACACATACCAACAAATTTCTGCTATGGATTGCCGGTTCATTGTCTCAGGTGTCCACCACCACCTGGGTGTCCAGTAATAAAGGTCCTGGTCTCATCATTTGCTGTCACATCACTCTGTACAGACTGCCCACTGCAATATTTCAGCTGTTTGTTTGTTTGTTAGTTAGTTAGTTAGTTAGTTTGTTTATTCAATTTATACATAGTTTATCTCACCTTTGTGACTCTGGGCAGTTTACAATTGAAAAAGAGTAGCAAAACAAAACAAAACCCCCTCAATACAAACTGTTACAACAATTAAAAATAATTAAAAACCATACAGTGCAGACACTGGAAGAGCATAGATACGGTATTTAACAAGAGTACAGCCATTTCATAGGCTCCATTATATTATAACATCTATCCCATTGTAATTCTATGGCTCCGTAGTATGGTGATTTTATTATGGTTTTATCTTCATTTAATATATTATGCCCTCATTGTATTGTATTGCATTGCATTGCATTGCATTGCATTGCATTGCATTGCATTACATTGCGTATATGTATATATGCTGACACTTTATTTAAACTAAATTTGTATATTAGTGATTGCATGACTCCTGTAGATGCCATACAATAAATAAATAAATGAATGAATGAATGAGTGAATGAATGAATGAATGAATGAATGAATGAATGAGCAAGCAAGCAAGCAAGCAAGCAAGCTCCATGCCCCTCTCTAATTCCCAGGCGAAATGGCAAAGCCAGTCTTCAGAAGGGCAGCAAAGTCAGTCCCAGCCTGACCTTGAAAGGAACCATGTTCCATAGGGCAAGTGGAGCAGCTTTCAGGCCTTCCCCCTTGACCCCATCAGTTGACACTCACTAATCGACAGAACCCATAAGACTCTTCTGCCGGCCTAATGGCATAGGTAGCTGTCACCAGGGAGAGGCAGTTCCTTAAATTTCACCCCATGCTATGCAGAGCTTTATAGCTTATCACCAGCACCGTGAATTTAACCCCGAAGCGAACTGGTAACCAATGTAGCTTGCAGAGCAGAGCTGTTATAGGTGCAGATTCAGAGGAATATTATGATTGATGGTATCAAAGGCTGTTGAGAGGTCAAGAAGAAAACAAATTGATGCACTATCCTCATCCCCCCACCCACCCACCAAAGGTCATCAAAATGTATGACCAATGCTGTGTTATCACGCTGGATGCCACCTTAGTTTTCGGTCTCTAAGGCACTTTAAAATAAATACTTTAACACAGAACACACTTCTCAATCATATCCAGAATGTATCCAAAAGATCCTTACATTCACAAGATTACTGTAACACCTTCCTCTTTCTTTCTCAGAAAGCACCATTGTAACCCCACCCTTCAGTCTTTAGAAGCTCAATAGAAAAGCAGCATTTTAACAGCCTTCCTAAAATCTGCCATGGGATATTCTCTTCTTAGGAGATTCAAAAGAGGAGAGCCATCCTTTCAAATAATTAGTTTGGAATTTCTTCCTTTGTTACCTCTCCATTTGCCCTCACTGGTAGAATATATAAGATGGGCAAATTCCACCTAGACTAGAAAACACTGAGGCCTGAGGCTTAGAGGGTTTTATAACGAGCATCTTGAATTGTATCCAGAAAAAAAGACCTGACAGATGTAGCAGCTCCCTCAACTGAGGTGTTATATGGATGAAACGCCTCTTACAATCAGTTAAAAGGCTGAGAAAGACAGAAGCGAGAGATTTTTTAAAAAAAAAAAATCCCTGTGAACAAATCTTGGTGCTGTTGCACCTCACAATCTCTATATTTGGAGTTCAGCAATGTGCATGCCATCTGTGAAGAGTGCTTTCTGTGCGCTGCGATGGCTGACAATTCTCTTGAACCATCCAAGTACAGTTTCAGATTCTGAATCAATTTGTCCTTTGTCCTTCTAGTGCAGTGATGGTTAACCTTTTCAGCACTGAGTGCCGAAACTGGAGTGTGTGCATGTGTGTGCACACGCCAGAGCGCCGGAACCTGGAAGAGAGCAGCTGGTCGGTGCGCATGGCGGCCAGCTGCTCTTCCGGGTTCCGTCGCACGCATGCGCACCAGCCAGCTGCTCTCTTCCGGGTTACAGCGCGCATGTGTGAAGATCAGCTTGCCAGCATGCATGTGCACGCTGGAACCCGGAAGGGAGCTGTCCGGTGCACATGCGCGCGACAGAACCCAGAAGAGCAGCTGGCGACGGCACGCGGGCCCACAGAGAGGGCTCTGCTTGCCACCTCTGGCACGTGTGCCTTAGGTTCGCCATCACGGTTCTAGTGTCTGCAGGTCTTGAACTCTGATGAGAGGCTAACAGATTTTTAAAGTGTTCTTGAACTGTAACTGCTGCCCAAACTAGCTGCATGTTGATTATCTAGAAGAGGTGTCTGCCTATTCAGTTTAAAATAGATTTTAGTTTTATGAAGGGCAGCTCTGCGAATGTTCTAAATAAGTACATAAAATGACATTTGCCTCAACTATGTTGAGCCCACTGGCTGAGGCAGGAGGACCAATGACCTTAATGACTGAGTAATAATTGAACAGTAGCAGATATGAATCAAATTATATGGAAATTAAACTCAAATGAAAATGTAACATTTTAGTAATTAACATGTGGTGCCATTTAATTCAATAAGCACTGCTGTGTGTATACAGGGTATCCATTTGGAATTCCATAGACACAAATACCCTTTCCAAAGCTCATCTTTTAATGTAGAGTGCACATATCCTTGAGTCAAGGTAAGGAATAGAATAGAATAGAACAGCAGAGTTGGAAGGGACCTTGGAGGTCTTCTAGTCCAACCCCCTGCTCTGGCAGGAAACCCTATACCATTTCAGACAAATGGTTGTCCAATCTCTTCTTAAAATTCTTGTTCTACCCTCAGGTGCTTTGGAGAATAGCTTGACTCCCTCTTCTTTGTGGCAGCCCCTGAGATATTGGAAAACTGCTATCATGTCTTTTTTTTTTCATTAAACTAGAAATACTCAATTCCAGTAACCATTATTTATATGTTTTAGCCTCCAGTCCCCTAATCATCTTTGTTGCTCTTTTCTGCACTCTTCCTAGAGTCTCAACATCTTTTTTACATCGTACGACCATAACTGGATGTAGTATTCCAAGTGCAGTCTTATCAAAGCATTATAAAGTCTTTCCAAGGAACACAGATGCTCCAGCCTCTGCTCAATTTTATCTTCCTTTCCTTCCCTAGGAGGTGAAGCTGATGAGGAGGAAGATAATCTACTGACATCTTTTCCAAAGATTTCCTAGATTTGGAACCAATGATGCTCAGGGGCATATTTTCATTGCTCTTGTAACCTTCCTACAAGTTGCTCAAAGTTGAATCTAAGGTTTTCTCTAATACTTTGCAAAGAAAGTTTCTTTAATCCCTTTCTAGCTCCTTCAATCTGGTTAACAAACATAGCACTCCTAGAGATCTAATAACCTGAGAAACAGAAAAAGGAAAATCAAAATCGTCTTATGAGTTCTTAATCTTGGCACACTGAGGTATACATATGGAAAGTATCCTGAAGAGTTTGAAAAAATGTAATCTCTGTCTCTGAGATTCTTTAGGAGAAAGAATTAGGCATTATTTCCTGACATATTTAAATTCCAGATTTTAGCTTTTGTTTGCAGATATGGTTGTGGAATAAAGATGTTTCTCCACAAGAGGGAGCTAAAACCCTTTCTTTAGCAATTTTGAAGCTCTTTCTGAATAAAAAAAAGTACTTCCTTTTTTATCCAAGTCCAAAGTTATGGACAATCTTGAGTATTGTCTCCTTGACAGGCAGAAATCAAGCAGAAACATGAAGGACATAACAAATTTTACACTTTTAAAGAAATGGGTGAATTTAGTGTAGTTTCAATAAGCCCAGATCTGACACAAAAAGATCAGTCCATCTCTCAGGTGAAGCAAGGGTGCCCACCTGTAGATCTGTGTGAATGGTTAATGCTCCAAATTGATTTGAACCAGTTCACTTGCTTTCAGTGCAAGCAGGCCTGCAGTTTAAAGATCCAGATCAAATTTGGTTAGCATGGAATTTCAGTTCAAATTGAGTCAAATCTCCATATCCAATTGATTTTCTAAATTGATTAGATCTTGCAGTAACTAATGTAGCCCATTTGAATTGAACTGAGCACAGTTTGCAAACCCCTCTGCTCTTCTTAGTCAAATGAAGTGCAGTGTGAAGTGATCAATAGGCATGGATGGTGCTTGAAAAGCATTGTTTGTTGTTAGCCAAATTCAGTTTATAAAAAATACTATTCCTCTTTGAATAGATTTAGAAGTTTGTCCTTCTATCATAATAACATGATAAAAATAGTTCGAGATTATTGTTGTTGTTGTTGTTGTTGTTGTTGTTGTTGTTGTTGTTGTTATTATTATTATTATTATTATTATTATTATTATTATTATTATTATTATTATTATTATTATTATTATTATTATTATTATTATTATTATTATTATTATTATTATTATTATTATGTATGACAGCTCCATGCATTTCTTTAAAAAAGAAAAATAGTATTTTTGTAATGAGAACCAGTTTGCTTTAGGGAGTAAGGCATAGGCTAAAAATTAGGAGACGGTGAGTTCTAGTCTTGATTTAGGCACAAGGTGACCTTGGGCCAGTCACTCTCTTTCAACCCTAGGAAGAAGGCAATGGCAAACCACTTCCAAAATCTTGCCAAGAAAACTGCAGGGACTTGTCCAGGAAGTCACCAAGAATTAACACTGATAGATATATGCAGACACAGCTGTCTGTCTGTCTGTCTTCTATCATCTCTTCTAAATATAAGAATCTACTCATCCTTTGTTTCAGAAATCTACATAAAACTTCAACTTCTAGATCTTCCCCAATTTGTTTTCCCATCATCTTCCGCAGCTCAACCACAGGAATCACAGTTCTAAAGTTTGGAAGGACCTCAGGCTAGGGAAGATGCCTTACACTGTCAATGTATGCCTGGCTGAATACTAAACACTAAAAATAGTGTGGAGCTTACATAAACATGAAAACAGTGTATAATAATCTGCAGAATCAAGATGCTGTACTGCTGATTGTATAAAAGGATGATAGAAGGTGGGTATTGATTAAAACGTTCTTCTGTACATACAGAGAAGTGTTTGCCAGAGTTTGATGTGTAGCAAGAAAGCAAGATAAAGGGAGAGATCAGAAGAGATGTACATAAGCATTTTTAAGGAGAATTTGGAATGTTGGCATTTTTCAGTAATGCTTTAAAGACTTTGTGTCATATTCAAATTCTAACAAACATCCGTTCCAAAATTTGGTAGAAATGAGAATATTAAAATGAAGAAAGTACTGCACGTACAACAAATAATGGTCAAATTGGTTGAAAACAAGCTGATTAGTTAAAAACAAATAAAATATACATCCATTCATTCATTTATTTGTGTAATAAATAATCAGTAATATGTAATATGTAATAGTAACAGTAATAAGACTTTTTCATTATCATCAATTATTCCAGACCACTTTATATTTCGGAGGAGGAGGAGGAGGAGGAGGAGGAGGAGGAGGAGGAGGAGGAGGACAACACTGGTGATTGTTATTTTAAATGGACTTACTGTCACAAAATCCTTTGAAAGAACCTGAATTCCTGCTAACAATGCCCATTTGTTCTCCCAGTACTAGTGTGCCAAACCTATCATGGGACCAACATTTTAAAAGCAATTTATTTTTGGTTGCATTTTTAAAAGCAATTTACTTTTAGTTCTGAAACAACCTGCAGGGTCTTTTTTTCCCCCCAGATTAAAAGGAAGGATTGACCTTTAAAGCAAATTAGCATGCAGTACTGTTCTGTGATAAAGGAAGAAAGGGAAGTCTAACAGTCTGTAGTTCCCTGGGAAGCTAGTTAGAAGAAGCCTCTCAGAAAAGTTCACCAGACCAGGCACAACCCTATTGTGTAATGCTATCTAAATTTTTCCTTAAAATAAATATCTGGCATTTGTGATAGGTTTTGTAGACATCACTCTAGCATCCTTTCTAATCTTTATATTGCATTGAGCTAGAAGCAAAGGGATGCCAAATGCAATAAACTCCTAAGGCATTTATTAAGTTTTGAAGATCTCAATGGTTGTGGGAGAAAAGACTTTCCAAACTTTATCAAGAGGGAATTAAGAAGGAGTAGCTATTTCAAGGAATTATCTTTTGGTGACTAACTGATTACTTCAATCTCTGATCATAAATGCATGCCAATATACAGATAATAGCATTTTGAGATTTAGTAGGCACAGATAGAATTTGCTTCTTCAAAAATCCTTCGGTCTAACTGCAAAGCTGCAAGCTCAATCTAATCAGCCTAGTAACTACACTCCCCCCCACCATTACCTTCTAGGTTTCTAAAATATATACCACAATAAATTGAGAAGTATTTCCTTTCTCCATTCCTTGACCATGCTGTGATTATGTATCCAAATATTGATAAAAGTTACGTTTCAGCAAAGACGATTAAGGGCATTAACTCAAATATTTACCAGAATTCCAGAAATAGCAAGATTGTACAGTACCTGGAATGACAAAACATAGTAAAAAGAACTGGAACATTTTGATTAAGAAAGCTAAGTGAGTAACTCCAGAGACTGCAATCATGATAAAAATATATCTCCCTTCCCAGGAGCCTGCACATAAGTGATTTCACCTTTAAAGAAAATTACTCACTTCTCAGTTACTTAAATGTTTCCAGTGACAAATCAGACGAAGAACAAATTAGTGAGTGGGATAGAAAATCTCTTTATATGGACTGAGCATTGCACTGTTTGGTTTTCCGGGATAATATCACATTTCCCTGAAACCTTTCTTCCCCAATTCAAAAGTGTTCATCTCCCACTGATCTTGTCTATTAGGAATGTTTATGGACAGTTTTAAAATGCTTTCCACCGAGTATTTGAATGAAAATACTCAGAGACAACAACCTCTAGGTTATAATATGCTCACCCGAAAGTCCAGGGTGGTTACAGAAAAGGGAGATGCCCTCTGTCATTTTTATTAGCACCTGTATTTAATTTCTGTTAGAGTAAAACAGTCACAACTGCACAAACTGCACCCCTGCTTTTCATCTTCAGCCAAAAATGGGGTGTGGAGCGGACAGGGAAGTGAAGGATCCTTATGTACATTCCAGTGCAGTTATGCACATTTGCAGATGTGAAATAGTATTTTCACAAATTGTTATGCAAACGTAAGTGCACAAATGTAACTCATGGCTGGCACCCATGTCAGGATAATCATATCTATATATATATATATATATAAACGCAAAAAACACTCTCTCAGAATCACGAAATCTCCAGAACTGTAAAGCCTACAAACTTGAAATTTGGCATGTTCCTCTTGGCTTCTAGGTGCTCGCTAAGAAAGGATTTTTCAAAATGACCATCAGATCATTAGTATTTCTTATACAGTAATTAACGCTCTCTGATGCTAAAGAGTTAAACGTTCTACTCCCACTTCCCACCTGAAAAGAACTCTGTTCCAACTGCCAGTGGGCGTGGCCAGCACGTAACTCATCCAGCCTGCGGGCTGGGAGTTTAGACATGCTACTCCATGCTAAGGAGTTAGACATTCTGCGCCCCCTCCCCACCTGAAAGGGAGTGAAGGAGAGA
>QLTV01002259.1:1061163-1080218 GCA_003457575.1 Thermophis baileyi
GATAAGAGGAGAGGATAGGAGACGTTTCTGTGGGGCAAGGCTGAGGGAGAGAAGGAGGATAGAATAGGATAGGCTTCTGTGGGGCAAGGCTGAGGGAGAGAAGGGGATAGGATAGGGGAGGATTCTGTGGGGCAAGCCTGAGGGAGAGAAGGGGATAGGATAGGAGACGTTTCTGTGGGGCAAGCCTGAGGGAGAGAAGGTGGATGGGATAGGATAGGCTTCTGTGGGGCAAGGCTGAGGGAGAGAAGGGGAGAGGAGAGGCCGATCGTAACTACTCATTAATTTTCAAGCTGTAAGTGTCGATTTATCAAGCCCTATCATATAGTTTCATAGCGGAGCACAGGTATTCAGCTAGTTTTATATGAAGTTTTGTTATCAGCCACCCAGACAAGCTAGAACCCCAGATTATATGCCTGCATAATATACAACCATGACATGGGCAAATGTCATCACTGCATTATTAAGATTTCTAAAATGAAATAATACCCTGAATTTGTGCTAAACTGTGTGTGTGTGTGCGCGCGCGCACACACACACCATTTTATTAACAGTGTTACTGTTTCCCTTTGCTTTGTTTTAGCATCTTTTTCAACTTCTTAGTCAATGGTCCTTGCTCAGGCCAACCTAATTTAGCTTCTAATATGAGCTCAAATCATGAGGATGTTGTAATGTATCGGTGTAGTATATGGGCAGATCCAAGCAGGGTAGCCTTTTGTAACTGACAAGTGGGATTTTATCAGTGCACTTATTTTCTAAGTGCCATCCAAAAAGTTTGGCATGGCAGCCCAGTGTATGCAATCTCATGATATTTTAATCTGCTGATTTTTTTTACTATTTTTTCAATTCAGTGTTCCCACCAATTTTTCATTACTGGCACATGATAATTTTCACACATTGTTCCAATCAGTCATTTTGGTGATTGTGTCATGTTATGGTTTGTAATCACTTATCATTGTTGTTGTGGTTGGTCACACGATCAGACATTTAAACTGGATTTGCCATTTTTATCCACCTAGAGCAGGGGTGTCAAACTCAAGGCCTGGGGGCCAGATCCGGCCCACGGGGTGCTTAGATCTGGCCCGTGGGGCCGGTCTGGAAATAGCAAAGGACCGGCCCACGATGCCTCTGCTAGCAAAAAATGGGGCGCGGGTCGTATGTGTGCCCCTCCCCGCAACTGCTTCTGGCCTCTGGAGTGGTCCAGGAGGTCTTCCAGGCCCAAAACGAGGTCTCCGGAGTGATCCAGGAGGTCTTCCAGGCCCAAAATGGGACCTCCGGAGTGATCCAGGAGGTCTTCCAAGCCCAAACTGGGGCCTCCGGAGTCACCCAGGAGGCCTTCCAGGACCAAAACAGGGTCTCCGGAGTCACCCAGGAGGCCTTCCAGGACCAAAACGGGGTCTCCGGAGTGCTGCAGGAGATCTTCCAGGACCAAAACAGGGCCTCCAGAGTCACCCAGGAGGCCTTCCAGGACCAAAACGGGGCCTCCGGAGTGCTGCAGGAGGCCGTCCTTGACTCAGAAGGTTATAAAAGGGAGGAAAAGTAAAATATTTTACCTTTCAGGCTTGCAGGATTCTGCTACTATAGCCTATGTCAATAATTTATAGTTCTAGTCTTCCTATGGAGTCAGTTTCTTGATCATAAGGTGATCTCTTTCATAAGGTGATCAAGTAGATCAAGTATTAGAAAAACAAAATCACAGAAATGTATGCTTCCCTAGTTTTATAAGTTTATAAAACCATGTCTGTGGAGGTGCGGTCCTGTGTCACGTCCATCATGGCCACGCCCACCATGGCCACACTCCCACCCAGCCCTCCAAGGTCAAACCCAATCCTGATGTGGCCCTCAATGAAATTGAGTTTGACACCCCTGACCTAGACAGTCCTTCCCAAGAATCTAGAATGGGGAGATGTTCTGTCATCATGTTGGACGTATTGTCGCAGTTTGTAAGCTGCCTTTTGCAGATGACTCACTGTGATTCTGTCAATACCAATGGTGCTCCAGATGTTTTGGTACTATCTTTGCTTTCTTTTGCCACAGTCTTTCTACTCATATTTGCAGGTCTTTATATTTTGTGATTTTCTCCAGTTCTTTCTCATTTTTCTGCTGTCTCCAAGTATTGTAATATCTACCATCCAGACTTTTTGGTTTTTCTTATCAATAATTCTAAGTCTGGGGTGTTATGCAGATATATTTGTCTATTTAAATTCTGAAGTAATTATGACTATTTTCATTATTATGAAAATAATAACACATCTACCATGACAACCTTCTGAAAACAGGTGAAAATGAAGCTGTTCCAGAGTGTTTTTTAGCAATAGCATTAGCATTTAGACTTATATACTGCTTCACAGTGCTTTACAGCCCTCTCTAAGCAGTTTACAGAATCAGCATATTGCCCCATATTGCCTCATTTTACCTACTTTGGGAGGATGGAAGGCTGAGTCAACGAGACTCGAACTGGCGAACTGCTGGCAGCCGGCAGCCAGCAGAAGTAGCCTGCAGTACTGTATTCTAACGACTATGCCACCACAGATCAGGTTAGTTAGAACATCATAGGAACTTCTTTGTTGTATGCCTTGTTTTCCTAGTTTATTTATTTATGCCACTGTGGCAATCATAACTCCTGATAACTACAAAGTTAAGCCCCTGCAGTTTTCTTGGCAACATCTTTCAAAGTAGACTGCCATTTTCTTCCTAAGATAGAATAATTAACCAAAAGTCACATAGCTGAATTCATGCCTAAGGCAAGACTAGAAATCACAGTCCTCATTTTATTACATTGTTATACCAACCACATTTTATTTCCTGTAAAAACATTTTGAATAATATCTGTTTAAAATGTTAACTATGACTGGTTTTAATGTACTTGTTTTTAATTTATTCTTGTGTGCTGCCTAGAGTCACTGTTTGGGAGACAAATTTTCTAAATAAATAAATAAACTTCTGAGAATCATATGATTGAAACAGACTAGGAATCTAATAAAGAAAAAAACAGCAGGGGAGCAGAGCAATGGCATCCCACAATGGAGCAGTCATTATTTATTATTTTTTATTATTTATTAAATTTGTATGCCGCCGAACTCCCAAGGGACTCATCCAATCATGGCCATGAAGTTCTTCCACGCAAACTGACTGAAACCACTTACATTCATACAAAATACATACATACACACACACACACACACATAACAACTGCAGGATACAATTACCACTTAAGAAATGATAAAAATTACATATTTATTTTTATTTAATTATAACCACAAGTGTTTAATTATATCTGTGTTTAATGATAAGTCTATTTGTACAACCCAGTGAAATGGCAGTACCTAAGTATAGAAGTACATTTTTTAAAAAAGAAAAAAAGAAAACTAGCACACCAAGAGAAAAATAGCAACACATTTGGGATCTGAAAGATGAGATGGTTCATCTTGTAGGGGAACATTTATTGGTTATGGGATTTTCTTTTAATTTGTTTTTGTTGATTAAATGTTATTTTTCATTTTTATTTGTTGAAGTTGAATTTTTTAACCTGAATAAGATATATGTGCCACTTAATGATATATAAACCTAGTAAATAAATTGAAAGTACACCTTCAATGGTCAGTGCTATCTGTAGGAGTGTCAACAAAAACAAGATGGAGCTATGCTCATGCAGTCAAGGTCATACTTCCTTTTATATCTATTGCAAGAACAATATAAAAACATAAGCATAGACATTTAAAAGGGGTGGGGCTTCAATCCCAAGGTCATGGATGCTACTTTGATGTTTTTTAACACCCTTGCCAATGGATGATGCTAACATTGGCAATTGTGACCCTTGACAATTTCAGCACCTAACAACCTATTGACTGCAAAATTAAGGATTGCCTTTTTGTCTCCTTTTTTAAATCGTTGCCTGTGAGGTTGCTAATCCCAAATGCTTGCTTTCTGGCCAATCTTCTAGTAGGATGCAATTGCCTAGGTTCACAGGGCCTATTCCTTTCATGTATTTCCTTAAATAAATCTTCTTTGTGTTGTAGTTATATAACCTCACTATTCATCGCTCAGGATAGATGCCTCCTAACTAGAACATTCATCCCCATGTACAAAGGCTTCTCTCCAACCCCAAAAACTGGCTATTTGCAGACATTTGATTATAGGGAACCATTTTAAAAAAAATGTGACCTTCACTTTCTCAACCCACAGTATTTTAATCTTCTTCTTTTTTCTTTTTTGCAAAGTAAGAGATCAGAGAGATCTCTGATCAAGGCATTGATCATGTCTACAAAGTGGTACTTTCAACATTGTTATAAGCACTGTGTGCTCCCGAGCTGTTCACGGCCTCTTCTTCTCTTTCACCTTCTTTACATTAGCAAAAAAGAACAATTAATTGTTTGAACTTTTGCTTTTCCAAAGAAAGGTGTAACAAAGTGATGCCTTACAACATATATTTTTCCCTTTGTGGTCAAATTCGTGCATATAAATTGCCTATTTATATTCACCTATTTATAATGCCTACATTATTCATTATTGTAGGTAATTAACCTGAAAAAGGGAAATGAGTCAAACTTTCCTTAGAGCCCAAAGTTCCCAAAATAACTTTCTGATTGCTCAGGACATACTATGACCATTTTTTTCTTGTATAATTACATAGATTAATAGATTCTTTCTTCATATGAATAATAATGAGAAGCGGGTTTTTCCCACTTTCCTCCATGCTTTCCCAGGACTGTTTAGGATCCAATTATATTCAGCAAGAGGAACATGTTCTTTATTGGACTGGTTTCAAAAATTACATATGGAGTCCATGCATTATTGGGAGAACTGGCAATTTTTGCTGAACTTGTCTCTTCTTAGCATTGCCATTGTGGAAAATGAGATTTACAAGATTTCAGTCTCCCGATACAGGGTTACTGTCAGGCCAGGGTCATTATGTATAATGCCAGGACTCCACTCAACAGAATAAGCAGAACTACCCAAAAATCAAGACAGAAGTCAAAACCTATTCTCTATTGTTCTAGAGAACGGAACATGGAACAATGGTATTAAATTGATTCACTGATTATATGCCATCAAATCCTTTTTGACTCCCAGTAAGCACACAGATAAATTTTCTCTGTGATGAGCTGTCCCTGACCTAATCCCAACAGTGCCCACATCTTCACTGCAACTGAGTCCATCTACCATCCTCTTCTTCTCTTTCCTTCCAACTTTCCCAGTATTAGAACCTTCTCTAGAGAGCTGGGTCTTTGCATAATGTGCCTGAAGGAGGATAATTTGAGCCTGATCCAGGGGTGAAATCCAGCAGGTTCTGACAGGTTCTGGAGAACCGGTAGCGGAAATTTTGAGTAGTTCGGAGAACTGGCAAATACCATCTCTGGCTGGCCCCAGAGTGGGGTGGGAATGGAGATTTTGCAATATCCTTCCCCCAGGAGTGGGGAGGGAATGGGGATTTTACAGTATCCTTCCCCTGGAGTGGGTGGGAATGGAGATTTTGCAGTATCCTTCCCCTGCCACGCCCACCAAGCCACGCCTACCAAGCAACACCACGCTCACCAAGCCACACCCACAGAACCGGTAGTAAAAAAAATTGGATTTCACCACTGGCCTGATCTTATGTGCTTCTAGGTCGATTCGTGCAACAATCCATAGATTTCTTTCTTGGCTGTCCATGATATTCTCAGGATACGTCTTCAACGCTAATATTCAAAGATATCAATACTCTTCCTATCCTACTGCTCCAAAGTCCAATTTTCATTCATGATTTGTTTTTCTTTTTGATTGCCAGACAAATGTTTCCTTCTTTTCTTAATCATTGGGCAGATGCTATGATAAATACCTTCTGCTGACAGTTTTTTTTTCCTTTAATCTTTTTTATTTCAACTTGTAGTTTAACATATGTGATTTTCTTGGTGGTGTTTAAACTTTTGTTCTTTTCATTTTGGGTGGTAAGTTGTTTTTTTTTAATCTTTTTTCAGGCCACTGCAGGGCCATGATTGGTGTTTATAACAAAATGCCTTTGGAGCTATTACTTTTGTGGTGCAGATAAAACAGAGTTTATCTAAAAAGGTTCTTATTTTTGTTTTTACCTCTTTAAATTTGTTCTGATGTTATAACTTAAACTATTTTCCTAATGAAATTAGAGAGGAAGGAGGATAGGCAGTAAATAATTTTTACTATTTTCTGATTTCATCTTCTTTACTTATTGGGAACAGTATTATTAGAGATCTACTGTGAATCATTCAAATCAGGAAAATTGTCTTTATCTTTTATGAGGCTTATATAACACTGATTTTAAAATCCAGCAAGGTTCTAAATTTTGTACAAGATATAGACCTATTTTGCTAGATAAAGTTCGTATTAAAATATTAACTTCTCTATTGGCTAAGAAAATGCAGAATGTTACCATCAACATCAGTCTCACTCTGGATTTATTAAAACTATGGAAGCATCCGCAAATACATGTTACTGAAAAAGAAGAATGTTTGTAGCTCAGGGTTGAAATGAGGGGTCCTTGGTGCTCTCTGAGCTCATACAGCACCAAGGACTCCTCAAACACATGTTAAGAATCCAAAAGCTGCAGTCCTTAAAAATGGGTTCTGAGCTATCTAAGAGGAGCTGAACATCAATCCCCAAACTTTTAAAAAATACAACTGGATTTAATTCCAATATATTCTTCCTTATCTATTAAACCTAGACAATATTTTAAGACAACTGATTGCTTTCTTTGGAGTTATATAACATGGAACAACAGAGCTAAGTCAGTGTCATCAGTTAAACATCATTACACTGATTATTGCTGAGGTTACATCTCTTAGGAGCTGCCCTAACACTGAAATCCATGTCAAGATGGATTCATTCGATCTTGTCCACATGGAACAATGCAGATTGCTCACAATAGACAATGTTCTAGTTCCCACCCATGGAGGAAATACCAAGTATGTCCCAACCTGTATGCAAACCTATTGAGGGGCCACCATCACTGGCAACTTGATTCTCTTGTTTAGCCTGCAATATAAAAGTAAGGGAACCCAGTCATTAGTCTGTTCTCCTTTCCTTGGAACAGCCAGGTTGCACTTCCCTTTCATATTTCTCTCTGCTGATTACTGCTGATTCAGCGTTTCTGTCCAGATTAATTCCCATTCTCCACTTCCACAATTTTCTGATAGATGTTTTAATGATAGGCCACACAACCCATTAGAGAGAGACTAAACGTAAGGTCCTTTGTCAAGAGAATTTAGCTAAAGCAAGAATTAAAGAAAAACCATGGCTGAGACACAATAAAAATAATTCTCAATATGTTACTCTTTTACTAATCAGTGTGTGCAGCAGTCACAATTTTAAATCTATATTTTTCTTTGATGTTTACCACTAATAGTTCCATTAATACTACATCTCTCCACACTTGAAGAAAAGCTAAATACTTTCATATCCTTGACCCTCATTCTGTCAAGGATCTTGGAGTACTCATATCTAATGATCTAAGTGCCAAAGCCCACTGTAACAACATTGCCAAAAAGGCATTAAGAGTAGTCAACTTAATCCTGCGTAGCTTCTTCTCTGGCAACATTACACTGCTAACTAGAGCATACAAAATGTTCGTTAGACCAATTCTCGAATACAGCTCACCTGTCTGGAACCCGCACTGCATATCGGACATTAATACAATTGAGAGAGTCCAAAAATATTTCACGAGAAGAGTCCTCCACTCCTCCACTCACAACAGAATACCTTATTCCACAAGACTTGAAATTTTGGGCTTAGACAACTTAGAACTACGTCGCCTTAGAACCGATCTAAATGTAGTTCATAAAAATATCTGCCACAATATCCAACTACGACTTCAGCAACCGAGTGATAAATGCCTGGAATTCACTACCTTATTCTGTGGTTTCTTCCCCAAACCCAAAAAACTTTAACCTTAGACTGTCTACTGTCGACCTCACCCCATTCCTAAGAGGTCTGTAAGGGGCGTGCATAAGCGCACCAGCGTGCCTACCGTCCCTGTCCTACTGTCCTATTGTCCTCATCTATCTGTATTCACCTTGATTATGTTTATGTTTATACCTATACCTGCTATCTTGTACATGTTTGACAAACAAACAAATAAATAAATAAAATAAATATCCCTATGACAAATTCCAAGGAACTGATGAACCTGTATGCATACTTCTTTTGCATCTGCTCACTATCACCCACAAAAAAAACATTCTATTTATTTTCCATTATTTCATCTCTTCATCCATACATCTATGCAAAAACATAATTAGATTCCAAAAGCAACATTTAATTAGATTGCTTGCTGCTTCTCTCCAGATAAACAATATTTTTAATTTCCTCTGATTTGCATAGGTGTCTACTGGTTTCTTTCTTAATGTAAACTCATTTAAGAAAGATATTCAGACTTTTTTCCTGTAAAATCTAATTAGGTAGAGCAGAAAATTTTCCCCTGCTAAGCCATTCAAAAATTTCCCTTTATCTGTACGAGACCATTCATTTAGCCTCTAAATGAATATCCGGTACTTTTATTAATGTTTTTGTGTAAAACTCTTTGGCTTCACCTTTTTAGATGAGCACAAACTCATTCCAACCAGAGTTGATGTATTTGTACATTTCAGTCATCACGGCAGTTATCCTCAGGCCAGGGGTGAAATGCTCCAGGTTTGGCCTGGTCCGGGCGTACCGGTAGCGCCGCCTGCCAGTGGTTCAGAAAACCTGTAGCAACGGCAGTGCGAGACTCCACCCACCCACCCGGATGCCGCCATTTTGTTGTTTTTTACGCTATCTGCATGCGCAAAGCATTCTGCACATGCGCAAAGGGTGAAAAAGCCTGTGCGTAAGCAGAGCGCAGGCGAAAAAGCGTGCGCGCGTGCGAGCGGAGCAAGTGCTTCCGAACCGGTAGGGAAGGTAAGTAGATTTCACCGCTGCCTCAGGCCCATATTTCAAATAAACTGGAAATCAGCAATGGCCAACTAATCTTTGGATTGGACCACAGCCAATCACACTGTTGCATTATTTAGAGCAGGGATGGGGAAACTATGGCCATTTTATGACCTGTGGATTTCAACTCCCAGAATTCCTGAGTCAGCCATGCTGGCTCAGGAATTCTGGGAGCTGAAGTCTACAAGTCATAAAGGGACCATATTTTCCCACCTCTGATTTAGAGAAAAGCACTTTATTGAAATGGGTATCTTCTGCATTCATTCTTTATTCATTTATCCATATGATGTTTACCTAAATTAGAAACATAGTGCCATGTTCCAAATAAATTCTTGGTTTATCTTTGTTATCTTTATTAAATAGTACACGGGTGTCAAACTCGCCACATCATGTTGCCGTCATGTGACTTTTGCAACGTTTTTCCCATTTGCAGAGCTGGAGTGGGTGTGACCTTCATGTGATGCATCCGGCCCGCGGGTCGCCATTTTAACAGCCCTGAAATATTAATTAACCAAACTCTGACAACCTGGGCATTTTCAAAAATTTTAAAAAAAAACATACAATAAAGAACAGTAATCTAAATAATCTGAAAAAGAACAATATGTAACAAGGAATTTGTATGACTATATTTGTAATTATGAAAAGACACGACAATTTTTAAGCAGCCATATTCAGTATTTCATATTCAATACAAAAATAAATTTCCATTGAAAATTTAATATTGTGTTGTTAATAAAAATGGTGAACAAAAATAAAAAAATTGTCCTTTCATGAAAGGATTCTTCGAGGCATTTGCTATTGTGTTTACAATACTGACCTTGGGAGAAAGGGCAGAGAAACTCAGACAAGGGAACTGACAGATAAAAACAGCTGAGCCCAGAGTAGCACTGTGGGAGGGCAAAAGACTCAGAATAGACACTCTCAGAAACATCTGCAAGATAGCAACCAAGCTCAGAGAGCACCAAGGACCCCTCACTGCAACTTTTGAGCTACAAATATTCTCCTTTATTGAAACCCTCCCTAGTTTCTTAGACTGTAATGGAGATGGCAAGGAGAGAGAAGAACCTTCAGACTTGCAAGATTCTGCTAATGTAGCATTAAAATAAAAGAGAATTAACTTATCTGGTCATGTTCCTGTCTGGTCTACCCCATCAGCCAGGCAATCTGGTACTGATTAACAACAACAAATCATTTTGAACCATTTAATGAGCTTTAGGGGAAATGACTACTCTAATTATACAAATCTTGGCAATTTTTCTAATTTCCTCAAACTTTCAATCAAAAGCTAAAAGAACTAAATGATTTATAATCATGGGGGATAGTATCAATTGAATTCAGACTGCTCCAACATAGTCTAGGAAGACTTTGATAAATATAATTTTAAAGGGAGGGTGTACCATCTATGAATTATTTTTTATATTCTATTCTTGCTAAACCAATATGAATGAAGTTTCATACCATGAAATGTTTGAGGCTGATTTATCAAGTTCAAATCCTAAGGTTTCCTCCAATGCTTTTGAAAGATTGTTAAAAGAACATGTTCCATCTGATAATGAAATGACTATACTCATGTCATTTGAAATGTTTTCAGCTGCATAAATTAAAGTCCACAGATTGTAAAATTAAGAGTATTATTTCATAATTCTACCTTACACTGTTGAAGTAGAAATGGGAAAATCAAGGAGCTTTAATTCCAATTATTTTACCAAACCGTAAAATAATTGCAATTAATTGGACCAGGTCCCAAACCCCTTGCAGTAGAACCTTAATAAATAAATGCAATTCCCAGAGAGTAGTAAATTAATGTGCATGCAGACACTGATGTCTGCATGCTCATTCACTCATTCTTCCATGCTTCTATTGCTGCTCCAAAATACACAAGCCTGACATAACCCTTTGTGCAACTGTATTGTCACCAGGGACCCCAATGCACAACATAGCTAAAGAAATTGAGTGATTCTGATAATATATATAAGAACCAATTTGGTTTCTGTTTAAAGGCACTGGCCTAGAAACCAGAAGACTATGAGTCCTATGTCCGCCTTGGACATGAATGCAACTGACTTTGAGCTAATCTTTCTCTCTCTTAGCCCCAGGAAAAAGGCAATAGTAAACTGCTTCCAGAATATTTTGCAAATTGTCCAGGCACTCACCAGCAGTCACTCACTTGACTCGAAAGCACAAAATAAAAAGTATTTATTAGTGTAGTGTCGTTTTCCCAGGCAAATTTGTAAAGCCTATACATTTTGATCTCTGTTATCTTTCATGAAGCAAAGTTAATATCCTGTTCACTGAGATGACAAATAGAATTGCACGACACAATACATTTAAAAGAGTTCATTTTGCACTTTCAGTCTCTGCAGGAAACTATAAAATCTATCTTTATTGTTACTGAAGAAATACACAGTAAAAGCAAACCCGTTGCGTGTAACAACTGCAAGTCAATTGCTTTAAATATTTGTTTTTATAGTTTAGTGCTGATTCTTACTTGACCGCTTTATAACAATTCTCTGGTGCTATTTGCTAGTTATGAAACTTGAAACTTAAACTTTATTATAGAAAAAAATCAGCATAGAAAAATACAATATAAAAATCAGACCATGAAGTCCAGGAAAATGTACAAAAACAGGTAGGATATAATCAAAGCTGCCACAGAAGGTACTAAAAATGAAAATCATAAAAAGTCAAAGCTACAGGAATATATAATAAGCAAACAAATCTTAGACAAACATAAAATAAATAAAATATGCCAGACAATGCATAAAACAGAAATTTATTTATGTTGCAATATATGGCTGTGAAAGTTGGACCATAAGAAAGGCTGAGCGCCAAAGAATTGAGGCCTTTGAACTATGGTGTTGGAGAAGACTCCTGCGAGTCCCTTGGACTGCAAGGCGATCAAACCGGTCAGTCCTAGAGGAGATCAACCCTGACTGCTCGTTAGAAGGCCAGATCCTAAAGATGAAACTCAAATACTTTGGCCACCTAATGAGAAGGAAGGACTCACTGGAGAAGAGCCTAATGCTGGGAAAGATTGATGGCAAAAGAAGAAGGTTGACGACAGAGAATGAGGTGGCTGGATGGAGTCACTGAAGCAGTAGGCGTGAGCTTAAATGGACTCCAGAGGATGGTAGAGAACAGGAAGGCCTGGAGGAACATTGTCCATGGGGTCACGATGGGTTGGACATGACTTCGCAACTAACAACAACAACAACTAATTAAATAAATGAGTCCTCAAACCCTGACCAAAAACAAAAAGCATATATGTCAATAGCAATTAATTATTCCCAAAAAGTGATTCAACGGAGCTTAGAAGTAAAAAGGAGGGGAAAGCAAAAACAGTTATTGGTAACGTTTTGGAGGATCCAACTTCTTTCGGATCTTCTATGCCACCATACAAAATTTTGCAATGTTATATGTTGTTGTGGACAAAATTTGCATAAAAATACTTGGGATGACCTGGAAATGGAGGTGGTTGATATAAATACTTTCTATATGGCTATAAAATCAAGAAGCAAGTAGCACAAACTCAGTTGTATTTAACCTCCCCCCCAATCCACATAGTCATTCTGGATAAGAAATTCCCTATCATCCATCTATCTATCTATCTATCTATCTATCTATCTATCTATCTATCTATCTATCTATCTATCTATCTATCTATCTATCTATCTATCTATCTATCTATCTATCTATCAATCATCTACCGGTATCTATCTACCTATTTGTCTATCTAGCTCCCCTTTAGCAACACTGAATAAAGGGCATCACACCTTGTTAGGGTAAAGAATATAAATATATTATGAGCTTGCCTAAATCAGCTTGGCACTCCACATACATAATATAATTAATATATTGTTTAATAAGTGGCATTGCCTAAGCATGGCCTCTTTTTAGTAGTTCTTAAAGTGGGAGACTTTTCAGATCTGTAGAACTGATTCTAAAGCATTGTTCAAAAGTTGTAAATATTTCCATCTCCTCTTTTTAGTGATGAGATTAATAGGTCAACCATCAATGCGGAGAGAAGAAAGAAGGTAACAAAGAGCTTAATCTTCAGTATACACCTAACAACTCTAAGTAACTGCACTGTCTTTATTACAAATGCACATGTAGGAGAAGGAGTGGCAGAACTGGGGGTGGGGGTGGAGTCAAAAGAGGGATCAGCCTAGAATGCCTACATAGTCAAAGAGTAACTAAGTCCAACCTCCCTTGAAGTCTGTTGACCCTTATCTAACTCCAAGCAGGTGCTAACTATTAGTTGAGAAGATTCCTGTACATAGGCATGATTAGCAATAAATTAGTTTAATTGAACCTCCACTGGTGGATCTGATGTTTCGCATCAGACAGCATAGCCAAGTCCCATTGCACTCTATTTTCAGATTGTGCTGGTAACTCCTATTAAAGAGATTTTTTTTAGAAAAGCTGAATATTCAAAATATCTGTGTAATGATTATAACTGTGCTCATTGATTTATGGACCTTGTTGATGTAATAAACACAATAAGTACTGTGCTGTGTTCAACAGGCCATAAAATAACAATTGAATTTGAGAAAGAAGAGAAAGAGAGAGAATGTGTTTATAACTTGAAAATTAAAATGAATTATTTTTATTATCTTAGGTAATAACATTAATCTTTATTTCACATGTTTCCAAGACAACAAATGTTACATACACACTTCATTGACTTTTAAAAGTATAACACACTATAATACATTTCCTTGTCTTAAATTAGTTGACCTCCATTAAACATCAGGGATAGGCAAGTGTTTTTATATATTAGAAATGTAACAATAAAAGATACTGAAGAATTGAAGGAAAAATGCAAGAGGTATTAGATAAAACACCAAGAAAGGATGAAGAACTCTTAATGGCTGTTTGGAATGCAAAACATGAAGATGGAATTACACAAACATTTTGTCAGCGTATGCACAGTAATGAAGGAGGTATGTAGGTTATTAGAGTTTTTCAGAGATAATTGTTTATTATCTGCTTCAAACTTTATAGAAGCAAATTCCTCTCAGGGATATTTCTGTATTTTTTAAAAAAATCAGAATTACTGCATACTACATTAAAGAAGGTGAAGAAGAATATTTCTATCGGCCAAGACACTTCAACTGCAGATTGTGGAAAAGACTGAATTATTTATGTCAATTACCCAAGCTAATTATACAAAATTAAAAAAAGGTAAGTGTGCCCCCCCCCCAAAAAAGGACCAGGAATACGTGCAGGCAGAATTTAAGAACAATGTAAGGAACAGATTCAATATATATTTAACTTATGCAAAAAAGAACTTGAGGAGCTTTTTAAAAAGAAATTGTCTGAGTGACTTTCAGAACAACCTTCTATGACTTCACAATCAAGAATATCAAGAAATAGAAGAAAATAACAAGAAAATGAAAAAAAAATACAGTGGTTATGCATTTCTGAGCCAGTAGATTATAATCTAATTATTTGGTACCCTGATGTTTTGCCAGCAATTGTGGCTGGTATCTTCAGATGTTGTTGCTTAAACAATTAGAACATGGTCTATTAACCTGGAAATGTTCCAACAAATGTTTGGACTAGATGATCTCAAAAGTTTGTTCCAATTTTGTGGTTCTACAGGAAAGGGTCTCAAAATGTATTCAAATGTAATCTCAGAAGAGCTCTAATAGAACGAAAGGAGGTTAAAGGTTGATAAAAGACTATATTCCAATCTTTTACAACTGGGATTACAAAATGTGGAAATATTTTCAGAGAAAGAGTATACTCATGAGCACAATTTTGAAATGTGAGATATGACAGACCATAAACCAGCTGTCAATAGGAAAACATCAAATCCAAATGAAACATAGCAATAGCACTTATAGCACTTAGACTTATATACCGCTTTACAGTGCTTTACAGCACTCTCTAAGTGGTTCACAGAGTCAGCATATTGCCCCCAACAATCTGGGTCCTCATTTTACCCACCTCAGAAGGATGGAAGGCTGAGTCAACCTTGAACATCAACTGAACTGTGTAAAGCTACAGGAGGAAAGGTAGCTGTCTGGACTCTACCCCATTTGTGGGTCCTTGGAACTCTCTGAGCTTGGTGGTTTTCTTGCAAACATTTCATTACCAAACTAGCTAACATCATCAGTGCTATGTTACCCAGTTTAGTAATGAAACATCTTCAAGAAAACCAGCAAACTCAGAGAGCTCCAAAGTCCCCACAGTTCAACAATGAGCTACAAATATTGTCTTCTACTTGTTCCCCATTTACCTGCCTTCACAGCCAAATCTTTTCTGACTGAGTCCCCATTAGATTGTCCTTATCTCATCTCCAACCCATAGGTAAAAGGACAACCTAGGTATGTATAAAATCAGTTTGATTTTGCCACCCAGTATTTCAGACAAAAGTCAAATGACTTGACAACAGGGAACAGAGGCAAGATAGGGATTGGCAGTGGAGACATCAGATTTCATGCCAGTATAGTTTTCAAGGATGGGTGAATAACTTTAGCTCGGTGATGAGGAAAGCTTGCATGTCAACAATATGGGGAAAGACTGCAGCCAAGACAAAAATCAGAGCATAGAAAGAAAGGAAATGCAAGGAAATAGAGTCAGTAAGTTATAGACTTCTTGAACTACACATCAACACTTTGCTTAACAGGTAACAATAAAGACCTATACATGGAAAAAGTAATGCAAGATCAATAGACACAAGATTAGAATGCAAACATAAGAGGAAAACTAAGGAGGAAATTTACTTTTGTTTTACTGCAATAACTATAGCAAGACTACTTCTCATGCTACAATAGGAATATATTTGTTTCTTTTAATCAAAATTAATTCCTCACAATAAATCACATACTATCTATCACATTTTGCTTGCATTTTAAGAGTTCTCTATTTTCCCACTGTTATAAACATTTTACTAAGATACACAAAAATCATGTACTTGCTTTAATGTTTCATCATTTATGTATAACTCCATTCTCTTTGTTAAATAGAAATACCGTATTCTTAGATGCCCACTACTTACTGTATCCTACAGTCTTTCAAACATTTGCTGAAAATCATTCAAGATCTCAGCAAATAACACAATATAGGTAGTCCTCAACTTACAACTCTAATTGACCCCAGAATTATGGTTGTAAGTGTTGGTAATTAAATGGGTGATCACAGGACCTCACCTGATTTTATAATCTCTTTTGCAGTGGTCATTAAACAAATGCCATTGTTATTAAATGAATCCATCGTCTGTGATGAAAAACCAGAAGTAAATACCTGTTTCCAGCAAAAGAAATCACAAATCATGGTCATGAATGTCCAAAATGTGATCATGTGACCAGGGGGGCAATTGTCATAACTTTGAATCCAGACTATAAGTAGCCCCAGGGAGGGCCATCATATCTTCAAATGCTCTCTAATAGTTGCACCCTAATCTGTCATAGGTTGAGGTATATCTGTATTATCTGCACATAAAAGCATACACACTATACATTCCTGATCAACATAGTTGTAACCTCATCACAAGAGTTCCTTACACACTTATCCAGAAATACATGAAGCAAGTGTGGGAACATCATACAAGAGCCATAATGGCACAGTGTTTAGAATGCAGTGTTGCGTTAGATCCTGACTGGCTCAAGGTTGACTCAGCCTTTCATCCTTCTGAGGTTGGTAAAATGAGGGCCCAGATTGTTGGGGGGCAATATGCTGACTCTGTAAGCTGCTTAAAAGCACTGTAAAGCACCGTGAAGCAGTATATAAGCATAAGTGCTATTGCTAAGTGCTATATATCATTATTTTACTCCCTGATCTAGGTTGAAACATTCAAATATTCATTTATTCTCATCTATGCTTTACTTACATTGTCTTTCCCATTCTGCAAACAGCCTCCAACTCAAAGATTCCAAAGCTGAAGCCCATTTGTTTTATCATACGCTTTCACAAGATCAAGAAACATGCAACAACCTTTCTCTCTCTTTTTTATATATTACCCACTGACCTGCTAAACAACAAAAATCTGATCTTCACATCTCCCGCCTAGCAAAAAGTCTTACTATGTACTACTTCTAAAATCATGCTAATTGTCACCTCTCCTACTTTTTCAGTGAATAATAATAATAATAATAATAATAATAATAATAATAATAATAATAATAATAATAATAATAATATAAGATGATGATGATGATGATGATGATGATGATGATTATGATGATGATGATGATGATGATGATAATAAAAAACTTTATTATGGTCATAGACCAGCAATAGACATCACTGTTTACAATATATTAAAAAATAGTACTGACATTAATAGTCTATAATTACGTCCCTGTTAAGAAAATACCTGTTCTCAGACCGTTAGGTTCACTCCCTAGTTTATGTGAGTGGAGAGCCAATAAGTATGTGAATAAATACATTTTTCCAAAAATTGTTAGAGATACCTCCAAAAAGTTGGCCCAAGTTGACAGCTATAATTCTCTAACCAATTTTTTTCTTGTGGACATTGCAGCGACACAGAATTTTGCCACTGCACGCGTGGTAGCCAGGTTTGAGTTATGTAGGAGAAAGCCTACATAAAGGTTGTCTGCCCTCCCTGGCAATCTCATAGTAAGGGGAGAATATATACCGACCTATGAACTCTGTACAACTCACAGTACAATAAAACATGTGAGATATCTTCGACTTCTCCTTTACCACATATACATACCCGTTCTGCTATTGGTGTTCTCTTATACCTGCCCTGGAGGAGTGCTGAGAGGAGAATGTTAAATCTGGCTCTGAAGAACGCTATTCTTTGTTTTGGGAAGATCAGATCATTTAGATAGCTTGCTGATTCCAACACACCCTGTTTGATTCTATCCCTACTGTGGAGAGGAAACCTATTTAGTTCTACTTGGAACTCCATGTCCTTCATTCTATTGATTACTACTTGCTTTGCTTGGTCAAAGCCTAGGGACATTAAGCATACCGGAGAGAGCCCATAAGAGCCCAGCTTGTGGTCTATCGCATGCATTTTTAGCCAATGAATGATCATCAGCTTCCAAGCTCTTATCTGAATTTGAGGCATGCCTGTCTCAATTCTTAACTGGGCATTTGAAGTTCCTTTGGGTGCAGCTAAGATGGCTCGCAGGAATTTGGTTTGTATGGTTTCTAGTGAGTCTTTCTTTGCCAGGATTCCTGTTTGTGCCCCATATAGAATTTATGCCAGTGTTTTGGCCTCAAAAAAAGTTTTAAGGCAGCAGGTACTAATTGACCTCCGCCTGTGTAAAAGAAATGTTTAATTGCATTTGAGGACCTATTGGCTGCTTGCAATGTATGATCCAGATGTGCCTTCCATGTCCCTTGCGAGTGGAAGACCACCCCAAGGTATCTAAATGTCCTGACCTGTTCCAAACTATGTCCTTCTATTTTCCAAGAGTATTGGCTTTTAGCAAAAACTAAAATTTTTGATTTATCGAAGTTAACTTGTTCTGTCTACAATAGCCAAGTGTTGCCCTAATTGCTCTCTTCAGTCCTATGGGAGTTTGTGATATAATAGCAGCATCGTCAGCATATAGGAGAATCGGAATTTTGCGTTGAGCTAGGTTAGGAGGATGTAGATCAGGGTTCTGTAAGAGATCGATCAGGGGGTTAATATAGAAGTTAAAAAGGGAGGGGGACAGGATGCAACCCTGCCGTACCCCTTTTTGTACCCTTACTGGGCCGGTTAAAGTCCCTTAAGGATTACACCTCACTTTCAAGGTGGAATTGGCATATAATTTTTGCATGACGAAAAGGAGGCTTTATCGAAAGTAGTGCATTTTAATTTCTCCCAGAGGGTGTTCCTGGATATTGAATCAAAGGCCTGCTTAAAATCAAGGAAGGCCACGAAAAGAGAGGATTTTTTTTTATATGTGTATTTTTGAACCAGGTGGTGAAGTACCAGGATATGATCCACCGTAGATCTTCCTTCTCTAAAACCGGCTTGTTCGTCTTTGATTATCCCCCCTGAAATTAGCCAATCCTGAAGTTTATAGTTTAGGTGTTTGGCATACAATTTACTAATAACACTCAGAAGACTAATGGGTCTATAATTGCCTGGGTCATTTCTATTACCCTTTTTATAAATTGGTATAATAATTGCTAATCCCCAATCTTTTGGCACATTTTATCTATAAATG
>QLTV01002259.1:1083533-1125549 GCA_003457575.1 Thermophis baileyi
TGTAGCTTGACTCGTTGTTTGTGAAAACAGCTGGCTGTCATTTTGCCCCCCTCCCCCCAGATCGGGAAAGTCTAGTATCTGCTGTTTTGACAGATCTCTTTGCAGGTCCCGTTCTAACCTCTCAAGATTGTTGGAAATGGAGGGGGGGTTAGTTTTATTTACAAATCTCTTGCCAGCAATGTGCTCCTCAATTCTTGGTTGTTTTGCAGTCTTCACTGGTGGGAGAGATCCCGGGCTGGTGCCATGGCGCTTCTTTCTTTTCCCCATGCCTAATTAGTCCCCAGCAACAAAAACTTTGTCTATGTTTTTGTTGTGGTCTACGCTGTTATCGTCTCCGAAAAATATTATTTAAATAAAAAGGATCCAATGGGGGTACTAAAAATTGATAAAATAAAATAAAACCAAGAGGAGCTGCTGCAAACATGCTCCACCTTCATTCAGGGAAGAATGGGGTGTCTTTCAGTGAGAAAACTGCTAAAACACTTTCATAGGCACACTTAACAAATGGGTCTTCCTGTAGGTTTTGGATTCACTCGTTACCTTTCCCTTTGGTACAGGGGTGGGTTATAACTTACCTCGCTGCCGGTTCGCTTCCTCCTGTGCCGCGCCTCGTGGCCGCGCGCGTGCCTCGTGGGCACGCGCGCATGCGCAGTGCAAAAAAATAAATTAAAAAGCAATGCCAAAAACAAGATGGCGACTCATGTGCAGTGCCGGAAATTCGTCTTCTGCGCATGCACAGAAGAAGAAAAAAATAAAAATAAAATAAAATAAATTCAAAAAAAAGATGGGGGCGCCCACGGACCGGCACCGACCGAACCGGATTGGTGACATCATCGTGACATCACCAGCGGGTCACTACTGGTTCAGGAGAACCAGTCCGAACTGGGAGGAACCTACCTCTGCTTTGGTATGGGAAAACAGTTATGGGATTCTTCTAATAATTAGGCAAGATGCAGTTTTCACACACAGGCACTCTATTAGCAAAGCAGATCCACATTTTAACATTTCTCCAGGCATTGACATCTGAAGCCTTATCATTTTTCAAAATTATTGCAGCATATTTTCTGTTCATCAATCATTCCTTGCAAGCTAACATTTATTGCATTGTTTCAGTTTCATTCGCTACCATTCACGTGCAAATCTCTAAAATACTTCTTCCAGTATTCTCCCTTATTATAGAATAATAATTAATTCATCCCATATAATTAATTCATCTAATTACGTTCACTATGCTGGAAGTCCCTTGTTAGCCTTCCCACCTTTAAACAACTTTCTATTTCCATCAAAATCACTCTGCATTTTCCGTATGTCTTTTAACCTCATTTGCTTCTTGATCCATATCTTCAACTTATGGCTCACCTTATATAGCAAATATATTATTAAAATTGTAAGAGATGGTATAAGATATGAGAGGTAAATTAAAAATGGAGGAAGGCATTAACAGCATGAGATACAGCAGTAAAAACTGAGTAACAACAATACTTTGTAGAAAATGAAGAAATATAAAAGTTCTAATTAAAATAAGAATGGAAAGCTTAATTTTAAGCTTAATTTTAAATAGTAAAATGATGGGCTTAATGAATTTATAGTTGATGATGAAGAAGTGAAGGTGATGGATAGTTTTATTTTCTTGGTTCAAGAATAAGTAAAGATGGACAGTGGAAAGAGGAAATTAATCCTAGAGATAAAGGGATGACAAATTTGGACAAGATGATGAAAAATAAGGATATTTCTATGACAATAAAGATAGAATTAGACTGTTCTTTTTTACCCTAGTGGTAATGTATCACTTTGACAGTTGGACACAGAAAGTACAAGAGAAAGGCAATAGATGCCTTTGAATTATAGATGTGGAGATGGTTACAATGACTATCACAGATAGCAAAAAGAGGTAATCAATCCAGGACTAGGCTATGCAGAATCTCTGATTCAAAAGGAAAGAGCTGCACTCAGGTCCTTCTGCCAAAGCTGTATTTTCTTGGGATCACAAAGCAGCTTCTGAGGAAAGCTGAATAGCTATTATCAAGACTTACTGCTCCCTTGTGGCAATGAACACAAAGCAGGGAGTCACATATTTTAAGTGGCTTATGTGAGCAGATAATGAATGAGAATGGATTTGGAAAATAAAAGAAGACAGGTTAAGACGGTGAGTGTGTGCCCATACAGTCATTAGGCATTAAGTCAGCTGAGTGGCATTTAATGATCTAACTGGATGCTGGATAAACATTAAATAATTGGTTGCTTATGCTTTCTAAATATGTTGGGATTACTACACAAAAATTCTCAGTCAATATAGCCACTCTGAGTATTATGCCAATTTTTAGTTATATATACCCACACCCACATACAGATATACATAACACACACACACACACACACACACACACACACACACACTATCATTCTGGATTGGTCTTATGGGAAACCAATTTCCTTCCATTTCTTTTTTCCAAAGGAAAACATTTCAGCAAACATTTTATGGTGGAATGTGGGAAACACTGAAAGATTCTTATATTAATGAAATAACGCAAATGAAAGCGTTTGAACATTGGAACAGAAATCTAAACATTAGAGAGGTTTTTTTGATGAGTCGAAACTGTCTAATATTTGAGAATTCCCATGAATATTCTAAAATAGTTTCCTTTGGAATTATGCCACCAAAGAACTATTGTCATTTTGTAACATTTTAGGGCAATTATAAATTTTCAATTTGGCTTATATAGAATAGTGGTGTTCATAATTTTTAACTGATTTCCAGTGTCCAATACTACTTTTTCAGAGCTCTAGAGCAGGGCTGTCAAACCCCCGGCCCATGGGCCGAATGCGTCACGTGCTGGCCACGCCCATGCCCAGTTTAGCGAAGGGGGGGGTCCTGATACGTCACATGACACTGCCGTGATGACGTGAGTTTGACACCCATGCTCTAGAGCAACTAAAAGAAATTCACAGCCACAGATGATTCTGGTTTTTATTTATTTTGATTTTCAAGCTGCCAATCTAAGCTTTTCTAACCATCTAACCTGAATAGAATCTTATGGATAAAAGGAGGGGAGACATAAGCCATCGTACAAAAAAGCCCATTCTTACTTTCGTAATAGTTTAAAAAACATTAGACAAGTTCAGTTTACATTTTCTTTGGGCCATATCATTTTTATGAACATTTATAACACAATATTTCTTCTAGTAATTGTCTTCTGACTCTATTCATAGAAAATTTTAATCACTATTACATAGAATCATTTCAATAAAGTACACTTTTTAAATTCCCTTATAATTTACTTATTTATTTTATGTATTTGTTGAATTTATCTCCACTACAATTGAAAAGACCCCAGTTTACATTGATAAATTCCATACATCAGTGCAAAGGAATAAACTGCCCATGGTAAAAATAAATCAAATAATACAATACGTAAACTAGCCCTAATATGTTACAGCTGATGTTGTGAGCTCATTTCTCAGACTTACTGAAAAAAATTCTGTTTTTAGTGGCTTAAATAGTGTGAGGTCACCTCAAATTCCAGAATTAATGGGTATGTATCACTAAAAATAGTCACTTATATTAATGTTACCCTAAAGCGACTGAATGTAGGCTTACTAAAATAGATTAGCATTTTTACTTCCACATCACCAATGAGTTGCTCAAACTAAGAGACCATCCTTCAGCATGGAATACTACTACTGTATAGTTCATGATCAAAATGAATAGTCTTCCATTTTACAAGTCATTTGTATTGGCTGCAGGTTGATGCAGCATTTATCTGTAAGAAAATGGGTTTTACCTATTTTACCTAAATGCGTATCACATTTAGTTGCTTTCCAATTCTATCCAACTCTATACTTATTCAAATTAAAATGCTCTCCTTTGGCCACCATTACCTACTCAGTCTGTTTCTGACTGAGACTATCTGGATAGGAGAGTTTCCCAATTATTTCAGGTTTCCTGTGGCTTAGCGTTTTGCTCCTTGGTCTATCCTCAGTGAAAGATGCAAACAATAGCTTCTTTTCATTCTCCTTTTTTGACATGCCTTTACAGATCTGAAAAATGCTGGATATTATTTTTCCCAGCCTTCTGTCTTTTGAGCCAAAATACTTTTGCTTCATCCTCATTAGCATGTCAATATACTTTTGTGAGAGAACGAATTCTAACATAATATTTCTTCCTATTTGTATAGGAAACATACAAGAGCCTCTGCATTAGAATAGAGACTCAATTTGGTCCAATAAGGTCTTCATGGCTAACCTTTCACAGAGCATAAAAGACAAGAAGTTAGAGATAGTTTACCTACACTATTACAGAGGTCTGTGTACATATCAAGGAAGCTTATCCTATATAATCAATTATATTTTAATGGCATCGTCTATTAAATCCAGAGCAGCCCTGATAATGCTGGAAGTAGGTATAATGGCTCCAAGCTGAAATATTTCTCAATGAGTCTTTTCTGACTACAAGTACTCATCCTTCATCAAAATACTACCCTGTTTTCCCCAAAATAAGACATCCCCTGATAATAAGCCCAATCGGGCTTTTGAGTGCATGGCAATAAGGCCAAGCGCTTATTTCAGGGTTCAAAAAAATATAAGACAGGGTCTTATTTTCGGGGAAACACGGTATAAAAATGATATCTACAGGGCTCCTTTTCTCTACATGATTAATAACATTCTGGAGGAGTCCATTCAGATTACTTTACAAAGATTTATGGAAAAAGGTCTTTTTAAGGACAAGACAAAGATCAATAGAGGGAATCAGACTTTGCTTTTTAATGAAAAGACCCCATGTACAATCCTTGGCATCTCCATGCTGGAGTCAGAAAGATCTCTTGTCTGATACTTGAAAACCCAGGGAGTTATTATCAGCTGCTGTAGAAAATCACATTGAATGTGTCAAGTAAATCACTGCCCTCCCCAAATACACTTACCCAGTGGGGGGGGGGGGAAACACTGCTAGTTCATCCATAACATTTTTAGACACAAAGAACGTTGAATGTTGAAAGGCTGCTAGAAAATAACATCTAGAGAAAGTAACATATTGACGCAAATTTTCTCAGAGAAGACAGCTTTTGTTTAAATCAGCTATTGTAGTACCGCCCACATTACTATCCTGATCCCAACCTCATTATGCTGCTATAACCTATCAATTAGTCTGCTGTACTGATTATATGAATATGGTAATCTATCTAATCTATCTAATAACGGGGTTACAACCCCACCCCTCCTTAGGTTAGCCTCACCTGCTTCTGGTGCCATAATTAAACAATTTGTGCATGAGTGAAAAAGTGGGGTTGATCCCCCTTATAAAACAATTTATCCTACAAGCTACACAGATGATAGTATAAACCAGTGATCTCCAATCTTTCTGGCTTGGTGGAGGCAGTGGCAGCAGCGGGGGTGGTGGTGGAAGAGGGGATGGTTTCGCATGTGTGCAGCGATTTCACAAATGCAGCTTCGATTGCACACACATGCACACTCATCCACCAGTTCTGCGAACTGGTTCCAAACAGGCTGCGGTCCGGCACCGGGCCGTGGACTAGGGTTTGGGGATCCCTGGTATAGATTATAAGTCTGTAACAGTAATGAGTTTCACTTACCTTTGCTACCGGTTCGGAGATGTGCGTGTGCCGCTTCTGCGCATGTGCAGAGCATCCGTGATGATGTCTGGGTGGGTGGGCGGAGCCTCCCGCCGCCGCTGTTACCAGTACGCCTGAACCGGGGCGAACCGGTAGAAACCCACCACTGGTCTGTAAACTATACAGACTTCAGCACTGAGATATACTTGCAGATAAAACATTGCAATGTTTTAATTATAAATTAAAAATAACTTTAAAAAAGAATATCAGGTAGGAGCGAAGATTATAATGTGTGCCAGTGGAAATATTCATGGGCATTGTGTTGCTTATTGCTATGCTAAAAAAAATTGGATTGTTTGTTTAGCTGTTTAGCAACTGTTTGAAGTTATGACGATGCTGAAAAAGGAACTTTACAACTGGTTCTGGCACTTATGACCTTTACAGCATACCCATGGCCATAAGATTCAGGTGTTTCACAACTGACAGGTGTTCACAACCATCCCAGTGTTCTGTGGTTACCTGATCATTGTTTGTGCATTCCACATTCCGTTTTTGATAAGCAGTGGAGAAGCTGGCAGTAAAATCATAAATCACAGTCACATAATGTCCCACTGTGATAACTGTGGCAGAAAGTCCACCGCAATTATGTGTTGTCTCACTTAACAGCCATGTCACTTAACAATGGGGTTTCTAATCCCAATCCTGGTAGTTAAAGGAGGACTACCCATACTAGAATAGGATAGGAAGAAAATAGGTAGAAGTTTCCTCCCCCACTCCCATCTTATTCTCTTGATCTTTCCCTCTACCATATATTTCCCTTTCTTTCATTCTCTCAGCCACACCTATCCTTCCAATCTGTACACATACCATACTCTGTGATCACACAATCTAATCTACAGCCATCTCCATTGATATCCATTCACTGAATGCAAAATGTAAAACTTCTTCTGCCATGAGACACCATGCATTACTGTAAACTTTCTCACAGTTCAACTGATCAGCAGGAGACTACTGCCAAGAAAATCAGAGGGGCATTGAACTATCTTTGAAACAATGCTCCCTGCTCCTTACTGCTCAAGTGTTTCTGCCTATTAATGTGGAAGATTCAATGAGGAATGAAATTTTCATCTGAGTGGTATAATTTTACAACCATGCCTTCTTTCCCTGCCAAGGAGTTTGGGGCTAGGTTATTTGAAGGACCATCCTTTTTCCAGCTACATCTACTTGACCCATCAGAACAGAGAGGCAAGGTATGTTATCGGTTCCTCCCTCCCCCTCCCCCCAAATTAAGGAGGTCCATCTAATGAGACAAGAAAAAGGACCTTCTCCTTGGTGGCTCCCTCCCTGTGGAACATCATCCCCACAGAGATCAGGCTGGCCGCCACCTTAATACCCTTTCTAAAGGCCCTGAAGTCATGATTTTGTCAGAGGCCAGGATGATATGGAACACATTAAGTGGTTTGTCTGATTGTTGTTAACAAGGGATGAGAATTGATCCAGGGGTGGGTTCCACTTACCTTCCCTACCGGTTCGCATCGCGACGGAAGTGCATGTTTTGCGCGTGTGCACTCGCTTTGCTCACGTGCACGCCCCGTCATGTCATGCAAAAGACCCGGAAATGACCCTCTGTGCATGCACAGAAGCCTTTGCGCATGCGCAGAGGGTTTTTTTGTAAGCCGCGGCGACCGGAGGACCGGTTCAGGAGCGTGGACCGGCGGTCATCGCTGCCGGTTCTGCGAGTGGCGGTAAATTTCCGCTACTGGTACTAAAGAACCGGTCCAAACCGGCAGCAATCCACCACTGAATTTATCGTATTTTGCATTGGGGTTTTATTTCTGGAACCTGTACAGAATTACCATGAGTGAGTTGGATGGCCATATATATTTTCTTAATGAATGAATAATAAATAAAAGTTGTCCAAATCTATGAACTGAGAAGCAACTTGGGCGGGGAGACTCTCTCCTCCCACTGCTTTCTGCTCCACTGATTGGCAGGAAGTCTACAACAAAGAGACTTCGGACCACATGATCTAGTCCAGGAGTTGCTGTTTTCTCAACTCTGCTTAAAAACAACTTGCACTAAGGCAACAGTTAGAGAAGCAATCTGAATTACTGTTCACAGTTTTCACACGTAACTGGCAACAAACTTTATATAAAAAGACAGACCCAGTAATGCCTGCCATGCAGGCTGACAAAGAATGATTCTGGCAATATGAGAGACAGACTGGATGTTGTTGCGCCATCCATCCAGGTTCTTTTTCTCATTCAAGTATAAGAAATAATATGAAAGCAACTGTTTTAGTACTTCCAGTAGCTTTTCCTTAGCATGTTTTTTTTTCTTTTTGTTTTTTGAAAGATTGGATTAACTTCATTATGCAGCAAAACAGGGGCATTGATTGTGACTCTGTTGCAAATATTCAGGGCCTTGATTCTTACTCAGACAGTACCCCTGGAGTTAGACAGCCAAGGATGTCTTTGGCAATAGATAACTAGTAATTACTTTTTCCAGAAACCATATTAATGTCTTAAATAATTCAGCAGTTTCTGTGTTAAAGTTTCATGAGGTTGTTTGTAATTATTATTCAGTATGTGACACTCTGTGGTGCTTTAGCATATTATCCCTTAAAATGAGCTCTACATCATTCTAAAAATAACTTCAGCTGTGCCTATGCTTTTTCCTTTTCCCTTTTTTAATTCAGTACTAAAAGGACAGAAATATGGATGCTGAATCCAATTTAAACACCATTAAAAAGTCCTTAGTTCTGCTACTAACAGCAGTTTATTTAATTCAGTCCATGCAGAGCCAATGAAAAGAGCTTTTACCATTGTTGTCCATTGTTGCAAATAATATTTCATTAGAACTATGGTTATTAATAATAAAAGAGACAACACTTGCTATATTATGACGGTTGTCATCGCTATGCAATATACTACAAAGAATAAAAGGATGCACTTTTTTTTTTCAACTAGGCCACAATTCCAAAATAGACACAGAAGAAATGAGAGTGGAGCAGAAGGGGAAAGGACAAACAAGGAAAGAATAGCCTGTCTCGTTAGGTTCAATTAAAGCTAGAGATTAGGTTTATGGCTGCTAGTTGTAGATGATGATGATGATGATGATGATGATGATGATGATGATGATGATGATGATGATGATGATGATGATGATGATGATGTCATCTGACTTCTGGTGATTGCCTGGACTTCTCCCTGCAATTTTTTGGCAAGATTTCAGAAGTGGTTTGCCCTTGCCTTTTCTCTAACATGAGTCAAAGTGACTGAACAATCTGGTTTTGTACGTAAGGCAGGAGTAGACACTACAGGAGTGTCTTGGTTTCTAGCTCAATGCCTTAACCACTAGACCAAACTGGCACTCAAGAAAAAAAGCAGTTGACTATGGTGCTGGAGAAGACTCCTGCAAGTCCCTTGGACTGCAAGGTGATCAAACCGGTCAGTTCTAAAGGAGATCAACCCTGACTGCTCTTTAGAAGGACAGATCCTGAAAATGAAACTCAAATACTTTGGCCATCTAATGAGAAGGAAGGACTCACTGGAGAAGAGCCTAATGCTGGGAAAGATTGAGGGCAAAAGAAGAATGGGACAACAGAGAATGAGGTGGCTGGATGGAGTCACTGAAGCAGTAGGCGTGAGCTTAAATGGACTCCAGAGGATGGTAGAGAACAGGAAGGCCTGGAGGAACGTTGTCCATGGGGTTGCGATGGGTCGGACACGACTTTGCAAGTAACAAAAAAAAAGACAATACTGCACTCATTAATCTTTTTTATGTAATAATTGCCTTGCTAGCCAAAATGATTTAATCATCGGCAACAATAAAAGCATTATTCTTGCTTGGATACTCTGTCCTGGAAAATATGCAATATCTGTTTCTTTAAAATCATGGAATATGAAATAACTAAAGGGGGAACATAAAATGTAAGAGGAAAGACTATTGGGGTGGTTGTAAGTAATAGGGCTAAAGAGAGTTCAGGAATGAGAAAAGTTTCTTAATTTATAGAAATTAAAAAAACTGGAAGTACTTGAGGTTGCTGAAATTGAATGCAATCCATGCAGCACTTCTGGCATGTAAAAGATTAATAGTTTAACTGTACATTTTTTTTTCATGGATTACAGTCCACTTCATCAGATTTATAACAGTTTTTCCTTAGCAGACATGTACATATTCATATATTCATATTCATTTTTGGTATGGCACCTGGTGTACCTATAACCACTGTGACTACCGTGATCGTAGTGTATGTGTGTCTTGTTTAAGCAAAATAAAATGTGTGATACTTAACATTTATTTTTACCCAGAAAGAAAAAGTGGAAAATATGGTGCAATTTGCTGCCAGCTTTGGTAACATAACAGCTTGGTGGGCCAGAGGGATGCAAAAATGGATCTGGAAAATAGCATGCAATCCATGGGCCAGAGAATGCTCTCCGACATTTTAAAAGCTGGTCCTTATTAAAAGACAAAAGGCAAGTTATTGATAAAGTTACATCTCCTTTGCTGATCAAAATGTTTCAAAAGCATTAACTTCATTAACTATTCATGATTAGGAATGAAACTCCCTGTCTACAAAGGTTTTTTTTTTCTGCTGACATTCAATTCTGTCCAATTCTTAGAAACTGCCTGGACAAGTCCCTGAAGTTTACTTGGCAAGGCTTTTCAGAAGTGGTTTGCCATTGCCTCCTTCCTAGGCTGGGAGAGAATGACTGGCCCAAAGTCACCCAGCTGGTTTGTGCCCATGGAGAGGACTAGAACTCAAGGCTCTGCGAGTTTTTGGTTTGGTGAACCACTGTACTAAACTGTCTCTATAAATTTAGGCTGCATTAAATTAATGCAAGTGAAACCATCCATTCAAAGCTCTCCAGTTAACACCATTTATCATTCTTCATTAATTATGACAACTTCGCAGTTTTAAGGATTTTTTTGGTATCTTCTTCATGCTGTGCTTATTCAACACTGCAGTACTAAGGAATTCCTTCCACCCCCCCCAATATGGCTCATTAGATACTTCCAATAACTATTCAAAATTCGATTATAGTATGTACATTCCCATACCTGCTGCTTAACATTTTTGTTGCTTCCTCTTTTTTTTACCTGTTACATTTCAGATGTATATTTTACCTAGAGGTAAATGGAGGAGAATATTTGTAACTCAGAGTTGCAATCTCGAAAAATTCTGTGGTGTTACTTCTTTGCATTATTTTTGCTGTTTTTTTTACTATGGAAGATGTTACAGTACACTCCGGTATCAACTTGTATACTAATGACAGCTTATGCTAGAAATGAAACTAAAGCTGCATGGATTTCTCCAGAGAAGTCCAGCTCTTTTCACATTACCTAGCAAGGGGAAATCAACACCAAAAGATTCCCCTATAACGTGGATAGCAAAAGAGCTAGGCTCATATTGTCATGTGTAGATTGTACTATGGGAGATTTATTACCATAGTGGGATCCTCTGAGCTCTTGGAGCTTGGTTGTTTTCTTGCAGACATTTCATTACCACACTAAGTAGCATCATCAGTGCCAGAAGCGTTTGCTCTCATTTTATATCCTAGTAATGTTGATGGCAGTGGTCTTATTGGTTCCTTGATTAGACTGGTGTTTACTGTTAGATCGCTTGACTCTGTTGGTAGTTTCTTGATTGGGGTATTGTTTACATCTTGATTGTTAGTCTAGTGTTAACCTTGATGTCAACGTCTGCTCATCTGAATGTTGGTTGCTGGTGAGGAAGTGTTTTGGACTTTTTGTTTCCTTTTTGCCTTTTGAATGATATGTAAATGTTTATTTCTATGTGCCTGTTGATGGCTGATTTGTGCCAAGCTTCTCACTAGACAAGCACTCTGTAGAGTTGTAGAAGCCTATTCCTTACAATAAGATAGTACCAAATAAAGATATATTGTTAGAAATGCTCAAAAAAGGTCATATAATTAAAAACACAGAAAAAAATAAATCTGTTTTGTTTTCAAGTTACAATGAATGTTTCAGAAACGCATTTCGTCACCAATAATTAGCAATTTATACACAGATTTCACTTTGATAAAGAACAAAATATATAATTAAAATCTTAATTGCATTAAACTTCTATATGCAAGGAATCTACTGTCTGCCACTTTCTTACATCGCTTTCTCAATGTGCAATTTACAAATGTCTGGAAAAAATCAAGGACTCTCCCTTTGTTCAGTCCTAATATCTTTATCTGAAAAAGTTGCCATTCAGGGATAGTTACTACATCATAAAATCATTGAGTGGAAAGGAGCTATTTCAGTTATCAACTCTAACCCCCAGCTCAGCAAAGAAAACAAATTAAAATATCTCAGACAGATGGCTATCTAACTGCCACTTCAACACGTATAATGAAGAGGAGTGCACTACTGTCACACTAATTTCATTGTTATAAAGATTTTTTTCTAACATTTTCTCTTTGTAACAAAAATCCATTATTCTGTATCCTTTATTTTGGAAGAACAAAGAGTAAGTGTTGACCTTTTTGTGATATTCTTCCACATATTTGAAGAATACCATCCAGATATTTGAAGAATACCAGCTGTTTTTCTGAAGGCTAAAAATTCTCACTTCCTTCATCTCTCTTCATACTAGATGTTCATCTCTTTCCTATAAGAAACTGGAAATAAATGGTAGCTTTTCACTGTTAAAACTTAGCAAAACTAAAGATATTAATTGACCATAATAGACAATAATTTATTCTGAATGGGTTGATGTTTAACTGTTGCTTCCTGAATGGGTTGATGTTAATTGTTGTTTGCTGAAGAGTAACTTACTGTATATGCCCTATATAAAGGTCAGTTCAAATATTTTTACTCAACAATCAGAGTAAGACAATTTATATTTCTGAGTAATACACTGAAAAATAGGTTAAATACCTCTTCTTCAATCCAGTGCCATCCAAATATATTAAGATTACCACTCCAATGATGATTTTGATTTTAATGTAATGATTTTAAGTGAATTTGAGAGACAGTTTGATCTAGTGATTAAAGCACTAGGCTAGAAACCAGGAGATTGTGAGTTCTAGTTCTGCCTTAGTCATGAAGGACACCTGGATGACTTTGGGCCAGTCACTCTTTCTTAGCCCATGATGTCAGGCTTGGGGTGACAAGAAGTCAATTCCTATTGTAACCAAATATTTGAAGGACCCAAAACTGGGGAAATTTGAGTTGGACAATTTGAAAATATCATTGGTTTATTACATTTGGAAAGAACTATACAGTAAGTTGTAGTCCATCCACATCTATGTACTGATGGGACTTCAAAATAAATCATGCTTACTTGTAATTACTAAAGGAAGAAGACTGGATTGTTATATATTGGGAATTTAATTTAATTTAATTTAATTTATTATATTTGTATGCCTCCCAACTCCCAAAGGGGACTGGGCGGCTTAACAACAAACAAAAAACATTAAAAACATCATAAACACATTAAAAACATCCTAATCAATAATAAAACATTAAAAACATTAAACATTAAAACAATTTAAAATTCATACATATCCCATCATGGCCGGATCTCGCAGATTACAGCTGCGAGATCGCGGCCTCAGGCCAGGTCTTTACTGCTTTTTGGAAGGCCAATAGGGTGGGGGTGGTCCGGATCTCAGGAGGTAACTGATTCCAGGGAAGTATATTGGTATATAAATAATTCATTTTGAAATGAGTTTATTTTATGCTCACCAATTTTACTAATTTGCAAACTGTTGACCTTCCTTTCTATATAATCCTTTACTTTATACCTACTTAGAAATAAACTCCATTGAAAACTGGGGCCCTTATTTTCAAACAACTATATTACTTTTTAAAATAGATTTTTCTCTATGTTTTGTAATTCATTAATTTTACAGCCTTCCATTTACATTTTTTACTAGTTGGTGTTACAGTCTATTGATACTATATTTTCATAAATGGGGCATAAGATTGTAATACAAAATGAATTTTGATGATATAAACTACAAGCTGAATAAGTGAGCATTCTTTTATGTTTCTTTTACATGGCCATTAAATCTATTTTTATGCCATACGCTCATTTCTGTGCTGGTCTCTGTTAGCTTTTGCTGAACATATGTCTGTCATCTTGCTTATTGTATTTTAATAGTGACAGATCTTTTAATACTGAGATATAATCAAATCCAACTCAAACTCGTAACAGTGAGATCTAATGAATAGTAACAATAATCTTTTTCTCAGGCTATGTTCCACACTATGCTCATTAATCTTAGTCAAAAACTTGATAATTCCACTTAATATTCTAGTACAGAAGTAATCTTCTAGACAGAATTGTGAACCTGAATATGAAGATGAATAATAAAAACGCTGCCATGGATTTCCACTGTATTTGGTTTCAATAAAATTAATTTAATGTAAGAGTCTTGTAAATGTCCTCCAGGCAAGAGGAATCGCTACACTAATAGCATATCAACATTCCTTGACTTCATACTGACTTACATTTGCAACATGCCGATTTGTTAGAATGTGATGATTTAATTATAATCAGATGAAACTTCATGTAAGGTTATATTTCTGTACAAGGTCTAAGTTGGTAGCACAGTTCTACTTGTGGATTGCACTAGGTCTCACTTTTGTCTGATAAATTACACAACTTTTGACTCAATCAACTGTACTTTCCAGAATCTTCATACAAATACGTATTTCATTTTTTTCAGGTTTACATTAAGTTGATGGGACATGATGTTGAGGTTCCTAAGTGTTAAAATATTGTAAAATTGTTGTCATGGAATATGGATCGTGCTGATCTTTTAACTTAGATTTTCTGTCCTAAAGTAGAGGCATGTTTCAGGCCAGCTGTGCTATTTGCCTAGCTCAGGGGTCCCCAAACTTGGCAACTTTAAGACTTGTGGACTTCAACTCCCAGAATTCTCCAGCCAGCTATGCTAAGTTGGTAGCTATGCTGGCTGGAGAATTCTGGGAGCTGAAGTCCACAAGTCTTAAAGTTGCCAAGTTTGAAGACCTCTGGCCTAGCTCACTGCTATCAATATGCCTAATCTCTGTACGGTAAAGTGTTACAAACCTATCATCGATATCTAATAAAGGTAATAAACGGTAATAAACACCAAGGTGTTCTACATATTCCTTGTATTGGCTAGAATGCAACAAGATTAAAAGCTTTGTGAATAATTAAATCAGTGTGAATTGAATTTTACATACCGGTAGGATCAGGCACAGAGTTCCTCCCACCTTCTATAACACACTCACCTATAGTGAGCATATATTCATCTTCATGAACCTAAAAAAAAATAAAAAAATTGATTGGTAGTGATGCCTTTCACTGCACAGATGTTTTGATGGATATAAGTAGTTGTCAATTTACAATCATTCATTTAGTGACTGAAGTTATGATGGCACTGAAAAAAAGTGACTTACGACTGTTTTTCACACTTATGACCATTGCAGCAAACCCATGATCACGTTAATAAAATTTAGGCACTTGGCAACTGGTGTGTATTTATGACAGTTGCACTGTCCTGGGGTCATGTAATCATGATTTGTCAACTTCGAACACGCAAAGTCAATGGGGAAAGCCAGATTCGCTTTATGACCTCATGATTCATTTAACACCTGCATTTGCTTAACAATGGTGGCAAAAAAGACCATAAAATGAAGCACAAGTCACTTAACAACTGTCTAACTTAGCAATGGAAATTTTGGACTTAATTATGGTCATAAGTAGAGGACTACTTGTAGTATACTGCTCTGACAAGCATTGCTGTGAAACTATTTATACCAAATTCATGTAGTGCATTAAGAATATTTTTTCAAGAGTAGTAAAGAAGGGAATTTATATGATATTTCAGGGAAGGGGGGCTAATGTCAATCTACATGGCCAATTGTTTTTCTGGTACAGTGTGTTTGTAGGAGATGACTAGGCTGAGCCCGAAGGAGGGGTCAAACGTCTCATCAATCATCAGTCCCTTCAATCCCTCAGTGCCCACAAGAGATCTAAGCCCACCTTGAATTCCTTGGGGTTTAGCTACCATTTGTGCATGCATACACACATGCAGATATATGTATGAACACACACATATGACAGTGAAAACTTTCAGTCATCCAGGTAGAGTTGTCTGGAAATTGAGTCATGACAACTGGATTTTTTTTCTTTACTGGGTTTGAAACATTTCGCTGCTTCATTGAAAGAGCTTCAATCTGACCCATACTGAATAACCTATTTGGATAAGCAGTGAAATATCTCAAACCAAAAAAGAAAAAAAAGTTCATCTGCCATGACTCAACTTCCAAACACTTATACATAGAAAATATCCACATACATACCGCATATGTACACATACACATAGGCAAAAATACACCCACCCACAACATACTTGTTAATTCAAATGAATGAATGTACATTGCAAATGATTATTCATTTGTAGAGGTGGGGCGTGGAGGGCTATTAAGCAAGGGGGGGGCAGACAAGGATGTGACTGTTACCAAAGGTTCAGGGGGCTACTTTTTCTTATGGACTGTTCTCCATCAGTGATCTCAGAGCTGATCTTGTAATGTATAAAACAAAACATAGCAACCAAGTATCCTGGGATAAAGTAAATCCTTAGTGAAGTTACTGATACAGCCAGAACTGTGCTACCCTTTGATCAGCGGTGGGTTGCTCCCGGTTCGGCCTGGTTCTTAGAACTGGTAGTGGCGGGGGTGGGAGGCTCTGCCCACCCACCGGGGATTCTTCTGCGCAGGCGCAGAAGCGTTGGGCGCGTGAGCACGCGCACAAACCAGTAGCAACTTGTTAAGGAATTGTGCAGAGTAACCTCTGCTTCTGAAGGCTTGCACAGTGAACCGTAATGTTGCAGTAGATATGAGTAATGATTCAGTCAATACACAGATACGTTAAAGTGTATAAAAGTAGTTTACTTAAAGAAATAGCACAGTCCAAATAACAGTCCGAATCATACACATTCTATCAGTCAGTATTCAGAAGTACAGCAGTCTTCTTACCAGTCTTTCTTTGTCTTAATCATCAAACAAAGATTCTCTCCTATCACAGATAGTTAGCTACACACAGAGCTTAATTGCAGACACGAAGTCACTCAGCAATGAATCAGCAAAAGCGAAAGAGAGCTCTAACCATGTTCTCTAGCTCCCTCTTATGGCCGTTACTGCCAGTCAGAATGCAACAATGCATTTAAAGCCATATTACATATATTACATTAAACAGTGATTTGTGGCTTGTTTATATTAACCAACCCAACCGTTTGGACAGAGTCCTAACACAACTGGTTTTAGAACCCACTACTGCCTTTGATCCTTCCCTGTCCCTCTCCTAACCCCATGGAAGAATATTCATTAAGCTAATATTTATATTGGTGAAAAAGTTAGCAGCCTTTTGGGCTTATTAATGCAAAGAGATAACTTGAGAATCCTTAACTGGCCACAACAAATCCATGTTCCAGTCTATCATCAGGCTTACAGCTAGCAAAACTAATACAAGAGAACCATGGGGACTTCATTTTCTGTCTTTTCCCAGGAAGACCATAGCCAGAAGACTCCTATACTGAGCATCTCTTAAGTGAACAGAGGGTCACATCCAGGTGTCTATGCAGATTCTCAGTCATACAGGTCATGGTTGTCCCAAAGGTGCTTTTCAAAAGGCAACGGGACTTTCTTGGTTTTTTCCCTTAAAACATTTCGCTTCTCATCCAAGAAGCTTCTTCAGTTCTGATCTGAACTAAACTGAACTGAAGAAGCCTCTTGGATGAGAAGCAAAACTTTTTCAAAGAAAAAACCAAGAAAGTCCAGGTGCCTTTTGAAAAACACTTTTGGCTGTTACATCCAGGTATCTCCTTACCAATTTTCCAAAAGCAATTGCTTCCTTAGTATTTGTTTATCTTCTCAGACTGAGAGATTAACAAAATTATATATGTTTCATAGACATCCAGATCTTAAAATTATTTCAATTTTTAAAAATTTGTTGTGAAATATGAGGATTATGCAAATTAAAGTGATTGGAGAGATAATATGGAAGTAAAAATTTAAAAAAAATATCCGTTATAAATGTATAAGACTCTTTATCCAAACCCTTTACAAGAATTTCTATTTCTTCATCTTTTATTAGAAATAAAAATTTATATTTTAAACAGACTATTGTGTTGCTACTGTATCTCTTAAAATTACCCTTTAGATGTGTTTCATTTCTATTCTGCCTTTAAGTTAATTCTGCATTTCTTGTAGTTTATATAATCATATTCTTTTCAGTAAACTATCGGTATATAACCTGTCCAGCGAGTCTTTGGACTAAATAGCAATTATGGATAAGAAATAAATATGAACCTTTCTGCATGAAAAGTGATTTTTTTTAAAAAAAGATCCAAATATGGAAATCAAATGGGAGAAACTGAGGCATTCATTGGTGGAGATACTGCTGATGTCACAAAGCATCCAGTTCTGATATACTGTCCTGATACATCAGTATGTCTCTTCCTCTAGATAACCATGGTGCTGCAGTCCTGAAGTTGAAAGAAAGAAGAAATCTGTCAGTCATTGCAACATGTGAATATCACATCTGAGGTAATATTTTTGAGCTGAGTAGCATGTTATATGAAGTCTACCACATTGAGACTGCATTAACTCAAACTATTCATTAGATACGAGTAAAAAGCTACAGAAAACTATCTCTTTGCTGCCTTCTAATTCACTCACATGTTTGTACCCAGATATGGTAACCCTTTCCCAAATATACAATAAGTCAGACTGTATAACTATGTATATTTAATTTGGAGATTGTTTTTTTAAAACTGTGAAGAGTTACATTCATTTTTCTCTTAAGATGTAAGCAGGAAAACACTAAGATCAGATCATTCAATTTTCTTAAGCTCTTTAAGATGAGTAAAATAACTACTGTATGTTATGCTGCTCAAACAAATGTATTAATTATCTGAATGACCACAGACAAAAAAAAAATTAAAGATAAGGGGCAACTAAACAATAATTAAGAAAAAGGTCTATAAAAACTTGCATTTTTTAGGCAACACACATTGGAGGCTAAATATGGTATGAATCAAGCCTAATAAAAACTAATACAGATTTTTGTAGCTAACAAATTGTTCTAAGAAATTGATACAAAATGGTAAAGATAGTAAATGAAGGACTTGCTCAACATTCCTCCATTATAGATAATAAGTTGCCTCATTTGTCCCATAAATGTAATTCAACACTGGACTGCAAACAGAAGATGACAGCAATGAAGCCATCATTCCTAGCATCAAATTTTGTATATTTCTTATTAATATAATCAATACAATTGATATACATTATAATCCAATGCTGTGAAATCCAACACAATAAGACATCTATTGCACTTAACATTTTTGCTTACTTAAAGTGGCAATGCATGGTTGAGGGTTCTCAATTCAACAAATGGAAGAAAGTGGTAGCACTAGAAAACTGGTTGGACAGCCCCATAGCACCTGTAATGAATGCACAACAATATCAGAAGTAAGTCAGACTATTCACTCTTCTCGAAGCCAGAGACCAGAGACTGAACACCCAACCATGGAATCGTCTTTGCTGCCCCAAGGACCCATAGGTGAAAATCCAAATGGAGAGCGGGTCCAATACTCTGCAAGAGGAGAACCAGCAATACACATTTCAGCACCCACTCAAGATTCAACACTTGCAACTTGTCAGTACATTGCTGGCCTCCTTGGGAGGATCACTGAACAACGTAAGTATTAGATGATTGAATCGGATATAACACAAATGGTCTTCCATGTCTACTGCTGCTTTGTTGAGGTTTTGCAGCAAAGAGATACCACGAATTGCTAAAAAAAAAATCTAGAAAATGGGTGAATGACTTATTAGGGCTGCAAAGGCCACACTGAGCCCTGCAAACTCCTTTGAGAATACTCAAAAATAAGCAGAAGTAGAGGGATTTCAATACATGCATTACACATGTATAATTTTAGACTTATCTATTCACAACACACATGGAAGAGATGAGCAGGAACGAAGGCTTTGCACTCCCTGTTATATCAACACAAGGAAATCAATGGAAACAGATGAATTTAAAGCCACTCTACCCTCCCCAAGAACACATAGGTCTATTTCCCTGTTGCTAATTGTATTGGAGAAACAACCTAACCCAGTTTATAGGAGATCACTGGAGGAGATGTTTAACTACATCCATTTCTAAAGCTACAGAATATTGGGGAACTAGGCATTCAGGATGACATTCCACATGTAGCAATAGCAATAGAAATAGCACTTAGACTTATATACTGCCCCATAGTGCTTTATAGTACTCTCTAGGCAGTTTTACAGTATAAGCATTATTTGCATATTGCCCCCCAACAATTTGGGTCCTCATTTTACCAACCTTGGAAGGATGGACAGCTGAGTCAACCTTGAGCCCGGTCAAGATCGAACTCCAGGCTGTAGGTAGTGTTTGCCCGCAATGCTGCACTTTAACCACTGTGCCACCACAGCTTCTTCTACTAACCTTCTAATTAGCAAAATTGTACTACAAAGCGCCTGTAGAAAGCTGTATCTTTATGGCAATGGTACTGGGGAAGAGAGTCTCAAGGAGAATCATCATTTATACCCTCTTTTCTACTCCAATAAATATACAGCAAGTGCTTCACAGAGCCATTCACATTGGGCCCCATCAGACAGGAGGACTGCAGCCTGCAATTTTTTTCCATACAGGTTTCATATAAACCACAAACGGGGAAAAAGCACACAACATGTTAAATGGGAAGTAGTTTTTCTACTGTACCCTCAACCGCCAGCCTCCATGCATTATTTGGTGCATCTATAAGTAGGGCATGAAATAGAGATATGAAATTAAATGCTTCTCTATTCTACTGGGCTCTTTTTACTACCACTTCCCAGCCAACTGAATGAGCTGAATTTATTATGCTCTATATTTCTTTTTGACAGAAGATGGCATCATGCGAGAACTACGGGCAATGCGCAGAGAAATGAGGCTTATGAAAGGTGAACAGCGCCGGACTAATGCCAGAGTGATCTCTTTGGCACAGGAACTTGCAGCATTCAAGGAATGTTAACAGTGGCAATAAAAGTTGACGTCACTCCTCCTTCTTACCAGGATACTTTCTGTCAGTGTTTATGTTCCACCTTGGGAACAGGTTGTCTCTTTCTAATGAAGTGTTCCCACATAGGCTACAGTCCATCCACATTACATTTCATTCACATTACATAGTCAAAATAGCAATAGCACTTAATGCTTTGTAGCACTCTCTAAGCAGTTTACAGAGTCAGCCTATTGCCCTCAACAATCTGGGTCCTCATTTTACCAACTTCGAAGGGTGGAAGGCTGAGTCAACCTTGAGCCGGTCAGGACTGAACTCCTGGCAATGGGCAGTTTGCCTGCAATATTGCATTCTAACCACTGCACCACCACAGCTCTTTCAAAAGTCACAAGAGTCTGCATCTCTGAATTGGATGGATCAAGCCTGTCAAACTGGCAGCCCACGGGCTGGATACGTCACGCGAAGGCCATGCCCACCCTGCCTCCGCAAAGGCAAAAAACATCACAATACATCCTGATCCGGCCCATGACGCGATTGAGTTTGACACCTGTGGGATGGATATGTATATAGACATGAGAATTTAACAGTAATGATCTGCATTTGGTGGTTTCATATAGTTCTTCTATCAGGATAGGAATGGCCAGCATAAGTCCATTTTTTAAAAGTTCTGCTAAAGATATTGGGTAGTTTGACTGTAAACCAGAGGGAGACCAATATCTAAAATGTTTTTTTAATATATTTTGCCATATTAAAATGTTCTACCATACATTCCTTAATTATTTTTTAAAGGACCAGCAAAATTACTTTATTTTATACCTGGCAAAATAGATGCATTCAAAATTTATTTCATTTGTTTCAGATCTTTGCACACTTGATTTTCAGTCCACATTTCTGCAAGAAAGGATATAATCTTGAAAGCATTTTTTTTTAAAAAAATAAATTTTGATGGGGAAATGCACAGAAACAACAAAATATTAACAAATCAGAAAAAAGACCAAATATTTAAAAGGTTTTTGCTTCCTGATCCCTAGTATGAACACTATGTTGGATCCCAATACAATACATTAATATTTTATCATAGATTCATTCACTCACTCACTTATTCGCTCTTTCAATTCATCCATCCATCCATTAAATTATTTACTGTCATTCTTTCAGCTCCCCCTTTCCTTTTTCAAATTCCTAGTCTTCTACAAAAGAAAGATATTTATTCAGGGAATGGGTTGGTGAAGCATATATTAGCAGATATTCAAAATGTGCTACATAGATGTAGAGAGTCTGATTAAATTTGGTGCTCAAAAACTTTGGTAGAATAAGATATATATGACTCAGCAGGATATTTTTTAAATACTGGTAACTAATAGTCATAATAAAATTATTGCATTTATCAATTATTATGAGCCTATTAAAGATAATCCAGATTATAAAAATGTTTTGTGCATTTTACTTTACCTGTAGATCCCTTAATTAGGGTTAGTCATTACAATAAAATGTTAGCTCTAATAACACAGACCAGCTTTAGATCTGTTATTAGAATTCCTTCATTTAAATCTATTTCTTGTACTGAAAAGTATGGTTAGTTTATATATTGGAGTTTAATTTGATGAATTTAGGATAACTCTTAATTTTTTCCATCAATTTTTTTCTTTCAGACCCACATCAAAGCTATTCTCAGATTTTTTCAAAATCTTGACACTTAGTTAAATTAATTGATGTTGCTGGATGTGATTATACCCCATAAAAAGAGTCATCCCATTTTTTCAACATGGTACTTAAATATATCTTTATTAAAGGACCCATTTTTAATAAAGCAAACGCAGAAAGAATTGAAGAACTTTTCCTTATACGTAGACATTCTGTACATTTATTGATTGTTTGGAAAGCTTTTAAGCCATTTGTTTATGTTGTTGTTTTATTGCTTATGCTTCAAGAAAAATAAAAATAAAAAAGTTCAAAAATAAATTTGGAAAGAAAATGTTAAAGAACTGTCAAACATTTATGTACTGTAAGATAACCCATGCCAAAATTATATAAACTTTTATGAGTATTAAACAGGAACTTAATTCCCTTTATGAATTTGAAATTGAATATGGTTGAATTTAATATAGCATGGGAATAAGGTGAAAGATGTGGTAAACGTCTTAGCTGAATGAAACAATTGCCATAATTTATTAGTATTTCCACAATTAGGTATGCCTGAGATATGTGTAAGTATTTTGACCAAATAAATCAACATTATTTTCATTTATTTTCTGTTACTTGATACAAAATCAATCTGAAGCAAGAAAGTACGTTCACGCATCTTAAAGTTGCCAAGTTTGAAAATATTGTAGCTATGTATTAGATTTTTTTTTTTACTGACAATATGCTTAAGTCTGTTTGACTAACAAACTCAAACAGTTGGGTCTATATGTAGAACTTCTTTTAATATCCCTCTGGGGAGTAAGTTCCTGACATCAGTAATATAATAGACTTGTTCTAGGCCAATTCAGAACAACTGTTGTATATGTAGAGACTCTGATTAAGTATTTGTAGCTCTAGATATCTCTTCTGTAATTGGAAGATATAAGTATTGGATTCTTTTCAAAGATTTATTATGTTCATTAAAATGAACACAAAAAGCTTTGTTACATTTGACATTAAAATTAAAAATGTTTTACAAATAGCTACTTAGTGTTCACAGATAGTATATTAATATTTAATGGGCAAGAAAAGTGGGGGGAAAAAATATCTCAGGCTCCTAGCCTTTGCTAATAGTCTCACACTGGGACAGTTTGAAACAGTTTATTTAAATATCTTATTTATTTTGATATATAATCCACTAAACCAAAAGAGACAATCTGTGGGTGCAAACTGATGTCATTTTAGGTTGCAATTCTATTGTGGTTAGTACAGCTTCTTAGAGGAATCCCTGGGTTCAATAAGGGAGGTTTAAGGAGAGATTCATCCTTGAACAGTAGCTACTGACTGAGGCTCCGTTGAGGATAACATTATGAAGTGGACATGCTATAGCTGTATTGCGGAAGCTTTGAGTTTATAAAATTCAAGGGGCACCCATGACTTCAATTCAGTCTCCCAATCCTCCAACCCATGTGTGATGGAAGAGATCATCCCAACTCCAGAGGAAATATTCTTTTCACCCTGGGGGGAGAGTAATTTTTCTTTAACCTCCTCCCCTTTTGTGGGGTGGGGTGGGGTGGAAAGTGTTAAATGATGTCCAAGATTGGCTTAAACAGGATAGTGATTTTTTTTTTTTTGGTAATGCTAGAGTTATGGGCTTGCTATGAGACTGATACTTAACTATTTTAATTTTTGAGCAATCAACATCTCTGCACTTAATTTTTAAGCTTCATAAGAAAGAAATAGAATTGAAAAAAACTCTTTTTGTCTCAGATGGAAAGTATCAAGAAAATCACTAAAGAAATGCTCCTATCAATACTTCCTATACTTTGATCCTTCCAGGGAGAAAGTAGAACTTCTATAAGAAGTGATGAGAATGTCCTCATTCTTTTCTTATAAGAATTGTGCCCGTTTTAAGAACATTATTAACCTGATCCAAACATTTACCCTAAATCCAATTAAGATCTTTGAAAAGTTCACTAATGGACAATTTTTTTCATGTTGTGGGGAAAAATACCTACTTTAATAAGGAACCAAGGCATTTGGAGACAGATGCAACAAAATATATTTTATTGACATGCACAATTACAGCGATCACTAGGTTCCCTCCCTCCAAAAAATATTACATAGGAATAATGTAAATCATACTACAACTTTCACAGTTGGGATGTAACATCTGATAACATTGTAAGACCTTACTATGTTTGTCTCAGCAACTCTACTTTTTTTGTATGTACTAATGGGATTTTAACTTGGCCCAATTACATATACGTACACTACATTCCATAAATAGTGCGCCCATACACTGCCTTCCTTCACATAAAGAAGAGATAAGGGTCTGGTTTCTATGACTTGTCTCCTTTCTCTCCAGGATCAACGGGTAGCTTTGGTTTTTCTCCTTTGTATTTCAGTGCTTTTTCTCATACTTATATCATGAACAAGCCATCATAGATGATAACCCTCCACAACAGGGAGGTTTTGTTTTTCATTCAAATGTTATTTACTTCTTTACAGAGTCTAAAGTTATTAGGAATTCCTCCTTGATAATCCATATAAAGAAGTATTCTTCAGCCACTAGATGGCAGGGCAGTGTTCATAGATTAGTGAGTTCATTTCAGATCTGGCTCCACTCAAACTACTTAACAATTCATACTACAATTAGATTTTTGTTGTATAGTTATAATGAAGTTAGAGGACTCATATTATGTGCCTTGTTTCTGTCTCAAAAGACTCAAGACATATAACCTTGAGACATAATAGAAACTTCACACATGATATTAGGTCAAAAATGAGTGTTAGAAAAGCAATGCTCCTGATGTCTTTCTTCAGGCTGCGTAGTATTATTGTCAAGAGTGAAACATTGGCAGTTATGTGCCTCTTCGTTTCAACTTGTCATTAGAGTAAAGCAGGGGTGGGATTGAAAAATTATAGCAACCGGTTCTCTGCCCAGTTGCTGGGTGGGCGTGGCCATGGGGCCGTGGCCTACTCGGCCTCCGGCACCACAGGGGGGGGGCGTTTTCACCCTCCCCAGGCTCCGGAGGCTTTCCTCGAGCCTCTGGGAGGGCAAAAACGGCCTCCCCCAGGCTCTGGAACCCCTCCAGAGGCCAAAAACGGGCCTGTTTCATGACTTCCGGTACTTCCGGTAGGCCTGTTTTTTGCCCTCCCCAGGCTCTGGAGGCTTTCCTCGAGCCTCCAGGAGGGTGAAAACTGCCTCCCCCGGGCTCCAGACGCCAGAAACGGGCCTGTTTCTGGACTTCCAATAGGCCCATTTTTCACCCTCCCAGAGCCTCCGTTTGGGCCCTGCACTTACCTGGCATCCAAAACGGGCCGCGTGGAGACTCCTGGGAGGGGAAGGGCAGGGTGGGTGGGGTCAGCCAGTCCTTGCAACTACCGGTTTGGCGAACCAGATGTAAAATTAACATCTGGTTCACCTGAACCAGTCCAAACCTGCTGAATCCCATCCCTGGAGTAAAGGGGGAGGTGTTGATTACGAATAGGTTAATTGGTGAAATGAAACTTCTACAGTTCTACTGAAGCTTGTTAGAGTCTGGAAACTTTTCAAGGTTCCCATAACAAAGAGAACTTGTTTACATGGTCTACATGGAAGCTTAGGGGTTGGGCTGGGAACTGCATTGTTTAATACTGTGAACTGTGAAATTCAGTTAGTTTTACCTCGCCATTACCAAATTATGTATTCAATAAACAGTAAGCTTTTCAGAAAAGAAATGATTCTGGACAAGCTGGATGTTGACAATGATAGGTTATGAAGGAGTTCCAGGAACTTTTGTGATTTGTGGAGAATGAAGTTCCCCTGTCTGATAGAACTGCTTGATAGAATTTTGTATATGTGGCATCACCTTCAAACATAATATCACTACCATCACGGTGGTGCAGTGGTTAGAGTGCAGTACTGCAGGCTACTTCTACTGACTGCCGGTTGCCTGAAATTTGGCAGTTCAAATCCCACCAGGCTCAAGGTTGACTCAGCCTTCCATCCGAGGTAGGTAAAATGAGGACCCAAATTGTTGGGGGCAATATGCTGACTCTGTAAACCGCTTAGAGAGAGCTGTAAAGCACTGTAAATCAGTATATAAGTCTAAATGCTATTGCTATTGCTATCACATGTAGAAAAATCTTAGCTTATGTGTAATAATATCTACTTACATAATGTTTGCATCAGAATTGTAACTGTTTACTGATGTAACAACATATAGTCTATCTTTTTTTTAAAAAAAATTGTTTTTCCTCCCCTGCATATATAACTTTTAAAAGCATTTGTTATGTATTTTTAGTTTATATTTTTGTGTTTTTTTTATTTTATTTTTCTGTTATTATTTTACAAGCATAATAAATAAATTATGTTCATGCCTGAAAAATCGGCATAGGATTGGCCATTATTTAAAAAGCAAACAATCTGAAATGTGCATATAAATAAATGATGCTCTTCCTATGGTGAGAAATAAATATGGCATCTAACCATTTAAAGGATAGCCAATTAAACAATGTTTCAGATATAAAAGGAGGTATTAAATGTTTGATGTTTAGTGTGGCACAGCATGGAAAAAAATTATAAGTTTCATGCTCCAACAATTAAGAATAGAAGACTTAAAGGCTTCATTTATTATGTGTTAAAATTAAAAAGCAGACAAAGCTCCAAATATAATTTTGGTTAATATTTAATCATTAGGACCATTAATGAAGTTTAAAATACTGAAACATTTCATGCTCCAAAAAAAAATGTTTCATGCCCCAACAATTAAGAATGGAAGACTAAAAGAAGACTTCATGTATTACATGTTAAATTTAAAAAGCAAGCCCAAGCTCCTAATATAATTTCTGTTAATATTTAATCATGGTGTATGGTGCATTTTAAAAATATTGGAAAATACATGGGTTTATTGGCCCAATTGTTTAATTGGCTCTAGAGGTGATTTTTCTCTCTAAACACCTAGTGTGAGTTTTTTCAACAACAGATCAGCATCAGCTGAATTATGCCATCTTGATTAGTTATGTAAATTAACTTCCAAATTCAGAGGATGAAGAAAAGGAAACTAATATACCCTCTGGGGAATTCCGTTTTAATATTCATAACATATTTTCACCTTAATCAAAAGATAAGTTGCTTCAGCTTGTTAAAAACTGAATCTTTGTAATTCAAGAGCAGTATACCTGAAGGTTATTGGTCTCCACAAATATTTAAAGATATTTTTCAATCACCTCGAGAAATATTTTTTGCTAGCGCCCCTCTTGAGCTAAATTCATGGAAGAACAACCAAGAAGATAACCTTTTAAATGTCTAAACTTCTGATAAAGATTGTGTCAGTTTGGAAGGTAACCAAGATCAACATTGCTGCTACTTAATGGGACTTTTTTCAAGAGGCAACTGAACTTTCTGGTTTTTCTTTGAAGACTCAGCTCAGAGCTGAAGAAACTTCTTGGATGAGAAGTGAAATGTCTTCAAAGAAAAACCAGAAAGTCCAGTTGCCTCTTGAAAAAGCACCTTTGGGACAACCATGACCTGGATGACTGAGAATCTCCATAGACATTTACTTGATGGGACATTCAGGAAAAATGTACAGGTAGTCCCCGACTTACAACAGTTAGTTTAATGACCATTCAAAGTTACAAAACCACTGAAAAAAGTGACTTATGACAGTTTTTCAGACTTATAACCATTGCAGCATCCCCATGGTCACGTGATCAAAATTTGGACATTTGGCACCTGGTTCATATTTATGACAGTTGCAGTGCCCAGGATCATGTGATCCCCTTTTACAGCTTTCTGACAAGCAAAGCCAACGGGGCAGCCAGATTCACTTAACAATTATGTTATTAACTTAACAACTGCAATGATTCACTTAACAACTGTGGCAAGAAAAGTCATAAAATGGGGCAAAACTCACTTAACAAATATCTCACTTAGCAACATAAATTCTGGGCTCAATTGTGATTGTAAGTCAAGGACTACCTGTATTGCATTGTCCTCCTATTAATTTCCAAAGGATCAGACTATAATTCAAGAGTATACAGATCTATAAAAATCAGTGTGTCCTCTACAACAAAAGCACTAAGTAAAATAACTTCCACCCAAAAGGTAGCTATTGTGGCATAAGGCCGCATAATAGGAACCAATACTGTACTTTGAAAATATCTGAAAAAATTAGATGTAGCCACCAATTTCTCCCTTTAAAAAGATGTCAAATACATATTAAAATATTTTAGCTGAATTAATTGTAATTTTAAATTGTGATGTAAATTCCAGAAAGCTCTTTCACTGGAGTCCATGTACCAAATAGTTCGGGTCCAGGGGTAGGTTCTGGATCCTTTTGCTGCCGGTTCGCACACGCGCAACAATCAAAAAAAGAACTTCTGCGCATGCGCAGAAGCAAAATCCAAGATGGTGGCACCCACGAAGACACCGACCCAACCGGCTCCGTGACATCATCGCTGAGTTACTAATGGTTCTAAAGAACCGGTTAGAACCGGTAGGAACCCACCTCTGTTCAGGTCTTTTATTTTCTATTTCCCTACATCCCCAAACACTAAATTGAGTATTTTCTAAACCTCTGCTCCTGTAGTAATGTTATACAACTAGATTGTTGTCAGTATTCAAGACTGTATTCATATTTAAATTCAGTGTAAACATCTGAAAAACATCTGTAAGCATCCTTAGTGCAGAATGTTATTGTCTCTGGACACCCTTAATATTGTTCAGATAAATCTGGTTTTGAAAACATAGCCACCAAAGTCATCTGTTCAGACCAAGATCATCTTACGTACTGAAAGTTCCAAAACCATCAATTAATTTTATGAAAGTTGATCTAAAAAATTAAAGTATCTATAAATACTACCATAACATGTGCATACCGGACCTTTTATATTCTTTATCTAATATGTCAAACAATTAATCTCATTGCTCTAATTGTATTATGGGAGAAAAGATGCATAGCAAAGATAATGCTTTCATCCTTCTTCTTCCATTGCCTTTTAAGAGTCCTGACCTTCTCTTGTTTGGCATGTCATCCTTTTTGTTTTTTTAAGGAGCTCTCATTGAAGAAAAAATTGTGTTGGTGAAACAAAGAAGAATGGTAGCATCAAGAAGAGCTGAGGAAGGGAAGCAGAATAAACTAGGAGAAGATGAACAACAGGCTGAGAAGCAGAGAAGAACAGAAAAGACTCCAGAGCTAAAGAGCTAAAGGCAAGCTAAGGGAGGAGGAGGAGGAGGAAGAGGAGGAGACTGGAACTTATAGGAGCAGCATTCTTTTCTCCTCGTCATTCAATTGAAAATATCTGTAGAGCTGACATTGTCAAAAACCCAGTTCAATTAATGTGATATTTTGTCATCAAACATTCACTATGTAGTGTCTCATAGGTTGGAATATTATAGTGCAACTGAATATGACTGGGAGGGGATACGTGAAGACAGCAACGGATCCTGGAAACAGAGATAAAAAGAACCATAACAAATGCGCTAAACCCTAGAATCTTGGTATTTAAGGAACAATAATGTGCCATCTGTCAGTGCACAGCCAGAGACAATTTGAACATCAAACATCAAATGTCTTCATGGTTAACAGTTAGGTATAGCGAATAAGATTTAGCCTTTTGATGTTGTGATCTTTCATTCAGTTCATTTTATACTTTCCGGGATCTAGCATAATATTTTTCCCCCACTTACTTTATAGAGGCAAAGAAATGTTCACACACATTTTAGAAAGTGTGTGATGAGAATGGAAGATGAAGACCTTGGGCTGAGAGAATCTACTGCATAAATTCTAAGGATGAGGGAATTATATAGCAAGAATCAAAATACCAGAGATATTATGAAAGACCTTTCTTGAGACAGCCAGTTTGAAGTAGTGGTTAAGACATCAGGCTAGAAACTGGGAGAGTGGGAGTTCCATTTCCACTTTAGGCACAAAGCCAGCTGGGTGACCTTCATTCAGTCACTCTCTCTCAATCCTGGGATGCCGGCAATGGCAAACCATTTCTGAACTCTGGTTAAAAAAACAAAAAACCTGCAGGGACTCAAAGCCATAAACAAAAAAAATATAAGCATATTTTGAAATCCTGGCTTAAGGGCTGATTTCCAGAACCGGAAAAATGCCTAGAACCAGACAATGAAGCTTGGTTTCAAGAATGTGGCATAGCCCACCCATGACCTAGCAAGGGAATCAGTGGTGAATCAGGCTATGTGGATATAGTGTCAGAAGATGTTCCTTTAGGAACAGTTGCCTGGTAAGCAAGCCTCTCCTCCCCCAAAGTATCCATTTCTATAACCATCCTGGTTAGAGTGCAGTGCCTGTATTTCTTAAGCTTACTTGCAGTTCCAAATTCACTTCTAGATTAAGCATGTATAGGATCCTCATTCAGACATGAAGTTATCCAGTGCATACTGCATATGGTTGCCCAGATAAACCTGTCTTCCTCCATTAACATTGCTTTATATTGCAATTCTGCATTCCCAGAAGGAAGTCAAGGACATTTGAGTTTTGACAGAGACTGGCAGGGATTATCCTAAACAAGGGTAGGCTAAGCACTGTATATGTGATAAGAACAGAATAAGCATTACTAACAGAATGCTAAAATACATTTCATCTTTTTCAATTCTGGATAGCAATTAATAAAAGCTGCATTAAAGGAGATTTTGGTAGCTCAGTGTCTCATTCCTATGCAGAACTCATGCAAAGTTGTGATAATGTCATAAACATTAATGCCTAAGTACATTTCTTTTGTATGAATCATGGTCTTTAACCGACTTTGAAATACAGCTATTGTCATAATACAGTACAGACCCTTTTCAGTTCTTTTCTTTTTGGAATTTTTACTTAGAATTGTTTCTTTTTCAAATTAGTTCATTACCAAAGTTAAAAGAAACCATATAATGACAGAGTTTAATATCTGTAGGTATGTAGGAAAAGAGTTAGAAAAAAATTGAGAGACAAAGGTATAAGAACTAGTTTTGTGCTGCTATCAGATTTTATGTTCTTTTCACCGAAGCTAAGATATGATCTGCTATATTTCTATACAATCTGACACATTTATTAATAGCTCAGTCTGAAATGAATACAGTTGTGACAGGTTCTGCAGTCTGAATCTAGTTAATTTTAAATTGCCCTGCTCCTCAATCCCACAAATACATAAGGAGAACAAGAGGAGGAAAAGAGAAATTTTCTCTTGAGGAATTACTATCCATTCAACTCACCATGGCATCTTTCAGAGTCAGTGTTATACTTGTTAATATTGCAGCAATTCTAAACATTCAAGTGCACCAAACTTACAATGAGATTAAAATGCAACTTTTTAGAACAAAAAAAAAAGTTAGAAACAAATCAAAAGAAGAAAAGCTAATTACATTGGTGTGGTGCTTCATACATATATGGCCATAATGATTTATTTTTTCAATATTGGAGCCCCATATTGGTTTTAATGCATTTTGATTCTTAGAAATAACTAGACAGTTCTGTTTTCATATACAGTATCCTACTTTGTACAGTACAACTCTCTAATTCACAAAGTCCCCAACATGAAAGCCTCTTTGCTTTAAGATGTGATTTTAGGAATACAATAGAAGCTATCTAGGCGAGTTGTTTATGCAGAAGTTTATTTATATCTCTGCATTATATTTGCACACACTTTTGTTGATCTATTGCTTTTTATCATTAATAATTAATAATTAATTAATTAATTATTAATTAATACATTTATTGGCCTTTTTTAACGTTGCATTTTGTCTCAGTCTTTTTTAAAGGATAATATCCAGAATTGGGCACAATATTTATGGTGGGGTTCTAACTGGTGTAGAACATACTCATCGTGATTTTAAAACTATACAACCTAAATAAGGATTAAGTTTTTTCTATTTGTCAATGTCATGCAAAATGTCATACAAACGTCAAAATACTTCTTGTCTAATTAGGATATCTATGAACAAACACTTCTGCCTTTTGCCAAACATACATAAAAGGACAGCTCTGTCAGGCAGTAGAGGAGGTTGTTGTGAATATGGTTGGTACTTTATTTCTGCTGTATGGACTGAAATTAATCCAGACACAGTCAGAAGCAGCATCTGCTACCAAGGACCCAGCAGGATCAGGAGAGAGTCATCTGCAGAGCAGACTGGCTGGTGAGAAGACTGCAGCATTTGGGAAGGACACCCGAGGAGTCAATAACAAAGGTCTGACCAAAGTGGAATTTCAAAAACTTCCCAAAAGTTTCCTTCTCTTCTCTTCCTCCGTCTCTTCTCCCCCTCTAGACTAAAATCAGAAGTGAAAGTCCTCAAAGTAGCCGTCTAACAAAACCAGTTCATCAAATTAATAAGGAACATCTATATAAAGGAGATGTGCGTGTGTGCGTGTGTGTGTGTGTGTGTGTGTGCGTGTGTGCGTTGGGTGTAAAGCAGTTAATAAATTGTAAAAAAAAAATTCCATAGAGGAGTATTATATACATGAATGTGTAGTTTGTTAAGTGAAGGCCACTTTACATAAATAGGAAGCAGACTAATTATTCCTTGAAAAGCACATTGAACATTACTATAGTTTGGAGAAGAACAGTGTGTACGTGTCTGGAAAGTTCCATTCTCTTTTCTCATCTTCTGATAGTCACATAGAGTCAGACTCTGACTCAGCTGAACCAGTGGAATATCAGCCACAGGAGACACCAAGCCAGTAATCACTCAAGAATGATCATACACAAGCACTATCAGAACAGCTGGAGCAGTCACGGCCTTCATCCCTTGGACTTGGTATTTCAGAGAGAAAAGCTCAGTGAGGATTCTTGCTAAACAAGGGAGTAATCATCCTAATTAAAGATAACCGGCTGTCACCTGACTTAAGAGGCAGCCTTGACCCATTTCTCTAGAAATGACCATCTAATGAAATTCCAGGAGAAGTATGACAAACTGAACATGGCTCTGCAAAAGTGGAGATGATAACTGCAGCATAGACCAAGAAAGTAGTGGGTAGACCAGTTCCTTGGAACTTCTCCAGATAAGAGAATGGGAGATCTCCCAGTTGTGCTCCAGATAGCTGCTTGTCATGAGAAGAATGTAGGACAATAGTTTTCCCTCAGGTTTGAGAGCTGGGAAATGACAGGATTAGCCATCTTGCTCAGGACTGTGGAGACTAAATTAGAAACTAAGAGTGGGAACCAGGGGTGAAATTCGACCACCTTGGCCCACTTCGGCCGAGGCGGTAGGGACGATCTCACTTTCTATCGCTTTGGAAATTGCTCATTAACTATTTCTGAGTTATTACACACCTTCAGACTGCAAGTTTGAAAATGCTGGATGGGTCTGCCTATAATCCTGAAATGAAAGAAAATTTTACTCATAAGCCTAAAATTTAAAGAATCTGGGCAGCAAAACAGCAAAAAGCTAAATAGGATGTAAATCTTAGAAAGTAAATGGACTAAGGGTCCTGATAAAATTGGAATATTGAAACTTTTACAATAAGATCTTGGAATGAATTATAAAGGGCAAACAGCTTCTCACGGGAAATAGACTTTGTTTTGGTTTTTACAAGACAAAATGAAGTTAAGCAATTGCCTGATTCCAAAACCGAACACTAAAAAGGAATAGAGTGTTTAGGTAGAGGAAAGATTTATAAGCTTGTAAAATGGTACAAAGTAGTATGACAATAAAAAGAAGACACTGAAAGACACTTTTGAAGAATGGAATCAGGAAATGGTAGCAACAATATCAACAATGTCAGTAATGATGGCATTGCTTCTATTGATAGATTATGTCCAAAAGAAGTTATTGAAGAAATGACAGATATAGAACACATTTTATCTGACAAGATAGAGATGGTATTCAAAGTGGATTTACAATTGACAGAGTAAAATAGTGATTTAGAAAAAGTGTTTCATTAGAGCTGCAAACATGAACTGGCTGAGGTTTTAAAATTAAATGGGAAATACAAATAACACCCTAAAAGAGTGACCTGGATAATTTTTTTCCTACTGGATTTACAAAAGAGGTTTGTTAAAGCCTTGAAGAACTCTGTATAATGAGACATGGGGAAAAAAAGGGAAATCAAATCCCATGAGAATACTTGAATGAATTAAAGATAAAGACTTAGAAGTAAAAGGAACAAAAAGAAAGTTGGTTTATTTGATCAAGGTTAAAACAAATTATGTTGTTACTTCTGGTAATCCATTATGGACTTTCTGCTGACAACAGGACTGAACTTACAGAATACTTTATAAAAGATTTGCTAACATTAACAAATTTATCTAGCTATTATATATTCCCACAGCCTATTGTACGGTAAGATCATGGATTTAAAAAATGTGATATGGTTATTCTAATAAGACTTTTGTTTCTAAGAAACGTAAGCCAAGTGATATAATTACCATGATGTTTTTAAAGTGCTTAAAATGATAGGAACATTTTCCCTTTTTTAGGTCAAATTTTCTCAGATTTCTCAAAGATACAGATAGTCCTTGACTTAGGACCATTCCTTTAATGATGGTTTGAAGTTACAATCAATGTAATCAATGGATGACTACATGAAACTTTTCAGTGCTACTATTACTTCCTATCTCTGTAACTATGAATTGATACTACATATTAGCAGAGTAGAAGGCCAAGAGGATTGGAAAAGAGAAGAATACAGAAGTTCATAATAGCGTACAGAGCAGAGGTGGTATTCAGCCGGTTCTGACCGGTTCTGGCAAACTGGTAGTGGAAATTTTGAGTAGTTCGGAGAACCAGCAAATACCACCTCTGGCTGGCCCCGCCCCCATCTATTCGCTGCCTCCCGAGTCCCAGCTGATCAGCTGGGTCTTCTTTTGTTGCCCTGCACAGGAGAATGGAGCTGGAAAGCAGATTAGTGGGGTGGGGAGGGAATGGAGATTTTGCAGTAACCTAACCTTCCCCAGGAATGGGAAGGGAATGGAGATTTTGCAGTATCCTTCCCCTGGAGTGGGGTTGGAATGGAGATTTTGCAGTATCCTTCCCCTGCCATGCCCACCAAGCCACGCCCACCAAGCCACACCACGCCCACCAAGCCACGCCCACAGAACCAGTAGTAAAAAAAATTGAATCCCACCACTGGCAGAGTAACATTTTTAAAAATAGTTCCATCCCTCTATCTCACACATACATAAACACACATCATTTTATATTGGTTCTGGTGAAGATATTGAGTTCTTACAGTGCAGGTTACAGTAATTTATGCTTTTAAAGTAATATAACTGTACCAACTTGAATAATGTTTCCATTGGGAAAGTCAGTGAAAAATATAGCTACATTTTTTATCTGTTATGTAATAATTACACTATGTCTTCCTTTTATACTCCCATGGTAATACATAATTAAAAAGTAGAAATTAATCACTTTGGGAAAACATCAGCTTTTATTGAAGAACCATTTTGTCCACTCACCCCCTTGCCCCTTCCTTTCTTTTTAAAAGAACTGCTAGCATATTACAAGACTAATTTAAAAAATAAGATAAACCCTAAACTATGATTTTGGAGGTCAACTTGTGTTGAAACATGCAGCAGATTGGAATTTCTTTGGTCTAACAATTTTGTTATTTTATGAGTGCTCAGATGTCAACCCTTCAAGATTGTCCCGACCAGGAATGCATTCTTACACAGATTAAAGCAACATGGATTAGGATTTCATTTGTTTAATTTTTGCTAACTTTAAGCTCTAGTGTAGGATCTAGATTTGGAATAATTAAATCGTTGAGATGCACTCTTAATAAAGGGGACAGTGTAAAATCATTATTATTATTATTATTTTAATGCTATCGTGGGTAGAATGTAAGGGCTAGGGAAAAGATCTGAGGTAAGAATAAGGAATCTTTGTCTCCCAGAGACTGTGGAACAAATGCTAATGGTCTCTTCTCCATTGTTCAGGCCATCTTCCATTTTTTTTAAAAAAAATATATTCAATTCAGAGGTGGGTTCCTCCCGGTTCGGACCGGTTCGCCCAAACCAGTAGCAACCTGCTGGTGACGTCACGGTGATGTCACGGAGCCAGTTTGGTCGGTGCCGGTCCGTGGACGCTGTCATCTTTTTTTGGGGATTTTTTTTTTTTGAAAAAAAATATTGGGGGGGGGATTTATTTATTTATTTATTTATTTTCTTCTGCGCATAGGCAGAAGCCAAGTTTCCAGCACTGCGCATGTGTCACGATCTTGTTTTTGGCTTTTTTGGGGGGGGTATTTTTCGGCACTGTGCATGCACCCACGAGGTGCAGCCACGCGGCGCGGGATGAAGCGAACTGGCAGCGAGGTAAGTTAGAACCCACCCCTGATTCAATTATATACATAACCTTCCACAACCTACATTACAAACTTGATGACTGTAGCCACTAGTCATGTACATAGTGACCCTTTCTTTAGAGGAAGCTAGGCTTTCTTCGCTTAATTTTAATTAATTAAATTCTCTTAATAAGAGAAACCCAATAGGCTGCAGAGCAGATTGCCAGCCTCAAGCATCTTCTGCAGTTTTCATAATGTTTTTGGAACATACACAGATTTGAGAACTTTTCTTAGGAACCAAAATGTTGGCTGGCTGGTGCAGACCAGTATCTGAAAATGCGGGCAGAAAATGTGTCTGCCCAAATACTGCCTAAAGTACTAAAAAGCATTCCTATGAGTGTGTGTGTATGTGTGCGAGTGTTAGACATATATTATTGAATCTGAAACTTTTGAATGCACTAAGAGATTGCAGACGATCCTAGGTCATTGTAGGATCAAAGAAAGAAGAGAAGTGGGAAAGGATGAGCAATTATTAAGATGTATCTAGTTATAAAACGAGTTTCTCTTACTCCCAGTTCTGATGGAATTGCTGAAAGACCTATTTCAGTAATTGCTAGCCATCTAGCCACTTGAAAGATACTATACTGTGTAGGTCTATTAACAAGTGTCAGTGAACATGCAGCTTCAGTTATAAGATATGAATGACTCATCAGATGCAAATGAAATTCTTTTTCACTGTTTAAAAAAAAAAGAGAAAAGCTAAATCTAAAAGGACATACTTGGAAGTAGACTGTTGTAATAAAGACCGATTTGCTTCTTTCTGCATTTAACTGTACTCTTTTTTTTTTCCTTTATATAATTTTCATCCAACCTAAATATAAGCTCGAGACGTATCTGGGAAACACAGAAACAGTACAGATGAACATAATAGAATAATTCAGATCATGCCCTTCATTGATGAATAAAGCTAGTACTTTAAACTTCAAACATACAATATCAAGAGATCACTCTAAATTCATTAATGCCAATTAACTAAGCATCAATTAGGTTCAAAGAACATTAGAAAAGGTCACTAGCCATGGGGCAGGCTACGAATATGGTGAAATAATTACATAAACAATGTAACAATTTGTCACAAGCTTCAGTTCTTAAGATGTGTTGCAGTACAAATCAGCGGTGGGTTGCTCCTGGTTCGGACCGGTTCTTAGAACCGGTAGTGGCGGCGGCGGGAAGCTCCGCCCACCCACCCGGGATGCTTCTGCGCATGCACAGAAGCGTCACGCGAGAGAGAGTGCACGCAAACCGGTAGTAAAGGGTTTTATAACCCACTACTGGTACAAATCCCACCATCATTGGCCACCTTCTGTCAGCCTCAACTTTCCATTTCTTCTCCTTTTTGTGTACCTCCAGTCCACTTTGCACAAGACCAGGGTTTTTGTTTTTTGTTTTTTTTTGCTCTCTCTGCCTGCTTTAACTTATTTGACTGACCCAAGTTCTTATTTCAGGCACAATTTCTCAGTTTCCCATTCTCTCCACATTGCCCTAGTCTAGCTACATCAATTCTTCACATATTAGGCAGATCTTACCATTTCCTCCCTTCTCCCTGTTGAACAGCAGTGGCAAACAGGTCAAAACAAAGTGATGATCAACATTTTTTCACCAACATCCTAAGATACCTTTAAGAATACATGGAATCCAGAGGCAGAGGAGAGCAGATAGCTGCAGGTCAAGCAATTTGTTTCTAAAATCGGGCATTTCCTTTACTAATACATTATAGCGACAGTGAGCGATGTAATAGGGCAGCAGCATCTGTGTTTTCATTCTAAGAAATTTTAAAAGAAAACACTTGGATTTATTGTCCTTATAAACTTTATTTTTTTTGAACAACCAACCCTTGTTGAGTTGTTGATGTTGAGCCTAGTCATTTTCTTGCAGAGCTTTCATTACCAAGCTAGGTAACATCAATGCAATGCAATGCAACATCCCAAGAAAACCATCAAGCTTAGTGAATACCAAGAACCTGACAGTCAACTCTGAGCGACATATACTGTATATTCCCTACTATTGAAACATCTCTTTAGTATAAAGATAGAGGCATGTAAAGAAAGTGCCCTAAAATAAGTCAAAAACATTGAACATACCAGGAAACATGAGGTTGAACCTGTGCTAATTTACATGTAAAGTCATTCATCAGTTCTATGGATCTGAGAATGGAATGAAGTTGATCATGCCAAATATTTTGATACATGTTGATTTTCTGTGGGGAAAAAATGCAAACCCCTTATTGGATTGGAAGTTCCATCTATAATTGGCCTTTGTGTTAAATGAAAAAAAAAATATTTACTTGTCAAGAAGTCATTCTTGTAATTTCCTTTACTCAGTTCTGATATGCTGACTAAAGAACTTCTTCTTGAAAATAAGCAATATTATTGCATATTTTCAGTAATTTTTGGCAGCATATTATAAATAGTCTGTAAGCAAAATTCAGAAACATCAAATAAATGCATTTAATGCCATTAACTCAGCATTGACAATGATACAATAATGAAACTGTAGGGTAGAGTTACTCATTGATAGCTTTGCTATTTACAGTATGAATATTCTCTACCTTTTCTGGCTTCTAATTAAGAGTACTATAACCCAAAAGCACCGTTCTGAGTGCTTTACTTGGTAACTGTAGTTTTTTTTGGAGGTTTTGTTTTGCTTCTCTTGAGATTAGTAGAACATTTTGTTCTACATTAGAACCCTCTGAAAAGCATTATCTTTAAATGGATGTTTGTGTATGCAACGGTTGCTAATTTTGGTCCCTCAACATGAAGATGCACATTTTTAAAAGCCCAAATAAACAGCCCAACACACAAAACAACTGCAAACTTCTTCATGGCCCAGAAAGCAGTTAAAAATCCAAGGACTGAATTTTGCACCTGGCAGTGAAGAAAAATGATTACCAAACTTGGTAGTAATCCTATTGTACTTAATTTCATTTTTAATTTAAATTAAAAAATGTTTTTATCTTGACCATTACTGTTTCTTTCTTATTTTGATCCTATCTCCTTTGGGAGTGCAGTCCCTAATATACCATTCAAAGGCCACAGACAATCCTTATCTCCCCCCAAAGTCACCTTATGGAGGAGATGGGTGACATAAAAGTTAAATACATACATACATACATACAATGCACATTTTCCCCCATGGATTGCTTTTGATTTCTCATACAAAGGCTGCTTGAAGTGATATGTTCTACCATTTGGCTATTTCATCAGCACCTAATTTGCCTTGTAATTTGTAGGTAGGGATTTTTAGGGGGGAGGGGGATCCATTTGAGTGTTGAATGTTGGCAATTGCCTGTAATGGTATGTTGGAAAGATCTGGGAGACTGGGCCAAGAGACCTGACTATGGGAATTGTTAGGTAATAGACCTCATAGCTTGCTGCTAGATAGTGGGCAGGGCAAGGACTCAGAAGATTTTGTCAATGTAGTCTTACAATCAAGTAGAATTAGCTCATCTGGTTGTGATTCTCATCAGATTTGCTCTGCTAGGCTGACACTCCCAGTTTTCTTGGCAAGACTTCAGAAGTAGCTTGCCATTGCTTTCTTCCTGGGTTTGAGAAAGGATGATCACCCACCTAGCTTTTTTTTGCCAAAGGTGGGACTAACCCCCAGTTTCTAGCCTGATGCCTTAACCACTGCTTCAAAGTGGCTAGGTTATTAGAAACATCTTAATGTCATAAATAGCTTCATATCATAAATATTTAGAGAAGGATATTGTAGGATGAAATAGCATTGTTGGATGCTTCAGAGATGGACAATTATATGGGCCACTGGTGGCTTCACAGCTGCAGCTGGTCCTGGGGGAAGCAGATTATCTTGTTCTATTCCAAACATACTTCAGAAAAGTTATGTGGTCCAGGTTGCCTTGGTTAACTGAAGGATGATCTTTATCTAGGGATCAACAAATAAAGAGCCTCTACACCCCATTCCCTTGTGAAATAGTATATCACCCAAGATTTGTATGGCCCTAACTTTGATGGCTTTTTCTAAAGCATTCAAAACTTGTCTTTTTCCTGAGGATTGGAGCTTTACAGCATTATAGTCAGTATGCATTGTCCAGTGCCTGACCTGGTTTTTTTTTCTCTCCTTGCAGAGAAATTGGAGAGGAAAGGATTACAAAAGAGTAACCTGGCACACAATGAGGAACGCACATTGAAAGCAATGAACTGAACTGGCAACCATGAGCACACTATGCAAACAGTTTGGTGCATTTCTCATTGTATGTTTCTTTACTCTCTTGTAATCCCTCCTTTCCAATCTCTCTACGGGGGTGGGGGAGAAAAAAATCAAGTAATTTCTGTAGGCAAACTCCCCTGAGTATGATTCAGTTTTTCTCCCCCTATGCCTCCCATTGACCAGAGAGATTGGAGTGGAAGGGAATAATAGAGAATAAGCAGGCAGACAATGGGGAATGCACTGGACTGTTTGTGTAACACACGAGCTGCGAGTGCTGCCACATTGCTTTTTACATTCTATCTCCAATGAATGTAAATGCAAGCATTAATTCTCTTATTGCCGATTATTCTGGTGTTGAAGTTGTCATGACTGTGGTCATGAAACAAAAACTACCTTTATATTGTGATATAATGGTTAATACAGAATTAGGCATTTATTTTAGTCACTGAAGTATTATAATCTGTTTTTTCCTGGTCTTGGTAAAATAACACTTGTGTAGAATAATTGTTCACATCTTCAATATTCCTTAACCTTGGGATGGTCTCATCATGATAAACAAATTTCCTCAGTTGTGGAAGGCTCTCAACTTTGGCATGAGTAGGTGAAACATCCCAAAAGCATGATAAGATAAACTTCTCCTCCTTGTCCTTGGTGAAACCAAGTGAGATGAAGCCTTTGGAAAGAGGTGAGATTAATTATGATGTGGAGTTTAATTAAGCTGGTTAGAAACCCCCATGAGATGGGACTTTAATGCAGACCCAGCCTGTTGTCTTTAAAGGGGTGTACTTACCATCAAATGTGTGTCTCTAGCAGAAGGTTATAAAGTCTTTTTGTCTTCCTACTTTTATTCTTTAGTGTTTCTGAATGCTGTAATACTATTTTTAGTGCTTCTGAATGTTATTCTGCTATTCTTTCATAGAACCTTGGAATAAAGCCTTAAGTACTCATTTTGATGTGATCACTACTTCTAGATCCAAAAATACTTGTAACCCAGCCAGGTTGGAGGACAAAGTAATACACTTGTTCAATAGGGTTCCAATTTATTGTCACATAGAAAATATATTTTCCCTTAAACTTACACTAAGGTTCTACATTTAGGCAAGAAAAACAAAATGCACAGGTACAGTATATGTGGTACCTTGCTCAACAGTAGTAACTGTGAGAGGGATCTTGGAGTCCTAGTGGACAACCATTTAAATATGAGCCAGCAGTGTGCAGCAGCTGCCAAAAAAGCCAACACAGTTCTAGGCTGCATTAACAGAGGGATAGAATCAAGATCACGTGAAGTGCTAATACCACTTTATAATGCCTTGGTAAGGCCACACTTGGAATACTGCATTCAGTTTTGGTC
>QLTV01002259.1:1135377-1152458 GCA_003457575.1 Thermophis baileyi
CAGACTGCAGCCACCGAAGCCTGAACCCCTTCTGCTTGAGGAATGGAAGCCGTGTTGTCCTGGGCCCCTTGAGAAGCGCCCCATAAATTATCCTGGGGCCTAGGCAAATTTGTAGCATCAAGGGCCAAAGGATCCTCCCCTGCTTCAGCTGAGGGAGTTGGAATAGGCAGGGCCTGAGCCAGCTGCAATGATTGTTGTTGTTTGGCCGAACGGTCACAAATCCTTTGTAATGCCCTATCTCTCCTCTTTTCAGCACGCTCCATTGCTTTGGAAGAGGCCTCCCTAGAGGAACGTGACCTAGTAGAGGGGTGACCAGAAGAGGAAGAATGATCCTCCTCGTGAATGCCTCTGTTGGACTTTTTGAGACGTTTGCCCCCAGGCTTATCCTGAAGGGGAGCCTTGTCTGCCATGTTATGTAAGGTAAGGCCTGTCCTGGACCCTTTTTTTTTTTAAATAATTTATTTATCGTCCAACAAAAATGGCTGCTTATGCCATGTGGCTCTAATGATTCTGCAAAGTTGCTCTCCCAAGCAAGCTCAAGGGGTAAGTTTTGGTAAGAATAGCAACTGCAGATGAGCAAATACACTGGCCCTCCCGAGCAAGCTCTGAGGGAATCAGGGGCACAGTAAGGCAGAAAATCAGCGATGCCGAGGGAAAAACAGCTGTGCTGGTAGCCACGTGGAGCCGCGCGAGTGTTTGCTCAAGCACCAAAATTGGAGGCTCAGCAGGGGATCGCTATTACAATGATGGCCCAGGCAATCCTTTGAAAAGGAGCCTTCCGACTCACTGATTAAGCAATGGAGCCTGTGCGAGCGTTTGCTCCAGCGCTACAAAATTGTAAGCTCAGTAGGAGATCACAATCACGGTAATGGCCCAGGCAAGGAAAAAAACCAGCAACTCCTATGAAATCCGACTCTCAGAGTAAACAAATGGGGCCCTGCGCGAGCGTTTGCTCTAGCGCTTCCTGGAGATCAGCTGTGAGTCGGAGAATCGAAAGCCAGGCTAGCCCCAAACAGTGCCGGGTGGCTCTCACACGGCAAAAAAAGAATGGGCTGTAGAACTTTTTACGCGAGCTGTTGCTCCAGCGTTTAAGCAATGTAGTCAAGTGGGATCCCCACTAGGATCAGAAACCCCTATACGGTGATCTGAAGCACCCACTGGGGCTTTCGCTAAGCTGGGAGGAGAAGGGGGGAAGGGGGGGAATTCAAACCGTCCAAATGAAGCCGAAGTTCTTCCTTCTTGCTGGAATGAAGGCAGCCAGCTTCTAAGCGATGAAGCCACCTGGTGGCTTTGGCAGAATAGTGCAGATAAATAGATAGTAAATTTTGAAGATAAAGGCCTAATTCATGATTTGACTAACTAGGATGGGAGTCCAGTTGCCAACGTCCTTCTCGTGAGAGGACCGAGTCAAATCTGGGATTACAGGAGGCGGATCCTAATATAAATAAAAAAATAGACAGACTCAGTCCTTCACCGGATTGGACGAGGACAACCCATCCTGAATGCTGGCTCCTCCCTCAATCCTCCTTCAATGTGGTGAAACTCACTTATCAAAGCTCTTGCTTAGCGACCAAAATTTTGGGCTCAATTGTGGTCATAAGTTTTTCCTTCCTTCCTTCCTTCCTTCCTTTCTTTCTTTCTTTCTTTCTTTCTTTCTTTCTTTCTTTCTTTCTTTCTTTCTTTCTTTCTTTCTTTCTTTCTTTCTCTCTTCTCGGCGGCAGAAGAAGGAAGAAAGTGCTCTGGAACTGGGAGGGCGGGCGGCCCGGCAGCGGTGCGTCCCATCATGTGCCGTCCTGGAGCACCGTTGCCGCCACCACCGCCCCTCTCGTCTTCCTGGTTTCAGCGCGGGGACCAGCAAAGAAGGGCGGTTGAGCGGGGCTGGGGTGTTAGTGCGGGAGCGGCGAAGAGTTCAGGGCAAGCGGTGGTTCATCTTTGTGTGCGGAGGGAAGGCGAGGAGAGGGCAGGGGGTCCCCCGCCCCCAGTGCCCCTCCTCCGCGCAACCTGCTGCTGCCGAGCGGTCTCCTTCATGCCGCCCGCTTCGCTCGTGGGGCAGATGGGCTGGAACTTCCGTACTTCTTTGCTGGTGCGGTTGAATGGGGCCGGGGCCATTCCCCCCCCTTCACCCTGCCTGAAAATACAGCCGCCGTGCCCGCCTCTCGCCTGTCACGACTCCAACGGCTGCGGCTTTGGGAGACGTGGGCTCGTCTGGAGCTGAGCCCGTGGCTTGTCCCTGCTGCCCCTGGGTATGAGGGAGCTGCTGCAGATGAGCCATTTCCCCCTTCGCCCTGCCTGAACATACAGCCGCCGCGCCAGCCTCTCGCCTGTCACGGCTCCAACGGCAGTGGCGGCAGGAGACGCGGGCTCGTCTGGAGCTGCTGCCCTGAAGCTGAGCCCGTGGCTTGTCCCTGCTGTCCCTGGGTGCGAGGGAGCGGGGCAGGCGAGAGGCGGGCGCGGCGGCTGTATGTTCACACAGGGCATGCGCAGTGCCGAAAAATCCAAAAAAATTCCCACTCCCCCAAAAAGCTGAAAACAAGATGGTGACGCATGCGCAGAGCTGGAAATTCGGCTTCTGCGCATGCGCAGAAGAAAAAAACCCGGAAAAATTAAAAAAAAATTCAAAAAAAAAAGATGGCAGCGCCCACGGACCGGCATTGACTGAACCGTATCCGTGATGTCACTGTGACATCACCAGCTGGTCGCTACCGGTTCGGGCAATCCAGTCCGAACTGGGAGGAACCCACCTCTGCCCATAGGAATAGTTCCAAAAAACAAGGCAAGGAATCTGAGTGTGATATCTGCAAGTAAATCAATTATTTTCAAATGCCTGCATGTTACATCTTGTATTCTTATGAGATGTCTCTTGTTTAATTAGTACACATCTAAATTTTAGAGTTAGCTGGTTTTATTCATGGCCCATGAGTGTAAGATATAATGTCTTCGGATGTTCCAGCTCTTCTGAAAACTTAGCAATTCAGGTCTGAAATCACAAAGGGATTTCAAATTGCTATCCAGAGTAATTATGTTCTTATCCAATATATTACACATTTCTTTATGAATAATAACTATCTTTCCACAAGTTTTACCATGATTTTGACTCAATTAGATTGCACAAAGATTGCAATTTCACCATCACCTGGATTACAAAGTGCTCCTTAATAGAATCCACTTCAATATTCTCAGAATAGATTTTTCCAACTGGGTATCAAAGATTTCTGAGCAGAAACTGCACTGCAGAAACATCATTTTCCTTTAGAAACTTAAGAGACTGAACTAGTTCTTCTATAGGGGATAGAGTAGCTTAATTTACATCATATGAGACTTTTTTTGTCTTCTCTATAAAAGATTAGACATAATAAATCCATTTTCAAGATGGAGGAATTTAACATGTCTAAGTTTAAAACTATTCAACTACAAATTCATCAAAATTCAATCCAATTACAGTAAGAGCATTCACTAGAAAAAAAAGAAAAGGTACAAAACAGATATCTAACTATGCCTCTATTTTACCAGGGTTGGGTTTTTTTTTTTTTTTTGTGGCTAAGTTCAAATGTACTATCCAAATACCTTAAATACAGATTTAGATTTAAATACAACACAACTCTTTAATATGGCAGTTATCCAAATTTACTTTCCATCAATTGATGCAGATGTGGAAGTTGATGAGTTTTTCGGTTAAGTTCAGTCTACAATCAACAGAATGTACAAACAAGATGGACTGCTTGTGGTTGGAAAATGGAATGCTAAAATTGGAAATAGCACAGAGGAAAATGTAATTACCTTGTATGGCTCAGAGAGTAAAAATTAAGTAGGAGAATGACTTATACATTTCTGCCACTATAATGGTATTGTTATTGCCAACACATCTTCAAACCAAAATCTCCCATATATACATGGACATCACCAAATGGAAGATACAGATATGAAACCAATTATATTATTGCTATAAGGAAGTGGAAGAACTCAGTTATAACAGCAAAAACATAACCAGGGACTAAATATGGAACAGTTCATGCTCTTAATCAAGCTAAAGCAGAAGAACAAAGCCAATCAGTTTCCACAATACGATCTTATGCATATACATAGCATTTTCAAGATCAGTATCAATTTGAAGTCCTGCACTTCATTGACATGGAGTCAGAGGAACTGTGGAAAGAAATCCAAGAAACTGTTAAGAATAAATGTGAAAAGAGACAGCCAAAGATCAAGAAACGGAAGAAAGCAAATTGGATGTCAAAACAAACAGTGGAAATTGCTAAGAAGAGAAGAAGAGCCACAGCCAAGACAAAAAAATGTGAGGAGATTCTTAACCAAGAATTTCTGGTAGCTGCTAGAAAGAGCAAGAAGCAATATTACAAGTACACTTAAAATTGCACAAGAGCAATACAATCAATGTATACCATACATAGTTACAATCACAATAAAAATAATACTTGTACAATTATAAAATCCTAAATCTACCTATCATTTAATTTTGCCAATAAGAAGTACAAAACATCCATTCAGCAACTGCTCACAATCACTTCCACTAATTGGTCAATTTCATTTAATAAAATAGTTTTCAAATCTTTTTAAATGCATTCCAAGAGTATAGTTCATGCCAAAGCTTGTGATGAGATAAAAGATGAATGCAAGCACACCCACTTATATGCACAAATTTAGGCATTGTTAGTCAAATTGTACATTCCAATGAATCTCTAAATGAATAGATTACCTCTATCTGTACAAATACTGTCTATTTGAATACATTCTTACTGTTTAATGCAGTTGTTTGCATATGTACTGTTTAATGCAGTTGTTTGCATTTAATGCAGTTGTTTGCAAATATGAAATTTTGGGAGGAAGAAAAAAGCTTTCTACCCTGTAGATATTGTTTCTGTTCATCTGGGGATTCACGTAATATGATCTGAGAAGTGTAATGGAGTCTGGGTGGCATTATCAAGAGGAGCATTTTTGTCCATTTCTATTGCTGATATATTTTTAAAAGACTAGGACACTTGGGTAACAAATGGATCAGCATATCGAAGGACTGGCTAAACCAGCTGTTGGTTGAAACATGTTTCATTAACTGAATCTGCCATGGAAAAATGGCCTTGAAGAGAAATAACATTTCTCAATTAGCGATGGCACCATATATATTTTCTTCTGAAAGTGCTTTACCTCCAAAGTGAAATTTATTTTCTGTGTACTGAAAAACCCAACAGTTCCAGTTATCTGGATGCAGCTAAGAAAAATATACTAGATATGTGGCTTTCACACATTCTACCACAATTTCATTTTTTGATAAGCTACAATGTGCAAAACACTGAAATTATCAAAATGTATATTGATTTGTATTATGTTAAAGGTGTGCTATGAGCATGAGGAAGAGAGAAGACAGAAAGCTAAACCAGGCTGTTTTGTGTGAATATACCATTTTTTGCATTCCACAGGTTCAGATATCTCCAATAAACATCCCTCAGAGGGCTTTATTCTTAGTCACATAGAGATCCCCAGTTCCTTTCTCTAGAAAAATAGTTTGGTCTTTTGAGAACAAAGCACAGCTGCATTGTGAAGAAGGTGGGAGAGGGAGTCTAGACAATAGTAGTGTTTTCCTATGTCCTCAGCAACCCGATTAAAGTGAAATGTCACATACACCCCAGCATTCCAGATAAAGGAACCAAACTTTTGCTTCAGAAAATTTTTGTTTGTTTGTTTACGAAGATAGCCAGGAATTACCCACTAGATTCTTGATCTGATGTCTGATGTATAAGATTCTGTTTTTTTCTGTACAAATTCTGTATTAAGTACATACTTCAGCCTTGACTTCCATTGTTCAGATTGAGCAGGAAGAAATTACTTTTATTTATACTTTTCGGGGAGTCTGTGCCAGAGGTGGGTTCCTTCTGGTTCGGCCGAACCGGTAGCGACCCGCTGGTGACGTGACTATGACATCACGGATCTGGTTCGGTCGGTGCCAGTCCGTGGACGCCATCTTTTTTTTAAATTTTTTTTGGATAATTTTTTTTGGATATATTTTTTTTTAATTTTTTCCGGGTTTTTTTTTCTTCTGCGCATGCGCAGAAGCCAAGTTTCCGGCACTGCGCATGTGTCGCCATCTTGTTTTTGGCTTTTTTTTGGTGGGGAAATTTTTTTTATTTTTTTGCACTGCACGCGCATGCGCCGCGGGAGGAAGCAAACTGGCAGCGAGGTAAGTTAGAACCCACCCCTGGTCTGTGCCATATCAAAATGCAATGTCTCCCTTCTCAGTGGGAGAAAACATTCACTGATAGCATCTTGTGGTCTGTCTGAAACATAACATTCTACTTTAAAGTGTATCTTTTTTTTAAAAAAACACACCTAAAGTTTAATTTTGTTTTTCTTACGAAATTGACCTATTACCCAAGAGGGTTTAACTCTTTAGCCATGAGCCGAGGTGGCGCAGTGGTTAGAGTGCAGCACTGCAGGCTACTTCAGCTGACTGCTAGCTGCAGTTCGGCGGTTCAAATCTCACCGGCTCAAGGTTGACTCAGCCTTCCATCCTTCTGAGGTGGGTAAAATGAGGACCCAGATTGTTGGGGGCAATATGCTAACTCTGTAAACTGCTTAGAGAGGGCTGTAAAGCACTATGAAGCGGTATATAAGTTTAACTGCTATTGCTATTGCTATCTGTAACCCTCATGGTTAAAGTTGTGAAATTATTTCATTCCTGCTTTCTGTGATAGTTACCTTTTAAGTGCCAGAAAAGTAGCATAAGTTGTGACAGCCTTATTTCTCTGCACCAGATGCTTCCCCTGGAAGGTAGGTGGTGTCAGCAAGAACTATCAAGCTGCTACCCAAGGCAGGAAAAAGGGCTTTGTTCTCAAAAGAAATCAGAATTTCTTAAAAAGAGGTTTGAGGCCTCTAGACTACCACCCACAGGTTCAGTTGAGAGTCTGATATACAAAGGGAGACCCCATCTTTCTGTAGTGGGATATTTACAGATCGGGACTTATCAGCTGCTCTTTCAAAATATCAAGCAAGAGTCTGATAAAGCAATCCCTTGGTTTATGAAAGCCCCTACAAGGATAAACATGGCTTCAAAATGACACAGAAACCTTGGTTAGGAATCAAAGGCTTGCTTAAACTTGGGATAATTAGGTTATTTCTATGACACTTTTAGGATTATGTCCTGAAAAAACTGTTAGGCTTGCTGACTTGGTTGTTAACAGAAAAAATTCACCTGCATGTTTCTTTAGATACATCCAGTAGAATTGAATACTTAAAAAAGCAGTAATCATTGAAGACACAAACACTGATGATTTAGATTTAAAAGAAACAAAGATACATTGTTAATTACTGGAGTTTCACTGAAGGGAACTGATTTCTCGGTCTGCAAATATAGGATTGCATTAGAAATTAAGGCAATTCCAAGAGATAGACTATTTATGGACAAGTAAGCAAAATGTTCTTTTTTAAAAGACACCGGACCAGAATAATAAACACTCCCTATTATAATGTAGCCTCCCAATAAATTATTCATATTGGTTTGGGATTTTGGAATATTTATTTATTTATTTATTTGTCAAGCTTAACAGATATAAGTATAAACATGATTATGAATACAGGAAATATATACGAATAAATGGGGACAGTAGGACAGGGACGGTAGGCAAGTTGGTGCGCTTATGCACGCCCCTTACAGACCTCTTAGGAATGGGGTGAGGTCAACAGTAGACAGTCTAAGGTTAAAGTTATGGGGGTTTGGGGATGAAACCACAGTCAGGTAGTGCATTCCAGGCATTGATCACTCTGTTGCTGAAGCCGTATTTTCTGCAATCGAGTTTGGAGCGGTTTACCTTAAGTTTGTATCTATTGTGTGCTCGTGTGTTGGTGTGTTGAAGCTGAAGTAGTCATTGACAGGTAGGACGTTGTAGCAGATAATTTTGTGTACTATGCTTAGGTCAGACCAAAGGGGGCATAGTTCTAAGTTGTCTAAGCCCAAAATTTCCAGACAGATGAGCTGTATTCGAGAATTGGTCTAGCAAATGTTTCGTATGCTCTAGTTAGTAGTACAATATTACCAGAGAAGAAGCTACGCAAGATTAGGTTTACAACTCTTAATGCCTTTTTGGCAATGTTGTTACAGTGAGCTCTGGCACTTAGATCATTAGAGATGAGTACTCCAAGGTATGATAAAATATGAATCCTCATAACCAAAATTGGACAAAAATATCTAATAGTGGGGTTATTGTGGGCACATTTTCTCATGAAGTCATGCTGCCTTGTGCCAATACTGTGGCTTTAAATCAATGTCCTATATTATGTGCTGTAATGAAGTTTAAACTGAGTACTAATAACAAGTAATTGGCCATGAACACGAGCATTAATTAGTACATGAAGAGCAGGATTAATTAGTATCTTGTTGTGTCACATCATGCACCAAAGGAGAAGCAGCTGATATCCAAGTGAGCCCTATTAATGAAGGATATTGATATAACTTCAAAGATCCTAATATGATTCATATTCAGGACTGCCAGATCACTAAGAGGTGTTGTTCAGTGATAGGGAAGTTTAATTTATAGCGGAGAACATTTTCTGTAGCTGAGGGAATATGTTACCCTTCCGGAGTTGCAGCTAACTTTGCTTCTCATATTTTGAAGTGCATTTTGTGTCAGTATCACAAGAGAAGTTATAAAAGCTTTACATAACACTCCAGATAGCAACATAGTTCCATGCACATTCTTTTAGCACCAATAAATGCCCACTCTACCCTATTAACAGAGCTTGCCTGTTGCTAAGTGCTTAGGGAGTTTATTATTTATTTATTTAGTCCATTTATATGCCACTGTGTGTGTGTGTGTGTGTGTGTGTGTGTGTGTGTGTGTGTGTGTGTGTGTAAAAAGAAAAGGTAGATCAAAGCACAATTATCTCACTATGCACTGAAGTATATCTAGAAATGGATTTCCTTCTTTGGAAAATGGGGAAAGAATGGAGAAGAATGGGAGACAGGAAATTTTTCCCACATAGTTAATTAGTTTATTACAACTTATAAGCATTTTCATAATGAAGACATACAGGAGATCAAAAATGGAAACAGAAACAAAAGAGTAAAACATATATACAAATAAATACAGTAATCAGTTTGGAACCAAATTTAGCCTTCTACGTAGTTTGTGGCTACATTTTCATATCAGAAATTTAGCTACTGCTTTTGAGTATCCTTTTCACTGTCCAACAGATGTTCTCAATATTACTACAAAGAACTGCCAGGTTGCCTTGCTGTAATCGGAGCTATGAAGCTGGCACATTTATTCTTGCAAAAGTTACAAAAGAAAAATATGCAAATGAATTACTGCACTCTAGCTCTTTACAATAGCAGATGTTCTGTTCAGGGTAAATCTACTGTACCTTGCCTGCAGATGGCAGAATATTATATTGGGGCCTAGTAAAAAGATCTTATAATTGTGTACTGTATAAAATGATTTTTCAAATAGCTAGGACATCCATCATAGATCATAAATAATTGAGCTATGCTAATCTTCAAGAGATCTTCACTTCTACAAAGGTTCAAGCAAAACATCCCCTTGAAATTGTACTGTACAGCAACATGGCCCCCTAAGATCCTACTTGTTCTGCTATACAGCTTTCTCTTACAATTGCTAGAAATGATTTTTGTGTTAGAAACTATCAGTCAATATATACGGAAGTCCTTTCCACTTTTCACAATTATTGGTCAAGGCTGCTAGGTCATACAAATCATCTCATTGTTCAGAGCCAAGCCAGAATGGAGCAACATAGAAATCTTGGTAATAAACAAATACAGCATATAGTTTACATTGCTTCTTCACTTTGATGGGCAAAGTGCTTCACTGAGATGAATCAAAGCTGTTTTGCACAGGTGTAATAATCCAAAACAAACTGAGATTAAAGTGGCTGCATCACGATCACATGGGGAAAAAAATCAAATACCATGGCGAAGTATTATTTATTCATGCATTCCTGAGCACCTTTTCTTGAAAAATCATTCAAACTGTTATTACTAACCTCAGGCAGGACTTCTTAGAACTAAAAACCAGTCTTGCATGTAATACAAGCTCCCCAAAGTGCATCTGAACTTCTGGATGATGACTGTCATAGCTCATTTAAAGGCCTGCAGAAAAATATTTAGCCCTGCTAAAATTATGACATCCCAATCTTCCTAAAACCAGACACACATAGAGTAGAAAAGTAAAAGTATGGTTATTAAAATATACACTTGCTACAGAATTTGATTTGTAGAACAACAGCGATATTAAGTGATCTGCCAAGTCTTCCAGCATTTTTCAAGTGGTCTGTGAAATAAAATTAAGCTGAGTTATTTTCTCAAATGACTGTGACATTATCTATTACTTTCCACGGGACTCAATGAGCCATATTCACATAAGATAATTCTCAACTTTATAGTCTAATGTATTAGTTTGCTTTAAAAGAGTAATAATGTCTGTGATGGAAGAAAATATGTTCATTAACATGCCATTTCATTAAAATTAAATCCTAGGAAAGAGAAACAATGTTTAAAAAAAACGTTTATTTCATTGTAGTTGGGACTGAGTGTTATCAAGTAAGATGAATGTCTAATTTCTATCTGGTCCTTTCTGCCTGGCAATCTGTAGAAAGTATCACACATGCCATAATATAATGTATATACCAGGATTCTCTGATGCAAAGAAAACCCAGAACTACAATCTCATCCTGACTAGAAAGGGAAAATGGAATACTCAAAATACCAGTATAATTAGGTGAATTTCTGAACACAAGGACTTAATCAAGTTGAAGCTTCCAGTAAAATGTCTGCTAATTTGGGAGAGAAGGTAATTAGGTGAAGTGTGATTTCCATATTTAATATACAGAAAACTACCCTCTGGTTATATCAAAAGGTTATGACTGCTCAGATTATACCTGTTTATATATTACTCTATCTTGCTTGCTTCTTTGCATAAACAGAAAAAAACACTTCTCTGATTATTGTCTGAGGTAATTTTATTGGACACTTTGATATTCACATTTTGTTGATTATATTGCTAGCAGTGACAAATGTGAGTCCACAATATGCCTATAGGAAGAAAAGTACAAGTGAGTTAAGACACACTGAGAGACACCCCATAAAAGTGGCCAAAAATGTAGCTGTCTAAGCCAGATCCAGAAGTAAGTAATGAACTATGAAATGTGAATATAAAGTGAAACACTAATACAAATTAATTTGAAATTATATAAGCACAAAATAAACACTGAAGTTGACCTTGTGTGTTGAGTTCTTGATTCTGGAGTTCACTGATCTTGCATGTAGATGAATACAGCTAATCAGTGATTAAAGGGAATGGCAAGTCTTCAACTCTTGCTTCATTGTGGCCAAGAAGGGTGATCATGGAATGAATCAGCAAAGGACAATAGGAGCATATGCTTTAAATTCCAGTAAGGTCATCCTAGCTGCCCAGCTAAAGCAAGGAGGCACCTATATTGAACAGCAGTGATATAGAAAGATGATTGAGGCAGATTATCACTTTCAGGATAATGGCAAAGAAATTATCACTTATGAAGTGCCCAAAACTCAATCACGTGACCTCAGGGACGCTACCAACACTCATAAGTGTGAGGACCAGTCATAAAGTTATTTTTCCAGTGACCTAGTAATTTTGAACAGTCACTAAACAGGCAGTTATTAAGCAACTTCTACCAGTAGTATAGCAACATCTATGAAGACATTGGAGATAGAAATAGACATGGGGGAAAAAGTCTTCCAAATTATCTCCAAACTCATTGAAAAATTCTAAATTTTATTTAGTAAATTAAACTATGCCAATGGATAATAACTGATTCAAATAAGTTGAGACAAAGATAGGAGAAGTATAATCAAATTCTGTACAGTAGACATGTCAACATCCAAGGTATCTTAGAAGATACTATTTACAAGAACCTCCAGTACTAGAAAATGAAATTAGATTAGCACAGTGGTCAAGACGTAGATGGAATATCTACAGAAATAGAAGAAAAGTAAGTATGGGTTTTAATCAAATTGTGCTAGCAATGAAAAATGACACAGTGGCCAGCAGATTAGTAGAGGTCAATTACATACCAATACCCCAAAAAAGAGATTTAATAGTGTTGAAAATATTGTACAATACTCTTTAATTTCACTTTCTATGGAAATAATTGTTAGGGTACTCCAATACAGGTTCACCATCAAAGCTGATATCAGTTAGAGCACAGAAAAACTCAAAGAAGTAATGAATGATCAGAAGATGTGGAGAGACCTGGCCCATAAATTGCCAAGAGTCGGATACAACTCTTAATGATGAATGGATATCATCATCATCAATACAGGTTAGAGCCATAAGGAGAAAAGGAGATGCTAGATATTCAAACTGGTTTAGAAATGCCGAGGAAACATTATTGTTGACGCATACTGGATATTTGACAAAGCCAATGAATGTGGAAAGAAGTCAATACATGTTTCATCGGTTATAGAAAAGATTTTGATTGGATCAACCATGTCAAAATGTGGAATATCCTTAGGAAAATGGGAATCCAAAACATTTCATTATCCTATATGCAGGACTATGTGTATACCCTGTTTTCCCCAAAATAAGACATCCCCTGATAATAAGCCCAATCGGGCTTTTGAGTGCATGGCAATAAAGCCAAGCGCTTATTTCAGGGTTCAAAAAAATATGACAGGGTCTTATTTTCGGGGAAACACGGTAATGCAGATAGAACATGACAAAAGAGTTTAGCTCCAAGTTGGCAAGGAATGAGATTACCTATGTTCACAACATATATCTTGCTATTTATAGGTAGATTGAGACGGAAGATGATGAGGTGATGAGCAAGAATCATCAATAACCTGCACTGTGTCCATGACATCATTCTAGTAATTGAAAATGTAAATGATCTGCAACCATTAGTGGTAAAAATCAAGAATCATAATGAAAATAGGGACTTTGATTAAATATAAAGATCAACTGGATTTATTTATTTACACACTCATATATCTTTTAAGCAATCGTGAATTATTCTCAGCAATGTACATCCCAATATTTGTACATTAATTAAAATCAAAATACAACACCACCCAAACAAATCAATAACATCATCTATCACACAGTATAGGATGATTCTGTAAAAAATGAATTACAATAAGAATGAATGCCATAGGGTAGACAAATGTCTCACCTGCCAGCTTCCTAGTGCAAATGATGACGATTCATACCTCCATTCACATTAACCAGAAAACATCCATTTCAAAATTGTGTTTGCTGTATATTGCAGTTCTGCTTTGAATAACAGAATGCAGCTGCACAGGTACACTTTTGCAGAATTAAAGATATGCGTGCATCTTCTAATGCATGGGTACAGAGCCCAGAGAGGCCTGTTTCTAGGGGAAAATGTACTGGCCTTTAATATTATGTGATGCTAAAAGAATAGGAAACAACAGAAAATCCAGAGAACTGAAATGTATTAAAGCAAATGTAGAGCACGAGTAAATGAATTACCTTTCCCCTTCATTTAAGTATCTTAACTGAACTGGACAACAGCACTATATTCTTTGGAATAGCAAATAAATAGCTAAGGATAAACTTGATCAAAAATAATCTATTTTTCTATGAGTTAGTCTTTCATGAAGCGAATAGGTTGAACAACACTAGCTATATCAGACTGTCAGCTCTTGCCTTCAAAAGCTAAAATTAGATATTTTACATTTGCAAACAAACAGTATCCTGTGTTTCAATAAATTCAATGTGCTTCATAAGACAATATTATGGTGTCCTGCAAAGCATATGTATTTTTTAGCCCATCTATTTCAGATGGGTTTTGTTGAGGTGTTAATTTTAAAAAGTTTCTCTTTTAAGTCACTCTAGATTCCTGAAGGAAAGGTAAGGTAAAAATAAAGGTTCCCCTCACACATACAGTATGTGCTGGTCGTTCCCGACTCTAGGGGGCGGTGCTCATCTCCGTTTCAAAGCCGAAGAGCCAGCGCTGTCCGAAGACGTCTCCGTGGTCATGTGGCCGGCATGACTAAACGCCAAAGGCGCACGGAACGCTGTTACCTTCCCACCAAAGGTGGTCCCTATTTTTCTACTTGCATTTTACATGCTTTCGAACTGCTAGGTTGGCAGAAGCTGGGACAAGTAACGGGAGCTCAATCCGTCACGCGGCACTAGGGAATCGAACCGCTGAACTGCCGACCTTTCTGATTGACAAGCTCAGTGTCTTAGCCACTGAGCCACCGCGTCCCTCGAAAGGAAAGGTTGGGTATGCTATTTATTGACAAGGTTTAGAGGCTGCTCCAATCATAATTGAATCTGAGAAGTATACCTCTTCCGTAAAAAAAAAATACAATCAACATATCAAATTTGTTTGATAGAAATCTAATAAATAGGAAATCAAGTTTGACCTTTGTTTAATATTAACTATTATACATGAAATATTGGTTTAATTAATAGTTAAGAATTATGCTTTGAACATTTGTTAACAGAAGATGACATTGGTTTCCAATGGAATAACAGAATAATAGAGTTGGAAGGGACCTTGGATGTCTTCTAGTCCAACCCCCTGCTCAAGCAGGAAACCCTATACCAGGGGTGTCAAACTCACATCGTCATGGCGGCATCATGTGACGTATCAGGACTTTTTTCCCCTTCGCTAAACCAGGCGGGGGCATGGCCAGCATGTCATGCATCCGGCCCATGGGCCAGGAGTTTGACAGCCCTGCCCTATACCATTTCAGACAAATGGTTGTCCAATCTCTTCTTTAAAAACCTCTAGTGTTGGAGCACTCACAACTTCTGGAAGCAAGTTGTTCCATTGATTAATTGTTCTGTTAGGAAATTTCTCCTTAGTTCTAAGTTGATTCTCTCCTTCATTAGTTTCTATCCATTGCTTGTCTTGCCATCTGATGCTTTGGAGAATAGGTTGACCTCCTCTTCTTTGTGGCAGCCCCTTAGATATTGGAACACTGCTGTCATATCACTCCTAGTCCTTCTTTTTATTAAACTAGACAACCCAATTCCTGCAACCATTCTTCGTATGTTTTAGCTCCAATCCCCTAGTCATCTTTGTTGCTCTTCTCTGCACTCTTTCCAGAGTCTCAACATCTTTTTTATACAGTGGCAAACAAAAGTGGATGCAATATTCCAAGTGTCGTCTTACCAAGGAAGCAGCATTCATTCGTGGATTGGATATTCTTTGTCTTTTGTGTTTCATGTAGACAATATGTAACAGCATTTCTAGGATACATAGATGCAACTCTATGCATCTTTTCTCAAAAGTAAAATGCATAATACTTAACGGGATTGCAGCCAAAGGCAGTTGGTGATATTGAATTACAGATCATGGGCTTTTGTTTACGCCTTCCTTGGGAACACTTTTGTTTTTCAGGTTATAAAATACACTTCTTTATTACCAACCATTAACCAATTTTAAGAGCTGTCCTACGAGCATGACTTTTAAGAAATTGATTTTTTTCTCTATATAGTGAGCCAAACATTGCCAAGACTGGAGTAGCATTGCTTTAGCTGAATGAGTAAACAAATATAAGATTTCAATCATCCCATCATCATGGCATGTAGTAGCCTGTAATTGATAAAATAGATTTTCAAATTAAGTAAGTGTTCACAAATAATTGTTTTATGGTCAAATGATCAAAACACTGTTTGAATTTGAATATTTCATTCGAACTAGCCTATTTTAGCGGATATCCTCACTACTGTAGCTTTTTTCATCTTACTTTAAAAATAATTAAGGGCAGACCAATGTTTACATGATCAAGTTGGGCTGTCACCACAATATAAGCAATATAATACAATCGTCTTGCTGATGGATCCGACACTGAAACATACAAAAGAATATCATCTCAAAAATAATAAAATGGTGCTTACTACTGGAATGATATTAAAACATAACGTAAGTTTGATTCTTGGTAAATCGTGTAGTTTGTCACAGTGTAGCAATGATGTTCCATTGCCTTCTTTGCAGAAGTTTCTTTTTCTATTTTTCAGTCTAGCCTATAATTTTGGGATATCTCATCTAAGTACTGAACTTGCTCATATCTTGCTTAGTTTTTATACATGTTGTTCTGTTGGAAGAAATGTCCATCTGGGTTCGGTTCCAACTTTCTCCCAAGTGGGGAGAAAGACACTCCCAAGTGGGGAGAAAGACACTGGAAACAGGGAGACTATTTGGAAAGATGGTTTAATGGTGGCCAGGACTACATGGTTTGAGATCCTGGGCAATCGAGCACATGGGCGAGAGAGATTTATACTCTCTCTTGGGCCCCGCCTTGGAGCTTCCTGTTCCTGTGTAAGAAATGTATTCTGATTGGTTGTCAGACTCCCATGGGGTAACTTTGTAGGTTGTCTTGAGTCCCAGGCTTGGTTGAATCTTTTTTTTTTAATACAATTTTTATTTTTTTATTTCCCCCCCCCCAAACATATATATCTTATGAACAAAGTGTTGTCCAGATCAATTTTACATAGCTTTTCATATACATAATCCATTTTACATCATCTCTCTGTTTTCAATTTCGGCCATAATATATTTACATATTTTTTAATCTTAATTTATTTTCTTCTTAATACATAAGCAATATTACTAATTGCCCTAACTTCCTAATCTCTTACGCTAACATCAATTAGCTATCTTATTTCATTTACTACATATATTTCTCAAATTTACTATGCATTTCAAATTCATCTCATAATTAGATTAATTTAATTTAATTTAATTTAAGTTGTCTCTAAAATTAAACCAAATTACCCTTTCACATTCCATCTGCTGTTCTCTTTTACTATAAACAATATACATCATCATCTTCACATCTCACACAAAAACCCTTTAATTGAATATCCACAATTAATATTTCAAATTTCCCATCCCATTTTTTCAACTAATCTGTTTTGCCATAAACAATATACCTCATCATATAGCCTAATTTCCAAATCCTACATAAAAACCCTTTAACTTAATTAACTATCCACAATTAATACTATCAAATTTCACCATAAACAATATACATTATCATATTCAAATCTAACATAAATACCCTTTAACTTGATTAACAATCCACAATTAATAATATTAATAAAATT
>QLTV01002259.1:1160331-1171650 GCA_003457575.1 Thermophis baileyi
GTTTTCATTTTTCTAGGAGAGGGGTGGGTGCTAACTTCCTACAAGCTCTTATGTAACTAAAACAGCATTCTTGAAACAGAAGTTACATCTCCTATATGCGACATAATGAATAGATGACAACTTTTTGATAGAAGGCAAAACACCTATTATACATGAAGCTTTTGAAGTTCTTATTACAGTTCAAAAACACCGTTTTCCAATTCTAAAACTTTTTTATAATAATCTGGAAATTTATGTTAACTTTACTCTGTATGTTAGATCAGTCAAACCCAACTTTTAGTGTTATCTAGTTGATCTGAATAACAGATCCCCAAAATTCCCATCAGTATGGCTGATCTCACTGGGAACTGTAGTCCATCAGGAGAGGACTAGGCTGGGAGAGCTGTGTTAAATGAACATGTTTTTTCCTTCTCTTCCCACTTAAAGCTTTACAGTTCTTTGAGATTTTACCTATCAGGACTGTTTTTAGTACTTTGAGCTAATTTAACAGGTAATGATATATAATTTATTACACAACATACTTACCTTTTACGCATGAACTGATAATTGCCTTCTTTATATGACTAATATAAGAACCATTGATTCTAATATAACTGGCTGTAATTAACAATGTAGATGGACAAATAGCACATAATGTTTTATGTTGTACTTCCTTGTTTTATTACGGATCACATTTAAATTTATGTGGTCAGGCCAGGTTGGCATTAGTCACCCAAAGTAAATGCAGCCCCTTCAGGTGTGTATTGTGATCTTTCAATTACAAAACAAATGCTCCTTCACCCTCCGTTTTTAATTCTGTAATGCCAGGCAGGAAGCAAAACCAAACTTATTAAGCCTCATTTGTTGCTAACACACCACATTCCATTCAATGGTTAAAAATTATGGCTTAATCTTAAGAAGGCAAAATTGTTACTGCAGTAATAAGAAAATGCTGAAAAACCATAACAAAGGATATGGAATTTAATACCTAGTGTGTAAGGCTAAAGAGACTTTGGATGTGACGTGGACTGAAGAAGCACTTCAAACATCCTCTGAATATCCCTCCCCCTGTCCACTGAAGAAATCTAAAAATTTTAGGCTCTGCATGAGTATGAAAAATGTTTCTGCTGGTTTAAGGAATCCCATCATTAAAGACAATGCAAGTTTTGAAAGCAGTCACACCTTTTTCAGGCTTCTGCAGACACCTGAAAAAAAATCAACCCATAGTCCTCGACTTATGAACACAACTGAGCCCCAAATTTCTCTTGCTAAATAAGGCAGTCGTTAAGTGAATTTTGCCGCACTTTATGACTTTTCTTGCCATAGTTGTTAAATGAATCATTGCAGTTGTTCAGTTAGTAACATGGTTGTTAAGTGAATCTGGCTTCCCCATGGACTTTGTTTGTCAGGAGGTTGCAAAAGATGATCACGTGACCTTGGGATACTGCAACTGTCATAAATATGAACCAGTTGCCAAGCATCTGAATTTTGATCATGTGACCATGGGGATGCTGCAGTGGTCATGTGAAAAACGGTCATAAATCTTTTTTCCCCAGTGCCATTGTAACTTCGAACAGTCACTAAATGAACTGCTGTAAATCGAGTACTACCTGTACTTTAATAAATACCGGTAGCAGAAAGATGCTGTGTTTACACAAGATCCAAATCACTTCTTCCAAATCATTTTTCAAGTTATCTAACGGTTGGAATGAAATATGACTGAGCAACTTGCTTTGCTAGTTTTTTGAACAGCAAATAAATTATAAAACAACACTTGAATATGTCCAGCTGCCAGTTATTTGCCACAATTCTCCAAGGTCCATACACCCCTGTGAAAGTTTTATTTTCAGATTTTTCATTTGTAAGACTGTCAAAGACTTACAAAGGGGTTTTGTATAGCCATGTCAGCAGTTTATAAGAACTACATCACTCTAAAACTATGGCAAAGGATAAAGTATCTACAACCAATATCCAGGTCTCTCAGTATATCACCTACTCACTGCATTGAAAATGGAGTTGGTTCTGTCTTTTCCTGCAGAATATTTAAACTGGAAAACATTTGTTTTGATTTCAAGACAGAATATTTTTGTATTTTTATCCCACTTTTGTAGTAGTTTGTATAACCACAGAAAGGCCACAAGAAATGGAGGATCGGTAGCAGTAATGATAAAAGAGAAAAACATTCCCTTGCTAGGTGAGACTCTACAAACTCAGCACTATTTGCTTCCTGGTCTAGTCCCTCCCTGAAAAATGCTTTAAACAGTCACATATTCAGTCAAGAAAAGGACAACTGTCCAACCAAGGAGAGGTAATAATGTTATATACCTGAGGAAAATATGAATCTCTGCCACCATAAAATTCTGTATGAGGAGTACAAATGAAAAAAAAAATCATCAAAAAAAAAAAAAAACAAACCCAAACAAAACCCAAAAGAAAAACAGCTTCCTTCATTTCACAAAAACATTTTAGGAAAAGCTCTACTTTTAAGATCCCTCATCTGTCCACTGTTTCTTTTTTAAAATGTTTAAACCGCCAGCCAAGAGTATCTCAATTTCTAAACACACAAGAGACTTGTTAGGTGGACTGGGAGGAAGGATATTGTGGCAGTGATTTACCATCATGGAAAGACAAAACAATAAACACAACATTTTTGAGTTATAATTGTATTTCTTTGTATGCTCCAAAGGAAAAAAACCAATTGTATCTCAAATCTTCTTTTGTGTATTATGACTTTTGTTGGGACTGAAAATTACTTGAAGCTTCTGTTTTATTATGCTGTCATGCTAGATTCCCTCATGAACAAGAGTTTTGTTTTACATGGCCGTTTATTGGTTACTGACACTGATTCAGAACTGAACAAAATGCCTTTTGTAATACTATAAGATGTTTGTGAATATGTCTCCTTTAGGTGTCACTTCCTGAAATAATAAAACTGAGATGAGTACCACTAAGGCTGCAGTGCATTTGCATAGAAATAATCTGAGAAATTTATTAAACTTCTTTGCAGAATAGATATGATTCAGCCACAGCTATGTATTTGTGCAATGATATATTATTGGTTTTAGTTGGGATTTAGTCCAAGCCATATGAGTGCAGAAGCATAACTTTTGATATGCATTTCCTACCCTTGCTAAAATACTACAATGTATACAATGTTGGGAATGTAAAGCCCAGCAGGGATAAGGTTAAAACTAGAACAGGATCCTTTCAGCTTAAGTTTGAAAAAAAATAGCACAAGTCTTTGAATAGTTGTTACTATGACAGACTGAATTTTATCATAGATTTTATCTGTTATTATTTTATTGTACAATTTTTAATTGTATATTACTGTGTGTTTTTATTTGTTCTGGTCTCTGGTCTATGATTGTAATAAATTGAATTGAATTGACATTTAAATTTTGAAGCCAATAAAGTATTCTGAATAGGTAGAATCTGTTGTATTACTAAACTTTGTTCTTAGCATATTTCAAAACAAGCAAGTAAATAATATTAAGATAGTCTTCAGTTGCAGGTAGTTCTCCACTTATGACCACAATAAAGCCCCAAATTCTGTTGCTAATCAAGGCAGCTGTCGAGTGAGTTGTGCCTCATTTTACTACCTTTTTTTGCCAGAATTGTTAAATGAATCATTGTATTTAAGTGAATCATGTGCTCGTTAAATGAATGTGTTTTCCCCCATTGACTTTGCTTGTTGAAAGCTGGCTGGGAAGGTTACAAATGGTAAACACATGACTCTGGGAAAATGCAACTATCATAAGTACATGCCAGTTGCCAAGCACACAAGCTATGATCATGTGACCACAGGGATGATGCAATGGTTTTTTTCCAGTGCTGTTGTAACTTCAAATGGTCACTAAATGAATGGTTATAAGTCGATGACTACCTGTATCCTAAATATCAGTAAATCTAGCAAAAAAGAAAAAAATCTCTTGTAATACCGAAATGCCATGCCTTTGAATAAAAGCAAACAACAAAATGGTTATAGTTGTTCAGTGTGTACAATAATTCTATTTTTGTAATTGTACAAATGATAAGTTAGTAAAGTCAAATCTCTATAAAATCTTGGAAATAATCCTCTTTTTCTCATTACTCAATATTAGCTACATTTTAAGATGTAACTTGTAGGCAATAAATGAAAAATAATCTTAATTCCTATCTAAATCGCAGTTTGGGATGTTCTTTATAAGAAATATTACAGTTTATTAGCTCTTATCTGCAAATTACTACATTTTCACTATATGGTAATCTTAAAATGAAAATGTTCCTTTTAATGCTTACAGGGAATACTATCGTTATATAATACAGTGACACTAATATAAATGGATTATACAAGGTTTCCACATATTCATATCTTAGTAACATCTGGAGTTAAACTTGATCCCTAGTAATTATATGGCAATGTTTTTCAAACTTGGAAGCTTTTAAGATGTGTGGACTTCAATTCCCAGAATTCTCCACCCAGCAAGTCTACAGACTTAAAGTTGTTACATAGCATGGCCATGTTCTTAGTTAACCATATACAGGCAGTTCTCAGAACCATTTATTTAGTGACCATTTGAAAATACAAAAACACTGAAAAAAGTAACTCATGACCATTTTTCACACTTACAACTGCATCCTCATGGTCGTGTGATCAAAATTCAAACACTTGGCAACTGGCATGTATATAGTGGTTGCAGTGTCCTGGGCTCATGGATCACCCTTTGCAACCTTCTGACAAGCCAAGTCAATGGGGAAGCCAGATTTATTTAACTGTTTTACTAACTTAACTGCTATGATTCATTTCAGAACTAAGGCAACAAAGGTTGTAAAATGGGGCAACTGTCTTGCTTAGCAATGGAAATTTTGGGTTCAGTTGTGGTCATATGTTGAAGACTATCTGTAAAGTATTTTGTCTTTGTTATTACAATAGTTGAGCCTACAATCCTAAAATTTCCTAATGAACTCCCATTCAAGTATTCACTAAATTCAACTTTACTTAGCTGGCAGAGCCCGTTTTCGCTGGCAGAGCGCTCGGGGCGCCTCAGGCACCTCCGACACAAGTGATGTCGCACTGGCCACACCCACCCTGGCGACACCCACCCCACCCCCCAAGGTTAAACACAACCCTGATGTGGCCCTCAATGAAATCGAGTTTGACACCCCTGGTTTAAAGCTATAAAGTGTTATCACATTGTTAGAGTTTATTGGATGACTACTATATCTAAAAGGATATTCCCCTACATAGCTATACTTGCATGTATAGAATCTAACTAAACTGATTTGCAGAAAGTAGTCTCTTTGAAGTATGGCAGATTTTAGCTGACTCGGTTTGGTATCCTAACTATAAATGTGTTCCTTGGAAGTTGGAATTGCTCTAATGTACAAGCAAGCATTTTTTTTTAAGTTTCCCCAGTCTTTTAACATATTTTACCTATGTATATCACTTTTATCCTGTCTTGCAGGGGCTTAGTTTCCTCTGAAGTTTGATTTTTACTCCTTTTTAGAATAGTAGCATTTAATGCTGTTTTAACTTTCTCCCCTTATAATTTGTATTCATTATAAGACTTTCTGAATTATTTCTAGATGTTATTTTATCTTCGTGTCTTATTTAAGGATACAACCCGCATGTGAAATATTTTGTTCTTCAGTTAATCGATTATTTAATAATTTATTTCATATCTCAAAGCCTAGAATACTATTTTCACAAGCTACATTTTTATGAATAAAACATAGATCAGATATATGAGAATAGAAAAACTACTTAGCCTCAGTAAGCAGCAAGCATTTGAGAACTGAGCAGGTCTGCATTTCTGCTATTAGTAAACAATATTTTCAGAGTTTTATGAAAAACTGTAATGTTGAGCAGGTTTATTTGATGTGCCAAGTAGTGAATAATTAACAAGATCGCCATGTTAAGTCTGCCCAACTGCCTTTAATTTTACTATTGTTGGTTTACATAAGCTTTGTATGTTACAGAAACCTGGAACAGCAACTATTATCAGTACCAATCAGAATTTGAAATCTTGCTTAATTGTTAACAGAAATATAAACCAAGTTATATTGTGTAAATCATGTCAAAAGGTTTTATTTAAAGTGAGTGACTTAAAAGTACAGGTAGTCCTCAACTTACAATTCATTTAGTGACCATTCAGTTATAACAGCACTGAAAAAGTGACTTATGACTGCTTTTCACACTTACAACCGTGACAGCATCCTCATGGTCACATGATCAAAATTCATCTGCTTTGGCAACTGATTCATGTTTATGATGGTTCCAGTGTCCCAGGGTCATGTAATCACCTTTTACGTCCTTCTTAGAAGCAGAGTCAATGGGGAAGCCAGATTCACTCAACCGTGTTACTAACTTAATAACTGCAGTTATTCACTTAACAATTGTGGCAAGAAAAGTCGTAAAATGGGGCAAAATTCACTTAACAAATGTTTCACTTAGCAACATAAATGTTGGGCTCAACGAGGAAGGACTACACCTGTATAAAAAAGTCAGTCATTTTTTATTCTTATGCCAGCTCTCCCTTCTTTTCACCTACAATTAAAATTGCCCAACTTCCCCCATCAGAGAAGAATCTTGCTAATCCAGTTAGTGGACAGAGTAAGGAGCTGCTCCATTTGCAACTCTTTGAAGAGCTTTCTCACCACCTTACTCATCACAACACACACTTGATAGGGAAGGAGTACTTCTTCAAGGAGCCTTGCAGTAGTAGAACTCCAATCTTTACACGCCCTTATATTTTTAAATAAATTAAAGATACATAATGAGACACAAAGCCAGAACTGTAGCAAACTCCTACAATTTGAATATAATAATACGCCAAAAGACGTTGGCGTTCACAAACAATCTAGTGCTCCTCAGGTGGGGCGGACCACAACTTCTCTAATTCCCAGACTTTTGGTCAGACTGGAAATCACATAAATAGACTACCTGAAGGGGACCAGTTTGAGGAAAGCTGTTCCACTTCTTCCCTCCCTTTATTAACCCACCCTACATTCATCTCTTCCACCTCCCTTCTTGTTCCCAGGGACATTCTCACTCGCGAGGAGAACCAACCACCCGCAACAACTCCGCGGATATTGCTAACTCATCCCACACCTTCTCCTCACCGCTTCCTCCTCCAGGTCGGTGCCCAAACCTGAACTTAAGCTCTCAAGGTGATCACATGGGACAAGCAGAAGAAGGGAGGGCAGAGCTAGGAAGGTTCCGCGGCTGCCTCTTTCCATTGGTTCCGCGCAGGCACGTGGCGCTCCTCTGCCCACCGCTGGCTCACAGCTGGGTAGCCCCGCTCTGCTGGCGGGGAAAGAGCAGTAAGAGCCGCTCCAGTTAAAGTGCCTTAGAGGAGCGTGGAAGAAGAGGAGCAGGAGGAGGAGGAAGAAGAAAGCGGCAAAGAGTTCCCCCCCCCTTGGGCTCATGGGTCTGATTGATTAATTACTGTTTGTTTTGGTGGCCGAACCCTTCGCGTGCAGGTCGTCGTTTTGCTTGGAGCCATAGAAGGCAGAGTCCGGAGCTGCGGAAACGGGGCGGCGGGAAGGTAGGTCTCGCTGAAGGTAGTTGCGACCTACGGTGGTTTATCTTTTTTCCAAAGCGCCGGGACTCGGCAATCTCTTCCCCCGTTCTTTCTGCTCTTTTTCCCCGCGCAACTCGCCCTGAAGTTGGGGGCTGATTCAGAAAGAACCAGGCTAGGCTAGCCGAGGAGGGGAACTGCGAGAATAGGTGGGTGAGACGTGCCCTCGCTCCTTCTCGGTTCGCTTCTCCGGAGCTCTCTCCAGGGCTGGTTCTCTGGTGGAGTGGAGAGCGCGGGTTCTGGGGTAGACCGATCGCGGGCTGTCGACGCGCGGAGAAAGGGAGGGAGTGTCTTGCGTCTGAAGCCTGGCGCGAAAGCTCGCCCAGTCCAGCCCGCCCGGTTTGCTGAAAGAGATTTGGGATGGCGCGGTAAATATTTTGCCCAGGCTCCTGAGAAGGAGAGATCTGCACGGGATACTCTGGAGGAGGGAGAGATCTAATCGGTTTTCCGGGTTTGCTTATTTGTGCTGGTGCATATTTAGATATATATGCTGTGCTGCATCGGATTCTCAATACATTTTGCGTTGGGGGAGAAAAAAGTTCATTGGGCTGGCTTAAATGTATTAAACAGCTTTCAAGTGGCCGGAGAGATGTTCGGTTCCGTACTGCGTAAAATATGAGTTGCATGGCGATGAAGGGGAAGGTAAAAAAACTCCAGAACTGAAGCTGGAATCGCCTCCATTTTCCTAAGCGCTCGGGGCAAACTCGGCAAGGCTGCCTTCGGAAAGACTAAACAGAGCGAGCGGCTTCATCTCCGGATTGGAAAACGGGGCAGCTCACTCTTGGCACTTCGCCTCTTCTCCTTCCCTTCCGACTTCATTTATGCAGAGCGCTGCTGAATTTAGCAGTTTGGCCACGCGAGCTTCATTCAATTTAATGGGAGAAGTTGCATTCCCTTCTGTCTTGTCCGCATTGTTTCTGTCTCTTGCTCTCTTTCGTCCTTCTCCAAAAATCTATTAGTCAGTTTGCCTGATGCTGGACTCGTGGGGTTTAAAAGCCTGTATAGTGGGAAATGGTCCAAGCGTTCTTATGCAGTCCAGAAATGGATGCTCCTTACACCCACTCGCTCCTCTAGTGGCTAGATTTTTCATTATTGTAATCCTTTATTTTAAGCCCGAGATCAAAACACACTTAACTTGATGTAAGCAGTAGAATTTGTTTTGAGGTAATAATGAGGATGGGGTAGAAATCCGTCAGTAATTCTAGTACTCGAAAGCCTATGTTTCAATTCTTCTAATGACTGCAGTTCTAATTAGTGCTAGGAGATATATTCTAATGTGTTAACTATAAATGTCCATTTTTTGATATACGTCATGGCACAGTTAACAGTCAAGAAGATTAATTTGGCCATAGATTGCACTTCAATATTTTTTCAAAGATTTTAAAATAAAAGCATATACAAAAGCAGAAAGGCTCCGGTAGTTTTTCTATCAAAACAGAATTTATCATCATGAATATCTCAGTCTTAAGTGTTCAGTTTTTTACAATTTAATTCTTTTATTTCCCTCAGTAACAGGTTGCTGTAATTTCATAATTTTTTATTCAAATGTATATTTCTTAAAATTTTCCCAAGAATTCTAGTTGAAGTGCAAGAATAATCCTGGGAACATTTCCTGACATATAGTTTTTTTGCTTTAGTATGAAGATTGGACTTCCCTAAAATTTTGTGTGTGTGTGTGTGTGTGTATGTTTTTCTTATCAAAGCCTAGTCAGAACTATAAAAGTAATTTATTTTAATAATATTAAATATATATTTAGATAGAACTTTAGAATACTTAAGATCTACCGACACACAAGAGTTGCAGTGGATATCTTGAAGTTAACAGTAAAAATCATACCCAATGATTTCGATCCACCAATAAAAGGATAACAGATTAAAGTCTTGAATTTTGTAATGATTTTCTTTTCTTATCTGACAACTTTCAGATCTATTGCTTGTGGAGTCTTGAAAATAATTTCAGCAACTGATTGCCATTTGATATACCGTAATTATCAATTGCTATCATTTTTTCCCTATTTTTCTGTTTTGTTTTCCATTGCTTAAACAGGCAAATCAGTTTTGTACCCCTAATCTATTCCACCCTTATGATTCTATATTCATATTCTATATATTCTATATTCATATTTCTTAAGTCAGCATCTTAGCTGAGAAATCATTTTTAAAAGAAAGGTTGTTATTTATTTTTAACTTACAAGTTTCTTAAGAAAAAAAACAAGCACACATTTTAGGAAGGTAGAAGTTGCCTCTGAAAGATCAAAAAAGTTCCAGTTAAAGTACAGGAAAAGGCCTCTTTTCAATGGACTCAATTGTTAACACAATTGGAATTTAGCCTAAACTGTGCAAACCTTTTGCAGGAAAACTTTGTATTTTCCTATTCTTGGGCAATGTTTATTTTAATACAAAAGAGAACCAATCGTTGGTTGAAAGCCTATGGCCTATATTTCTACGTCAATATTATTTAGTAATTTTAGGAGTCATAAAGGAATATCTATGAATATCTCATGATGTAAACTTTGTGAGTTGCATCCAGTTAGTATTATATCAGTAGGTGCAAGGACAATTTACATTTTCTCATACTATCCAAACCCTGCTGGGGAATCATCCAGAGCACATCTGGGAAATAAAGGAAGGGAAAAGTCCTGCATGGGCAAGACATTTTTTCCATATGGTTGGATTTTAGTCTGTGTTTGGTTCTTCAGATAAAATAGTTTGAGTAGTGGAATGTGACTATTGATTTTTCATGTGACTGAGAAACATTTGAATGTTTAAAATATACGTGAATGCCTAGAACAGGGGTCTGCAACCTGCGGCTCCGGAGCCGCATGCGGCTCTTTGGGCTGTCTGCTGCGGCTCCCTGTCACCCTGTCGTGGCAGAGGGATGAAAGAGCCATCATCCTGTCACGGCAGTGGCATGGCCGGAGCCTTAGTGCGGGAGCGAAGCACCCCTCTACTTGCCTTTATGCGGCAACAGCATTCCGCCTTCATTGTGGTACATTTGCTGTTGCCGCCAGCAAAGAGGGCTGGGAGAGAATGGCGGGGGCGGATCTTGTGAGGTGGGGGCCATCCCCCAAGCCTGGCCTTCCTCCTCCCTTGTCGGCAGGGCCAAGAGAAAGAAGGGGGCAGCGTGGGGAAGCGCTCCCCTCCCCTGCTGAGCACCGAGCACAACAGCCCAGCGGGGGGGGAGAGATGGCCCGGCAGAAGCGGCCCCATTGACGAGTTGGATGGCAGAGAGGCCTGGCCCGGCTCTTGCAGTGGAACGCTGTTTGCCACCTTTGAAACGCACCACTTTCTGTTTCCTGTTTCTTCCCCGGGCAGCGATGGCTGGGGCCGTAGGGAAGGAGAAGCAGAGGCATCAGGGCTGCTCCCCCCTCCCAGCAAGCCAGGCCTGGAGGAGCGCGGAAAGTTGCAGGCGAGCGCTAGAGGGTCAGAAGATGCGCTCCGACGTCGCCCCAACACGCGTTTCCAGCACGCGCTTCTCTGTCCCAAAGTAGGATTGAGTGGGGAGAAGAGAGCAGGGGGAAGGGGGAAGGGTAGGAGGGAAGGAGAAGCCGGGCTGGCTTTCCTTTGGCGTGGGGCATGGGAAAGACCCAATACCCCCTCCATGGCCTGCCCGCTGTTCTTGTAGCGCCTTGCACAGCACAGTGAAAGCTAGCGTGCTTCACAATGGGGGAGACTGGGTCCCCCCCCTCCTGGAGCCCATTCCCTGCCCCACTAGCCCCTGGCAACACACTCTCTCTCTCTCTCTCTCTCTCTCTCTCTCTCTCTCTCTCTCTCTCTCTCT